>CM035125.1:5997721-6367721 GCA_020205555.1 Panax stipuleanatus | reverse complement strand
AAATAATGCTACTATCACATAAATTCTATTACATAACTCTCACATACACACACATACATATTGCGGGTCCCGCATGTCAGGCGGGAACCCACAATATGTATGCGAGAGTTATGTGATAAAATTTTTGTGATAGTAGCATTGCTCTAAACAGACTACATCTTACTGGAGCAAGTCACAGTAAAAAAGAATATTTAATCAAATATGCAGAGATAAAAGTGTGGCACGTACTTTCACATGATCTATTTGATACATAAAATTAAATGAGTATACTTTAATAAAAAGTGGGCATGATTCTCCGCCATCCAACAAAATTCACAGAGACCTTCAATCCAGCAACATTATTTTGAATATTTTTCATTCATCCTACCAAATCCTAACTCAAGCATGTCATCCCATTCTCAAGAAAACAAACTCATACCCGGACCATACGTACCCCCCAACATTAAACAAAGTGGCATCCCAACATTTTAGGAAATCAAGACATGTATATTCCAGAATAAATTATACCAGCTGAAAATACAGAGACCCTGAGCAAGCTTGAAGAAGTTAAACAGGAAAGAAAAAGCCTAGCATTACAAAAGCTCTTTATTCGTCTTCACTGTATACTTTCAACAACCCTGTTTATCTTTAACTAAACAATAGAAACTCCTTCGAACAAGATTTCTCAGAAACTTTAAAAGACTCAAAAAATTCACTAATCAAAACATGTAATGTAAAGCATCAGTGTTCTGTCAAAAAAACCACTTCTAACAACACAAAGAGAAAACAATCCGTACATATGCCAGATAATTCAAATTTTCAGAAAGAAAGAAGAACCTTTCTCAAGTTACATACACATCCAACTGGTTTTCAATTTTATTACCATGGTTTACACAACCAAAAATAATAATTGCATACCATGATTATGTTCCCTTCTTGGACAATCCCTCTTCAATTTCATTCCACATTTCAGTAAATTTTGGGAATTTCTCCTTCATTTGTCCAACAAGCTCCTGTGCTTCATCAACCTTCGAAATATTTGCAAGCCCATTCACAAGTGACTTCATGGTTGAGAAATTAGGAATCCATCCCTTTGCCAAACTTTCCTTACAAATCAGCAATGCAGTTTCAAAATCCCCACCTTGGCACAAAAAGTAAACCAGAGTAAAATAACAGTCACTATCCGGTTTACAACCACGATTAATCATCTTCATGAACAAGTTCTTGGCTTCATCCAATTTCCCTTCCTTGCAAAACCCATGAATCAAATGGCAATAAGTAACCGAATTCGGCTTCATATCCCTTGATAATAACCCGTCTAGCAATGCATTTGCCTCCGCAGATTTCTTGAGCTTACACAAGCTCTGAATCCTAATATTATAAATACTAATCCCGGGATGCATCTCATGCTTTCTCATCAATTCCAACACCTTCCCAACATCATCAAATTTCTCCTCCTTGTAAAACCCAGCAATCCAAGTCCCAAATGTAGTTGTATTCGGCTTATACCGTTTCCTCTCCATCTCGGCTACTATGGAATACACTGAACTAGATGAACCGGACTCGCAAGAAGCTTTAATAACTGTATTATAAGTAACAAGATTCGGCTCAATCCCATACTTCTTCGGAAATTCAAGAAATATACGTTTAACTTCATTGTAGTTCTTGGCAAGAATGCACGAAAACAAAAGGGCATTGAGTGATTTTACCGTTCGAGGAATCCCCAGTTCGGGCATTTTGTCGAAAACCTTGACTGCATCGTCCAGCAATCCCGCCTGACCATAGAGAACGATTGAGTGAGAAACAAAGCGCTCAGTTTTGAGGTCGGGTCGATTCTGTAGCTCTTCGAGGAAAAGGCGAATGCCCTCGAAGTAGTTGGACTGGGTGAGCTTGGAGACGGCGACTGAGAAAATGATGCGGTCGAGATGAGTATCTGGAGTTAGAGAAGCGGCACGGCAGATATCGAGTATAGTTTCTGGGTTTTTCTCCGATTTGAGAAGAGAGAGAGCGGCTCGGGACTTTTCTTTGCTGGAGAGTGGAGTGCTGGAGTCAGGGTTTAGGATTGAAGGCGAGAAACGGCGAATTTGGAGAGAAGAGTTAAATCTGGAGTGAAAAGACTTTAATCGAAGCTTATACATAAAAGCCATGGATTGATTATAGGGCTTGATTTTGGGGAGTAGGGTTTAACAGTGAGAGATTTTAAAATTGGGAAGATGGAGAGAGAGATAGTATTGTATTTATAGGGAATGGATATCACAGAGTACAGAACAAAGGGATTAAAAAAGATCCGAATATAATATAAGGGTATTGAACCCGACGTGAATCGAACACGCAACCTTCTGATCTGGAGTCAGACGCGCTACCATTGCGCCACGGATCCGGATGGCAAAAAGTTGAATATTTGTATGAATGTACCCCAAACTCTAACCTTGAACCCCATCATAGATACGGCTAAAGACCTTTGGTTACTTAATAATTATTAAGAATTTAATATTTTTACATGAAAAGTGTCGCTGTAAATCATAATTTTTATGTGAAAATTTTATTTTCTGCTTTCATAATTTATTACTAGTCATTATTTCATTATTTGTATATAACCATATCCAAACATATCACACGAGGAGTCTCATATGTATTATAATAAATTTATATTAAATTATAATTGAAAAACTTATTAATAAATATAATTAGTAATAATTAAAGAAAGATTCCACTTATTATACATTTGTTTAAAAAAATTATCAATAATATTTATTCACATAATTGATAATCAAAAAATCAACGTAAACATTCATAATACATATCATTTTTTTAACTTTTCCTCTAATTATATTCAGTATACTAAATATTTATATTTTTAATAAGTATACCTAAACTTTACATCTACTAGCTAATCTATAATGAATAATGTAACTTATGTAAGGGGAGTCTAAATTTTTTATACCAAATAATGTGGTGTTGAATATTATAATTATTGTATATCTTTGACAATTATAAGAAACGTATTTAACTAAATTAATGATAGCACGTCATTTGACATATTTTTTGAACATGCAAAAATATATCATTCACCTCCTTTTTTGTCATTAGGTTAAAATAATGATATATTTTAAAAAATATATTATTCCCAAAAAAAAAAAAAAGATCGACAATTTTTAGTCATTTAATGAACATGAACATTTTTTATTAGAATGAATTTTGAACGTAAAAAGACATTTAATAATTATTTTATCTTATTAAGTTATTAACTATGGCCTATGTATCTGTTTATATACATAGATTCGTATTAACAGAGATGTTAAGATTGAAAATTACAAAATATAATAAATGAAATTCAAATTGAATTTAAATTGTATTCTAACCCGGGTATAATTTAAGATCCAATGCATGCGTTTTATTCTCTCACCTTTCCAATCAAATTTAATTTGAATTTGGATAGAAGAGTGTCAATTACTATTATTACATAGGGAATAATAATTGGAATAATGTATGAACACTACTTTTACAAGTAAATAAACAAATAAGTAAACATACGACAATCTCACACCAACTCCCTCCCCTCGATTTCCCCACAAAACAGAAGATAATAAAAGGAATCGAAAATAATAATCCTTAATCCTAATACTCGTTGCTCGTGGAAACTTAGGTGAAATATATTTCTCTTTCTTCTTGAAAGAGAAATCGATCAAACCCCCAAATTCAGACCGTCCGGTACACACATCCCTTTCTCTCTCTCTATATATCTATAAAGATTACATATATATATATATATATATATATATGTGTGTGTGTGTATATCGATTTTATTAGTAAAAGTAGCTTGTTTTTTGCTTCTCAATCTGAATTGTATGTGTTTGTATTTACTGTTTTTTGCACAGAGCTTCACTATACACTATACAGAAAGAAAGTAGCTTTACTACTGTACAGAATACAAGAAGTAGCTCTGCGGAATGACGAGAATGCCACTGACCTTTATTCCGTCCATTTACGTCGGAGGAGCTTTACCTTCAGACTGGTGGGACGAGATTAACGAGTCGACTCAATGGCAAGATTGGATATTTTTTGCTCTTTGTGCTGCTTACGGGCTAGTTTCCGCTGTTGCCTTGGTACCCACATCCCCTTTATCTATAATATTTGATTTTATGTGTTTACGTACTGAATTGGTACTTGTCTAGCTCATTATGTTGTGTTTGGTTGCTGAGAAAAGGATGGAATTAAGTTCTTGGGTCATAATTTTAAGGGGGTTCGTTCGGGAGATGAGAACACGAGATGCCTTTTTGAACTATGTGCTTAATAGGAATATCCGGATAAGTTGAACTGACTAATTTTCTTGTAGTTAAAAAGATATGTTTCAAGAATTAATAGTACTTTCTTATGCTCTTGCAGTCGCAGCTATTGCAAGCAGGGTTCCGCACTTTAGAATTAGTGTTAAACAACATTTAAGCTATGTTTGGCAACTCAATTTCAAGGAATTTAGCTCTAAGTTTTAACTAAATTTCAGTTCCATGGAATTGCATCTGTGCTTTCAATTCCAGTTGTTTTTGGTTTTCAAACATAGCATTAGTGTCCTTGAAAAACTAAATTGAGATCAGGGTTTGACTTATTTCAGTAGGTTTGACTAAAAGGTGCATTCAATTTATTGACTTGGACTCTGAATGTGGATGTTTCTTTTTTCGTTTTCACTTTAAATTCTCAAATTATTGTGGAACAAATCATGGATGGGCTCATGGACCTAGGGACTTTTTGAATTATATTTTTTGTATTTATAGACACGCAGAGTTCATTGTGCTCATAAAGATGTTGTGTGCAGTTTCAGTTATAATCCGTTTGTGAAGCAAAGAAAATTAAATTTTGAGGTTTGATATATGCATTCATCATATGCAGATACAATTAATAAGGATTGAAGTGAGAGTGCCCGAGTATGGTTGGACAACACAGAAAGTATTCCATCTCATGAACTTTATTGTAAATGGAGGTAACTTAAACATTCAATGCATCAATGAATATGTTGTCACTTAGATGTTCATTAGTTGATTTATTTGTGAATCTTTTTGTTCCAGTTCGTGCCATTGTGTTTGGGTTTCACATACAAGCGTTTAATCTGCATCCGAGGGTAACGTCTATAACTGCATACTTTATTTGAATGTTTTATCACGTTGCACTTGTATATTTAATATGGCTAAAATCACTTGATTATCTTGTCCCCACTGTCAAGGGGTTGTCCAGTGTTGCAACGCCTGGCTTATCATGGCTCTCAGTATTACAAAAATTAATTATTAGAAAAATGAGGAGAACAAGAGTTTGTGAACAAAAGTTCTTTTTTTCTGAATTGCTTCTATCTTGAACCAGGTGTTGGTTTTGGGAATACTGGATCTTCCTGGACTACTGTTTTTCTCAACATACACACTTCTTGTCCTATTTTGGGCAGAGATATATCACCAGGTAAAATTAATGTTCTATTGTGAAACTTATATTATGTAGAGCAATAATGCTTATGAGTTATGATTGCATTTAAATTTTGTATAGTGAAGCAGTATTTTAATCTTTCTCTATTCTTAACCAGGCAAGAAGTTTACCAACGGATAAGCTCAGGATTGTTTTTGTTTCAGTTAATGGTGTAGTGTACATCATACAGGTACAATACATCTCTACCCTTTTTTTTATAAGAAAAACACTGTTTTAGTAACTCTTACCCATGAAAAACTGTGTCGGCATCAGGCTTGTATCTGGGTATATATCTGGATAGATGACAACAGCATTGCAGAGTTCATTGGGAAGATATTTATTGCAGGTTAGCTCTAATGCTACTCATTATAGTTCGCAAGTTAAATTTATGAAATTGGAACAAGAAATTTCTTGATGTGGAACATGTACCACCTTTTGTGTTTTACGTTACTTATTTATTACTATCTATTATTGGCAGTGGTATCATTTGTGGCAGCCCTAGGTTTTCTGATTTATGGAGGAAGGTGACTATTCTTAAACATATCTACTGCATCCAGTTATTAAATTCAAGCATATTCTGAAACATATTTACCAATGTGTTCTGATTTTCTACTGGCATTGTTTGTTTGTTTTTATTGATTTCTTTTGTCCCTATGGATTCTCATATTGGATGCTCTCAGGTTATTCTTCATGCTTAGACGCTTTCCTATCGAGTCCAAAGGTAGAAGAAAGAAACTTCATGAGGTATGTGATTTTATTAATATTTGTTAGTCCTTATACCTTATTTTGTTTAAGTTATTGTTATCCATCATTTTTTGCATTGTTGATGTATGTGAAAATCTATTATACCAAATATAAATCTGTTAATGAATTTGCTAATGTTTTACATTCTTTTCATCGGAAGCAGACCTTATGGCAATTTGTTAGATATTTCTGTGAGGATTTGAAAATGCTATCTTGAGTGAAACATGATCAATTTTGGAAGAATTCATTCTTATAAAGGGATGAGACACTCTGTAAGCTTAAAGTAAAATCAGATGAGACTAGGTTCAATGAAAACTGAATGATTGCAGAATTTATCATCAGTAAATGTCAAACATTTTGAAGCACATCTACATCTTTTCTAAGCGAGCTATTCACCAATATATTAATACATCTCACTTGATACCTCTAGCATCCAGATTTCACATTTTTAACTTCTAGCCTTAGCAGTTGTGATCCAAATATTGCTCTAATACTTTATGGACTCCTTAAATAAGGCTTAATAGTGCTGGCAACTGTTTTGTGATGTATTGGCATTTGGAATCTCATTTATACAAGAAAATATATCATATAATCTTTACGTTAGAACTCACTACAATATACGTATTCTGCGTTAAAAAATTAGTTCATTTTGAACTGGTGATGAAATTAAATCACGTGAGCTGAATAGGCGGTGCAATAACCCTATATGTCTGGTAAGTTTAGTGTGGGAATTGTGTATATTCTTCCTTATAACTCTTACAGTTTTGGGTGGTGATAAGAGTGACCATTATGGTGCATTTTATACTATCAGAACATGATGATAAATCAGTTAGTTAACTATGAATGATTGCATCTGCACTCAGAATGGGCACGTATGCACAAAGGTAACTAACGTTTAACTAGTTCTGAACTTCTAAAAGTTTGCCACACTGCTATCTGGCATCACTCTGTAGCATATATACTTTTATGTCAAGATAGAAGGATAGCTTCTTGCTTCAATTTTATGAAAACTCATTCTTTTTTAAGAAAAGGATGAAACAAGTATGTGATTACCATAGTTGTCACGACACCTCGGCGAGGCATGGCGGTAGCTAACCGCTAGGACTCCTAAGCAATAAGGTGCCTGTCATGGTGTCCGTATGGCGGCAAGTCGTTTACGGTATACAATTTATACATTATTTATTTTACTTTTTTACTTTAAAAATACATTGAACAATGAAATTTTATATACATTAAAACCCAAATATATTTACTGAGTAACATTGAAAACGCAATTATATCAACACCTATAAAAAAAACTTGTAACACTTGTGTGCTTCTTTTAAATAAAAAAATTACAGGGACCTACTTGAAAGATAAATACACAAACAGGATAAAATGTGTAAAGTACAAAACTTAGGTTAAACTTAATAAATTACCAAACTATGGGAGACTTCAATGAAATTTTGCGTAGATGATAAGAACAGAGTTTTATTTCCCTTCATACATTAATGGGGAAGCAATCGGTAAAGACAAATACGAAAAAACATCGCGATTTACATCTGATTTTTGCGTGTGTTATGATTTCAGATAATTTAATGGAATATGGATAAAAGGAAAAGGAAAATGAAAGTAAAATATGGAAGACAAGAAATGAATTGATTGATTGAAATGAGAAAAGGTTACAAGCTTAGAAGTTGAGCTAACACAAAGTAAATGATTACAATCCAGAATGAATCTCTCATCCCACCTCTCTGGTACATTTATACAGCTAGAATTCTACTTCAAGCAAATAACAAACTTGCCTAACTTTTCCTTCAATTTATGTTATTATATTGAATTGTATAACAACTTCTGATGTCATCTACCATGCTGGTAATCCTACCCCTGCTAATTGTATTAGTTGCAATCCAACCCCTACTAATTGTGTTGGTTTCCATCACATAACATTGTCACTCCCTTAACGAATCCTTGTCCATAAGGATACAAACTAAAACTGTTCAAATTGTAGAGTATGAATCAGTGAATCGTAGAGTAATACTGTTCAAATCGTAGAGTACGAATTAGTGAATCGTAGGGTAATACTGTTCAAATCGTAGAGTACAAATCAGTGAATCGTAAAGTAATATTGTTCAAATTGTAGAGTAATCAGTGAATCGTAGAGTAGTGAATCAATGAATCGTAGAGTAACCACTGTGTCGTAGAGTAGTCACTGAATGGTAGAGTAACCATTGAGTCGTAGAGTAATCACTCTACTTACTTGAATTGAAATGTTCGGCTGTCCCATTGCTACTGGTTTGCTCATAACACTACCCTTCCCCAAAGTGTCCTTGTCCTCAAGGACTGAAATCAAAATCTGAAAATTGGAGAATCATCTACTGAGTATCCTTCCATGAAGCATCTTCTTTACTGCTGTTAGCCCAGCGAATGAGATACTTTATCTTGGGTTTATTTTGGGATTTAACCATCCTCCTTTCCAAAATGGCTACTGGAACTATCTTTGGCCTTCCATCTGCATCTATTGGAGGCAATGTAGAGGCATTGTAGGGGCTATTCTTGCCTGAAGACCAATCTGTTTATTTAATAAGAACAAATGAAATACATTGTGAATTTGAGCATGGCTAGGTAGGCCCAACTTATAAGCCACTGATCCCAGTTTCACGAGCACTTTATAAGGGCCATAATATCTAGGTGCCAACTTGAAATTAGACCTTTGGGCCAAACTAGATTGCTTGTATAGTTGTAATTTGAGATATACTGAATCTCCCACCTCAAAACTTCTTTCAGTTCTCTTTTGATCTTCATAGGTCTTCATCCTAACATGAGCTTTTAGTATTATTTTTTTCTTTCAAATCAGCTAGTAGAACTATTTACAACTGGAATCCTTGTATTCTCAATTGGATGAAAATTAAGATGAGGAAAAAATCAAATAATTCTTGAAAAGGAGTACATTGCAAGGCTGTGTGATAATTGGTATTATACCACCATTGAGCAAGACTTAACCAAGACCACCATTTCTTTGGATGATCACTGCACATGCATATCAAGTAGCATTCCAGACATCTATTTTAACTTTTCAGTTTACCCGTCAATGGTGACAATATGTTGTGGTAATCCTATGTATCCCATAAATGTTGTCAATGAACACTTTTGCTACTGTGCTTGATGTGTAGGGATGTTGAAGGCCAATAAAATGAGCAAACTTAGAAAACTTGTCCACTATTACCATTATAACAGTCCTACCTTCCGAGCTAGGCAACACTTCAATAAAGTCTATAGAAATATCAGTTCAAGGTTTGTGAGGAATCTCTAAAGGTTGCAACAATCCTAGACAAGGATTACTTTCAGTTTTATGTCTTTGACAAACTTCACATTCCTTGACCCAAGTCTTGATATCTGGTGTTAAAGTGTTCCAAGTAAAATATGTTCCCAGTTTTTTATAGTAGCTTGAACTCCAGAGTGCCCTCCCAAAGGATTATCATGGAATGCTGAAAATATGGTTCTCCTGAGATTAGTTTGAGATCCTATATATATCAATTCTTTACATCTTAACACATTCTTTTGGAGAATGAAATGGGGCATAAAATCCTATAGAACACTAAGTTGTTGTATGATAGCTTGAACTTGTTCATCCCCAACATAAGAGCTAATAAACTCCTGTATCCAAGAAGGTATCACTCTAGTAAGTGCCATTGTCTGAGCAAATTTTTCCTCACAATCTTTTCTAGATAGAGCATCGGCTACTACATTCTCTATACCCTTCTTGTAAGTGATTTCATAGTCATATCCCAACATTTTCCTCGACCATTTCTGTTACAAAAATGTAGAAAGTCTTTGCTCCATAAAAAATTTGAGGCTATGATGATCAGTTTTGATAATAAAACGAGTCCCAATCAAATAGGACCTCCACTTTGCTATAGCTTGTAAAATTACCAGAAGTTCTTTTTCATAAACAAACAAGTCGAAATGCTTTGGTGCTAAGGCCTTGCTCAAGAATGCCAGTGGTCTACCTCCTTGCATTAGTACGACACGAATTCCTTTACTCTGATACCAATTGTTATGATTTCATATGATTTAATGGAATATGAATAAAAGGAAAAGGAAAACAGACAAAAGAAAGAAAGTAAAATATGGAAGACAAGAAATGAATTGATTGATTGAAATGAGAAAAGATTACAAGCTTAGAAGTTAAGCTAACAAGAAGCAAATGATCCAGAATGAATCTCTCCTCCCACTTCTCTGGTATATTTATACAACTGGAATTCTACAGCTATCAAATAGCAGACTTGCCTAACTTTCCCTTTAATTTCTGTTATTATTTTGAATTGCATAACAACTTTTGATGTCATCTGCTGTGCTGACAATCTTACCCCTACTAATTGTGTTAGTTGCAATCCGACCCCTACCAATTTTGTTAGTTGTAATCCGACCCCTATTAATTGTGTTAGTTCCCATCACATAACAATGTGGCAACGGCGAAGGCTTTTGCATGTGGCCGCGGCGACTTTAGCAAACATCTTTAATCTTTAACTGGGTGGGTTACAAAATTAGAAGGAAAGTCATCGCACCTTAGCCATTAGTTGTCCATAGCGTTGCCAAATCACGAAGGCGACAACCAGTACCTTTAGGCGTGTGACTTTCTCTGATGCAACTAGGCGACCACTCGACTTGGTGCGGCATTAGCGACAGGACAGGACGCCTTGGCGACACCGTAACAACTATGGTGATTACACCCTTGGCAAATTCATATGTATAAAGTTGGTACTCTCTAGTCATGACTTTTAACTTATTAACATCTTCATAAAGTTAAATTCCTTGTTTCACCCTCATGTCGTAACTGATTTTGAGATTAAGCTTGCAATAGCTGCAGGCAATTTGGTCGAAGTGACTTTATGTGCATGTTATATCTCACAGTTAATCTAGAAATTAATTTATTCTATTAGTTGGCTGACCTAAAATGTTGTTATTCTTGTAGGTTGGATCTGTGACGGCCATATGCTTCTCCTGTTTCCTTGTGAGGTGCTTTGTGGTAAGTTTGAAACTTTCTTGCAAACTCGTAACTATGCTAAGAAAAAGGTAATTATTAAGATCAAGGGGTGATCTCAACAATAGAGGAACTAGGTATTATAATTAAGAATTCAGATTTAGAGTAAGGTCATGTAAAAACATATTCACAGTAAGCTCTTAAGAATGGAGTGTGGACATTAAAGGTGGATGGAGGGGGAAGCCGATATATGCAAGCTACAAATCTCGACTTCAGTAGGATGCTAGATAGTCTTGTTGTTAAAGATGCTAGTCTTGCTGTCAAATATGCCATTTGAAGGTGTACGAGGAAATGAAGACCAAAAAAATACTGCTTGAATTTTGATGATACAAGTGTTCAACTTGGACCGTGATTTGATGATGTCAAAGATTGCTTTAAATGTGAAGAGAAACATATTAGTTTAAAAGCCTACCCCAATCACAGACCTTAATATCCAATTGACTCGGGAGAAGAGGGGACATATAGTTGTTGCTGCCTTTTCATTTGCTTCTTTGGCAATTTTTTCCTTTCTCAACTATATACGAGTTTTTATGGTATCCTCTTATTTACAGGAGGTTCTATCTGCTTTAGATTCAGATGCATCACTTGACGTATTGGATCATCCAGTTCTAAACTTGATCTATTACATGGTAATGTATTTTTTTTGTTGGATATCTCTTGTTTTTCAAGTATGCTCGAGTATGATTTCATCTCATTTCCTTTTTATAAAAAACAGCTTGTTGAGATCCTTCCATCAGCTCTGGTTCTCTACATCTTACGGAAGCTGCCTCCCAAAAGAATATCAGCACAATATCACCCTATCCGTTAGCCAATGTACCTCTTTATTACTCATTTCGGCATTATGGTTTCTGCATCAGATCTAGTGGGGTTGAGCACGAGAATCGTGAAAATTAGTCGAAATG
This sequence comes from Panax stipuleanatus, assembly GCA_020205555.1. Taxonomy (NCBI): domain Eukaryota; kingdom Viridiplantae; phylum Streptophyta; class Magnoliopsida; order Apiales; family Araliaceae; genus Panax; species Panax stipuleanatus. The sequence goes on along the minus strand of CM035125.1, from coordinate 6,355,628 downwards.
TATTTTTAGATTGGTTTGACGACAATAGTCGCAATTCTTTTACATGTATGATACACGGGCTCATTGCAACAATCTGTGAGATATATTATTCGATCTCTTAATGGGTTTTGTTGCTTGAAAAATTAGGTAGTATTATGTTGACACGGTAATCAGCATGATAAGGAATCTGGTAATATTAACGGGGACATTACTCGCCTCAGTTTTAGAGTTTGCTACTATTAAACTTGTGCCCCTTTGTCTCTGTTTCAAATAACTTATCAGTTAGAACATAAACTCGCCGGAGTAGAGGTGAATTACACACCACACTGACAACACTTTGCTAGAGACATTTTAATGAGGATGGTGATATTTCCGGCACATTTATGCATAATGATATCACTACCCCATTTTTAGTTTTTCAGGTACGCAATAGATAAAGATGGGATAAAATCCTGGTTTTAAGGGCCATGCGCACTGTCAAATATCATTTTACAAAGTCAAGTGACTTGTTAATATTGAGGGACAAAGAATCAGGCATTACTTGTCAAGCCTGCTAAGAAAAAACACAACAATAATTTACAATTTGAAAAAGTTGTTATAGAATCCTAGATAGTTGCGTAACTAAAGTTTTTTTTCTAAGGAACTATAACCAACGGGCAACACAGATCATCTCTATACCACCTAGAATGCATACACTCCAATCTAGATTACGAAATGCAAGTTCAAGCCGTGATGCTACTATAGCAGCAACATAATACGATGTTATCAACCAGCATGAGACTCAAAATGTATTTTGCATACGGTCATATTTCCGTCGGTAACCCAACTAAATCTATGGAATCTACAGACGATCTGATCAATTTTATTGAGCTTCCTCTACAGGTGGAGCAGCGAATCTCACATTTGCAGGCCTTGCCACAACTACAGTCTCATCTGCAAAAAATGATTTAATGAAAGATGGTGTCCTCAGGGGCCGACGACCTGTCATCTGAGGATACACGTCTTCAAGAAAGTAGTAAGCATGACCAGCTATCATTCCCTGAGTCACAAATATAATTTGCAAGTGACTGATATAACTTCATGAAGTAGGCTAAGATTTAAGAGAGAGAAGGAATATCGAAAGTCTGCTATAAACATTTAAATCATTCACGTCAGAAATTAGAATACATCTGGGCTACTGATTTAAGCTAAGGAAGTCTGACGTCTTCGCAAACTATGGAGTACTACAAAAGATCTTTCTTTCTTTGCACCACAATTCAATGACCAGAGTAAAAAAGTGAAGCATGAAACTTTGAGTGTGATTAATGTACAACTAATATGCTATCAACGGCATATGTAAATTTTAATTTTCTTTTCCAGAAATGGTTATATTGAAAAGTCAACATTGAACAAAATGAAACCAACCCTAGGTGGAGCTTGCGAGAGTGCCTTGTATTTAGGCCTTAAAATATAGGAGTTGGAGAGTAGATGGAATTTCTCCCAATTCACTCAAATTTGAGAATTGACATTGATATTTTCACATATTCCAAAAGAAAAGATTCAATCAATATGCATGGTCCATACAGGATTGAAGTTAAATATCTAATTTTGATTGTTGTTTTGGCTTCAAAAAGTGAATTATGTCCATACTCCATAGAGAAGGTGCCTTACTCTCCACTTCCCATCAACTAACATATGATCACATGCTCATCACCTTTGTATCTCTATGGTGATGAATCGGTTGTAGAACTATTTCCAGTTTCAATTAAATTTTGCTAAACCACCATAATAAATTCACACATCTTCAGTTTTGAAACAGCATCACATATTCAACTCTCTAGAGTGGATCTCAAAATGCAAATATGTATATCGATACGAAAGGATGCTTTATACATACCAGTAGATCCACCCAAGCACTGGCACCAACAAGGACAGAGAATCCAAGAAGAACCTGCAGGAAACAGCAAAATCTGAGATTACACATGCCATAGTTGCAAGTGTTTAACCAACATTTTGTCATAATTATACACTTGAATACTTTAATGATTCAGTTGAATTTTAAAATAATCATAAAGATACATCAACTACTTTTTGAAATCATTTTCGGGAAGTGGGAACAAATATATTATCAAACTAAAACGCAACCTAATAATTTGGAGAAGAAATCTGAAGGGTAACAAATTAAATAATCAATAGGCTCAGATCTCAAAGCTTTACATTGGCACCAGAAGAAAGTAATATTGTTAGCGCAAAGCTCCTACCTAATGAACCATTAGATCGTATTAATAATTATATCTAACAAGGCATAACCAGATTTACAAACTCTTTCTAATCAGAATAAGTAAACAACCACCGTTCAACCGAGGCACACGAAAACACAATTTACAATATAAATCAAACACCATGCCAAAGTCTATTAGATCATTAGATGCTGTACAATACTGCGATGTAACATCTGAGGTGTTACACATCCATACAATTCACAAACATAAGATCCACTTCATGATAAGCTGAGACTTGCACTCTGAGGTTTCAGGTTCAATTAGAAGGTGGCTACTTTCTGCAAATAACACAAGAGATTAGCTTTCCTACCCAATCCACCTGTCCTAGCACCCTCCAATTACCAAGATTTGTGAGGCTTTCCATTTAAATAACAAAAAAACTACCACTTGAACGAGTTTCCAAATGTAAGGAAAGGGAACAAGATACATCACCATAGATTTTTCTTTCTGAACTATTAAACTGATGCTACTGGAACCCATTCAATTTCAAAACTTCCCTTTCCTTTGCTAAACAACATATAAAGAAGTTGACAAAACTGACACCTATATGCTTTGGCTGATCTCTTAACCAAGACTATGACGGAAAGAACATGTGAAAAATGAATAAAAGATCATTTACAATAGAGTTGTAACAAAAAGCGGAGAACTACAAACATCTAGCACTACTTGAGATCATAGATGATTTAATGATTATACGGCTAGAACACTCACCCAAGGGAGGTAAGCTGCTGTAAAAGTAAAGAGACCCAAGAAACTCATGTGGATAAATGGATTTAGCTTGCTCCACACATAAACCTGTATAGTGAAGAAGATAATAATTTCAAATTTTGTGTCTGCATAGTAGATTTACAGAGTTAAGACAGACTTCATATGTAAAAGAGGCAAAATAACTAACCATCATGAATGTCAGTGAATTGCTAAGAAATATAATCTTTGCGAAAGATTCTGACACATAAGGTATCATCCCCCCAATAAGAACAATTCCAGTTAAAACAGTGGCACCAAATAAAAGCATGTAAAAAAAATCTGCCGTCCTTCCCCTGAAAGAATTCTCCTCAAGAAGCTTGCAGTAGCGAGCAAGAAAGAACATGTGGAACAGAAAGTCCAAGTCTGACAATGTTAAATCCAACAGGTTAGAAAAACCCAAATGCCTTCGTAAATAAGAATGTCATAAAAAGTAACCGCAGGAATAACAAGAAAAGAAAAATACGTGTTTACAGATCAAATGTAAGTTATACTCTTAGATGTATATAATACCATATATTCACGAATATTCTATAATGCCTTTTCTTTTTTATCTTTTTGCAGATGAGAGGGAAGTTAATTTCGAAGTATGAGCTTAAGAATAGATCGGTCATTTCTAGTACACAAAATCCAGGACAACCACGGGATTATTTTTATCTTACAAATAAATTTACTACTCGAAAGAAAAATTATAGAAGCGACACGTAAAGTTGCCATACTTTATCATGAGAATTTGGAAGGACGTGATATACAGGCATGTATTTTAATATCAGCAAGCTACACCACCTATTCATTCGTAAATATTCACTTGGTGGAAAATGAGAAAATGCTAGTTTGTTCGATTGTCTGAGACGGGAAAGGAAACAATGGTTGAGATTTGACATTGAACTCGTTATCAAGTAGAATTATCCATCAAGGCATCAACTGGCATAGAAGATAAGTTGCAGGCACAATCTACACATAACCTAAAAGCTTAAAATGCACAGAACAAGACAACCACTCTCGTAGACACAAACTTTAAAAGTCTCGACTCGACTAAACTTAAAATGCATGCAAAACAGCATTAAATATACTACATTACACATGACTTTCTATTCCAGCTGTCCAGCATCTCCATCATTGACACCTGAATTAACTACTGCAGTACTGCCTGCTGTCAAGATCGCTACAAGTCTAGATGCTGCTCTTTTGTTTTTTTACTAGTAACAATTGATGCTGTTATTAAACAGTCATACCGAGAGGCCTGAAGAAACTAGATCACACCAATATTAGATGTCGTTATTGAAAATGGTTCAACTTCCTAAACTAAGTAACCATTGAACACTGACGCTATAAGCTAAACAAATTAGTATATCAGCCAATATTGGAAAGTGATCATCCTAAGATCATAACAGAATAAAGGTAAGACATAGTACCCATCTTCCGGAAGTATAGGAAATTGGTCACTAGGCACCAGACCTGATAGTGTTTCACGACAAGCACTGGGTTCAAGTACAAGTTATAAGGTGAAATTATCTGCAAAAACAGCACAAGCAATACATTAACAGTAATTTCAACCTTTATCCCCTTACTAAAAAAACTTGCCAGTCCTTGTGACTAAAAGATAAATCCTTCTGCACATAACAAGAAATAATCTATATAGCTAAAACTAAGTTTAATGAAAATTTACAAATAAATAAAATCGTATTGAGAAAATTCAATGCTTCAGAAAAGGTTTTTAAAAAAATACCAGGTCGAAAAACCCCAATACAATTATTATACCCAATTCAAGTTAACTGAAAAAAGTAATTATTAGACAATGAAAACAAGCACACACAAATTTACATATAAATATAAAACATGATCAAAGAGAGCGGCATACTTCAAGAGAACAACCAATGGTAGTAACAATTGCAGCAGTGAGATAGGAACGGGTGATAATTGGCATCTGCTTGTACCATTCTTCAACAGCTTGAGCCATAATTCTTGATTCTCAATCAATCAGAACACGAAAGCCAAAACCCTAACGCAAATTTTCACAAACGAAAATAGTATAAAATGATTTGGGATTGAGTAACGAAGGTGGATGTAAATGCAAACGAAAATAGTAAAATGAAATTGTCCAAAATAAAAAGCTTTGGAATTATAGGCTTGAGTTGGCCGAAAATGCAGCTATGGATAACAAACAGACTCGAATTGTGCCTCGACTCAGTCGATTGGCAGTGAGAAACGATGAAGAACTGGGCAAGCTTCTTGGTTTAAGATTGTCGACGGGGTCTTCTACTTCCAAAGAATTCTGGTGGGTCATCCAAATGAAAATTAGGCTCACATGTATTAGTGACTCATTTTCCTTCTTTCTTTTTTACCCACAGACATTAGTGAGAATTTTTTTTTTGCTTTTTCTTTTTTTCAGAGACTATGAAATTTGGTCCCTCATTTTGACGGAATGGGTTGATTGTAATATTTTTTTTTAGTTTAATTGTCTAATTATAATTATTTTTAATTCAATGAGATATTGCATAATAAAATAAAATATAATTTATCCTATATGTTTAGAGAGCAAAATATTTGTGCAGGTCTGAACGAACAGGGGCCGCAATTGAAGACCTTACCCGAGAACCATAATTTAGATCTCTTTTTCTTTATGGTATCCTAAGTGTGTTGGGGAGGTCAAGGAATTGAAGACGTTTGGATTGTGAAGCTATGCTTTATAGTTAATACGACTCTTTTATCCATATGATTCCCATCATTTGCAATCAATTGATAATCAACTAAGAGAAAATAACATATATATATATATATATATATATATATATATATTTAACAAAATACAAATGATTTTGAATTTTTCGCTCACTCAATAAATCATCTGGGCAGTCCAAAGTTTGAGATAAATTTCACCGTCGATATAGTGCCGAAGGCACGAGACACAATATATATATATATATATGACACACTAAACTACTTATATAATATATTACTTTAGTCTTAATATTCAAAGCTTTGCTGTAAGGAATCTTATCTCTTCTATTTTCTTTTTGAGGTAGTCCTAGTTGTGTGCCGTTTGATCGACTCCACCCCATTCAGGACCGGCGTCGACAGTATTATTGTTTTACTTATTTATGTGCCTTAAACGAACTTTCTTATATATGATACACTAAACTACTTATATTACTTAAATCGGCGTAGTTTAAATTAATGGATGATATATTTAAGAACAAGTATTACTTTATATTTTATTAAATGCCACCCACCATTTTTTAGTGATCCTATAGACAAATTATTCAATGTAGCACCATAACTTGAACTCAACTATATAACTCATGTCATACATAGCTAGCACAAAAAATGCCAAAGCCCTTTTCTTGTTGTGAGTTGATATAACGGGGAAAATAAATGAGCAATTGATTGATGCATGCATGTTTTTATTCGTAATAAACTCGACATGTTCTTGTTACAATATAAGCCTTTTTGGCAAATTTTAATTCAAATTGGAAAACCTTGGGACACTTGTATATTTTGGGACTGGATTTTTTGAATTAATAGATAATTATGTTAATTTCATTTGTGATAAACTCGTCCTTTAATAGTTTGTATAAGTCCTGAACTTTAAATATTCTCATAATAAATTCAATTGTTCGTTCATTTGCATAAACGGTATATATATATATATATATATATATATATATATATATATATATATTTATGAATTCATATAATATAAAGAGATGAGGGTGCCTGGTATGCATGCGTGTACGTATAAGATAAACAACAAATTAAGAGATGTGAAATAATTTACAGAAAGATCTACTTATAGAAATTAAATATTATCGCATGAAGAATTACAGGTAGTGAATATTGTTTCATGTGTTTGCCATTCATGGGGTTTAGCTTGCTGGTATTTTTTGTTTTGTTTATGAGAGAGACAGGCGGCTGGGTTTCACCCTTAATTTCACTGCACTCGGTTTTGTCAAATTAGCATGAAAGATTTTTGATGATGAATATAATATGGGTTTAGTTCAGTAACAAAGATGATCTTAATTTCCAAATTAAGGGTCTTAAATTACCATGCCAACTACTAATTAATTAATTAGAAGGAATTAAATTTAACGTACTATTCATGATTCACCTTTGTTGGGACCATCTTCGCTTTTCATGAGACATTTTGATTTTTTTAAAGTAAATTGCCAAATTTTAAAACAAACAAAAAAAAACTTATTTATTTTAGTTAGTATAATTATAATTATTATAAACTACATAAGAAATACTACTTTTCCTTGTATGTTCTTTACTTTCACGTGGATGAGGATGAGCATGTACTGTCTCCATTTAATTTATCTCTCTTCCTCGTTTATACTTACTACCATAAAATTAATACAAAAATGATATATATTACGATTTTACATATTAATTTTTTATTACGAATTACGTAAATAAATTTAATTACTAATACATTTGATATAATAAACTAATTTTATAATTATATTCAATCCATATATTGATATACGTCGCAATCGTGATTTAACATATATTTTTTCATAATATATAACATAACTCAAGTTAATATGTGAGTAAAAAAAAGTTTTGACAATGTGTCATCAACATTATATTAAAAACATGTTTAATTTTTTTTTGAAAGTTATCATTATAAAACTATATTTCTCCTTATGAAAATAATAAATACTACTAATAAAGATAGATCGTCATTTTTAAAATATACGGGTAGGAAATAAGCAAGTGTTAAATTAAAAAAGATGTCTAATTATTGAAACAACTCGTGCTATGTTTTTTGTTTTCTCGGGAAAAAAGATACTAGTTTTTATTATTTATTATTTGATTATATTTCAATACCGAAAAAGTTATTAAAAGAAAAAAGAGTATTATTCTTAAATTCTTATAAAAATAAAAAACAAGTATACTATATACCTCATCCACACCACATTACAAAATAATTTTAGATACTTTTTCAATTCAAAGATAATTATTAGAAGTGTTTAGATAGTTTATAATATTTATTAATTAAACTTAAAATAATTTTGGCTTGGTAAATTGACTTTAAAATATATATTATAGAACAACTCTCTGAAATCGCTGATGTCAATGGTATAATTGTGTCGTGCCACTTTTTGTTTCATGTATAAATTTAATTATATTATTAGTTTATCTTTTTTATATTAACTATTTTTATCTATTTAATTAGTCCTTCAATTTAATAATTTTTTATTTTAGTATATAATTAATTTCATGTGCCACTAGGTGTTATTATAAATAATGATAATGGAGGGAGTTTTTTTAAAAGTATGTTATGGAAAAGGCGACCGGCCCTTCCCATCGAATTAGCGCCACGTTCGAATTTCAAACGAATTCTTCAGACACATTTCAAAACCTTGCAAGAACTAATTTCTCACTCTTTACAGAAAAGAACACAGATTTCCAAACAGGTGAAAATGGAAGCAACAGAGAAAAACAAACAGCAGCACCACCCATATTCTTCACCACTACCAAACCCTCCTCCATCTTCACTCCTTAAAGACATCTCAAATTTCAAAACCCCCAAACAAAACCCCAGAAACCCCAATTTTCTCTCTCCAAATCCCCAGCAATTCTTCACTGCTTCCAAACAAACCCCAAAATCATCATCACTCTCCACTCTTCGCCGCCACCGCCCTTCCCTTGCTCCTTCCCAATCTAAAGCCGCTCGAAGACTCAAGGCCTTCGAGTTCGAGCAGTCCAAATCCGCACGGAAAGCCCAGATTTCTAAAGAGAAGTCACTCAAATCACTGGCTTCATCGCTAATTGTTTGGCTCAATTTCTTGTTCGAAAACCCTAGGTCCTGCGGCTGTGACATTTCCAAATTGACAGGCCAAGACCGGTCAGATGAACCCGGAGTGTCCAAAAATGGAAAGAGGGACATCAGGCGTGGCGGCGAGGTTGGGCATGATAGGCTGTGGCGGGGTTCAAAGCGTCAGAGGGATTTATCATGGTGCCATGTGGCGGATACGGAGACGACATTGCTTCCCAATTGGATGTTTTTGGAGTTACGATCTTCCCTGGATGATGTTTGTAGCTTTGATGATTTGAAAGAGAGAATGAGGGTTTACATGAGCTTTGGTACTTGCAAGGAGATTTTTGTGATCATGACTCAAGTAACAAAGGTCTGTTTCAATTTACTTATTACTAACTAGCTTTAGCTCAAAATGTAGGTTACACTAGTTAGCATGTTACGAATTGATTTTTTTGTTACTTTATTTTCGTCTGCTAATGGTTGGTGTAGTGAATTGATTGTTAAAAACATCAATATAGATATCTCATCCGGAATGCAATTGATTGCCGTTGATAGCTTGTAGTTGTGAATTTGCTTTGATTGTGTGATCGACCTCAATATATACCTTATTGTTGATGCATATGGAGCATGAGTACACTATAATATTTATGCCCTTTGGAATTACATGGAAATTCAAAAGATCAGAATGTTGGTTAATCCCCTGTTTTGGGCAATGCAAAAATTGACGTTTTGAGTGTGATATATTTTCATACCAAATATATACTATATATATTTTCTTTTGTAGAATATCGATGAAGGAAGACTCAAAATGAAGGTGAATTGCTCCATAGTAACTGATGTTGGAATTAAAAAGAAGGCCATGAGAATCCTGATGTGTTATGACCCTATCTGGCTACGCATAGGATTATACATTATTTTCGGGGGTGACTCCTTGTTACTGAATGGAGATGTCACTTCTGAGCAAGAAATTTCATTCTTGAAAATGGTTATTGAGAAACAGTTTTTCTCCCATACTGGTCTAGCTGAGGCCTATGTTTATAACAAGTTGGTCGCGGGTTTATATAGACCAGGTTACTTTGAGAAATTGGGGAATGTTATTTTGAAGAGATTTTTGTTGCTAGTTCTTATACTTGATAGAGCTAAATCTCAGAGCAGTCTACCTATTAAACATGGCATCGATGGATCGGATGGGGGTTCTCCTTTATTATTCACTCTGCAGTCGAATGTTAAGTCAAGTCGTCAAATGATTCATGGTAATGGTGAAGTATCTATATATATCCTTGGGTTGTTGGTAGGCAGATTTCATATACACATTGTGGATTGACCTATTTTTCTTTATGGGTTGAAACAGATTTTTTATCCTCAGATGTGATGCATGGAGAAGGTAATCTTCTTGCACATCTAGTGATTATTGGGTACAAAGTATTTTACGAGCAGGTATGCGGTTCAAACTGTGTTTTATATATTTACTTGCATGTGTGCATGTGTTTGGTTTTTGAGATGGGGTTGATGGTTATAGGTAACTGGATTTTTGGCTTGTTTTGTTTTATATTGGTTTTACAAATAATCTTTTTGATTAAAGCCTTGTATGCATGATGATGAGAAGCCCTCGTATTAGCCCAATTGCACAGATACTATAGTTTTGTTACTGCATAATGTGCCAAAACAATGTGTTATGTTGCAGAGTCCTCTTATTGAGTATGACTTCAGGGTGACTAATCTATTTGAAGATCTTCAAGATGGAGTTCGGTTATGCAGAGCCATTCTGCTCTTGCAACATGACTCCTCTATTCTCACGGTTGGCTTTTCTCAGCTAAAACTATCAGTGCATGGATGTTAATTCTATTTTAACTGCTTATTAACTGAGGCAGACTTTTGATGCTTTTTTTATGGCAGAAATTGGTAGTTCCATCAGACACTCGTAAAAAGAATTTAGTTAATTGTGGCATTGCACTTCAACATCTAAAGCATGCTGGTGTGCCATTATATGATGAAGACGGAACTGTAATTTTAGGAGAGGACATTGTTAATGGAGATAAGGAGCTCACACTTTCTTTGCTCTGGAATATATTTGTTCACTTGCAGGTGAGTCGTCAACTTTTCTTCCACTAATTGAGTTGTTCCAATACACGAACTGGTATCCTTTTTTGTTTTGGCATGGCTTGTGAATTTGATAGTGGCATGTGGATATTGGAGTTACTTATAGTTTGTGTATATCTGGTAAATGCACATGTTTAATCTTCGACAATAATTATATATTTCTTTATCATTTATCTTAATGGCACTAAGATCTCAAATGCGGGATTTTTCGAGACTAACAACTAGTATATAATCTTTGTAATTTCTAACTATATGTAATTCTCTCATTTTGACTTGTAGTTACCCCTTCTAGTCAGCAAAGTGCTTTTATCAGAGGAAATACTCAAAATACGTGGAGTTGGTGTGGTAAGTTTCAGTTCGAGAAATCTATTGTTTACTTTTATTGTAAAACATAATTCTCCCTGTCAGAAGAGGGAAGTAACTGTTGAGGAACCAGAAGGTACCCAGTGAAAGTAGGTTTTGATTTTTGAAGACCTTCTCTGCCTCTTGATTTGGAGGTGTCTTTGTTAAATAACTTTATTTGTTATGTTTTCTTCTTCTTATTGATTCTTTACATATTCTCTGAAGGTCTTCAAATCTATTTACGATCCTTATCTCTGGTAATTAGCAGGAACATTCAAACACTTGTACTCCACTGGACATGCTTCTGCACTGGATCCAGGTTATATTGCTATCCGATAAATTTTACTTGGAGACAAAAATGTTGACTGCATTTAAATGCCCTTTTTTTTTATTCCCGCGTGACATTTTTTTCTTATGCAGGCAATATGTGAAAGTTATGATTGCAAGGTCGACAATTTTGCTTCAATGGTTGATGGAAGAGCCATGTGGTGCTTGCTAGATTATTACTTTCGCAAGGATAATCGTTCTTCCTATTCTTACAAGGTTAGTAGTGGAGTGTATCATAACTAGTCATCCTTATTTCCTACTTTTACAGTTCTTCAAATCGGGCAGTTTAATATTGTATACTGTAAACTACAGGATCCTAATGGAAAAATTGGAGAAATGTCAATCATGTCAGCAACAAACTATACAGATGCAGTGCACAACTTTTTATTGTCACAGAAACTGACAACATTATTGGGAATGTTTCCGGAGGTATTAAGTACTTGATTACACTACTTAAAAAATATATATGAAAAAATAATAATGTTGTCACAGAAACTGACAACATTATTATTTTTAAAAAATAATAATGGAAATGCATCAAAGCCATGGATATATGAAAAAAAGACATTTAGGAGAAAATGCATGCTGAAAAGATCAGAGTAATGCTAGAAATTTTCTAATGCTGATTTCTAATGATATGTGCATGGGCTATTATTGTTGTTATTTATAAATTTATAATATATGACAAAGTCTACTTATCCAAAAAAATGAGAAAGTTCTGTAAATTTTCACATGACTTTTTAATATTTCCATATGAAAACCGTCACTATAGATGTATAGCTATACATCTATAGCGACGGTTTTCATGTGGAAATATCAAAGTCATGTGGAAATATCAATTTCCTATAGTTATTATGTTGCAACATATTGCAATATTGCATATATGTATGGCCTGAAGACTAAAGAATCATCTGTATTATATTGTGTGATTTTGGTTGGGACACATATAGCTATGTTCAAAGTGATATTGACAAGTGCAATTATTGGGAATTCCTAGAATAGCTAGAGTTCTATAATTTTCATAACATTTATTTATCATTTTTCATCAAGAAAAGAAGTTATTCTTAGCATAACACACATTTTCCCAATGCATCGTTATAATTATGGGAAAAGAAGAATTTGTTTGGTATTAAACTTGAACTCAATAAGTAATCTGTTTGCATGTAAATTTTGGCTGAAAGATGTTCTACTTTTTTTTTGGCAAAAATGATTTTTGTAATTTTGGAATGTAAGATAATTTCTCAAAAAATTGTACAGAATCATTAATGTCCATCCTCACCAAGAACTGTAATATATGGGAAGCAATCACATTGGTTTTGTTGAATACTTGTTTCTATGAGGCTGTCTTGTTCGAAGGAAGATTCACATTTTTTATATTCATGTGTTGGACTAACAGTCTCTTGATAGGTTATTCAAGTCAGCGATCTACTTGAACATAATGGTGCTTGTAATGATCAGAGTGTTATTATCCTGTTGGTGTTTCTATCATTTCAGCTGATTGTTAAAAAAAATATGGTAATGTTCAATCATCTTAAGTAATACTTGAATCTTGTTAATGCCAAACACGAGAAACATTGCAATCTACTCTCATCTTACCAGGACCAGTTGAATTATCATAAATTCTTGGGTTATAATCGTCAAAGCCCAGAGAGGAAACATTGCAGTAAAGGAGGGTTTGTGCTATCTGAGGCAGTAGAAAATCAAGTAGAAAATGGAAACAGTGGTAAGCATTTTTATAATATGTTTACTGAGATTTACTCTCGTACACTTTTGTTTTGGTTGGGTTTAAATGTTTATACATACTTTATTGATATTGATTTTGAAGGTTATAGAGTAATAAAATTTCCATTTATCTAAGTGTTGTATTTCTTAATTTTGTAAAACAGATCTTTACTCAAACTAGTGTAATGGCCCGTGCGAGACACGGGCTTTGTTTATTATCACATATTTATATTGAAAATAATAATATTTGTTCAAAATATTTATGTGGTTAAGTAAAATGAACAATATAGAAATTGTTCATATAAAAATATCGTTTACAACATATGGAAATGTTAAGTACATATAATTTGTAAAGGAGGGTTGTGCTATCTGAGGCAGTAGAAAATGGAAACAGTGGTAAGCATTTTTATAATATGTTTACTGAGATTTATTCTTGTACACTTCTGTTTTGGTTTGGTTTAAAAGTTTATACTTTATTGATATTGATTTTGAAGTTTATAGAGTAACAAAATTTCCATTTATCTGAGTGTTACATTTCTTAATTTTGTAAAACAGATCTTTACTCAAACTAGTGTAACAGCCAGTGTGAGGCACGAGCTTTGTTTATTAACACTTATTTATATTCAAAATAATAATATTTAAACATACATTAATTCGTACATGTATGTAAAAATATAAAATAGAAATAAAATAATAAACAAAACAACAAAAGATAAAGTATTTTTTCTTGCAATTTGATAGATAGGGTTAATGTATCTAATAAAATATATACTCATGAATTTGCTAAAGGCAGATCCTTGGATAGTGGAATTCAAATATTCAATTCTCTGAAAGAGATTCCCTTCCCTTCACATTTATGAGACATACTGCTAGCTATGGCTGCAGATTTTGTTGCATTGCTTTCATCTTTCTCCCCTTTTCACAAGTGGATAGTCTTGCGATGAAATTAATAAATTTTCTTTTTTCCCTACAATTTCTTTATATAATAGTTCTATGCATGTTTTGGATGCACATCGACTTCTTCCTTTACTGTTTCCCCATTCATGTAGACACGACCAGAGATTTCAAGGCCATTATGGCTTGGTGGAGAGAGATGGCTGAAAGGAACAAGAAGTGTGATTTAAATCCAGTTCCTCCTACATTGGAATGTTTTTCAACTGGGAAACTGAGCACCAACACTCCAAGTGAGAAAGCTTTAATTGCTTGCGATGAAAATGAAGTGAATTGTCTTCAAAAGAAAGCAGCATCAAGAATTCAACTTGGTTGGAGAAGTTTTATTTTATGCAGCTCTGTTCGTCGTCAGCATTCAGCTGCAACTAAAATTCAGACTTATTACCGTAGTTGGTTGCTGAGAAAGGCTTTTGTGAATCAGAAGCATGCAGTAATAAAAATTCAAAGCATGTTTAAGTGTATAAAATGTTGGAGGGATTTTCAACAGTACAAAATTGCAACTAGATCAGCAACGATTATCCAGTCTTATGTCCGTGAATGGATTGCTCGGAGGGAAGCTTGTAGACATAGGTGTATGATCCTTATGATTCAAGTAAGATTGTTTTTAAATCTCTACACCATGATAATACTATTTCATTGTTGAAGGATTTGAGCTATTTCAAGCATGTTCCGTTGTTTCTTTCTTAATACTTTTCCCCCCTTTCGCCTCCTATCTTTCTATTTGCCCATTTTTGGGATAACCATATATTTAGTTACTATAGGAACATTTATAAAAGCTGAATATAGCTTTGAGTTTTCGGTTTATGTTATTTTTTCATCGGTTTGATACTTCTTTAACTATCTTCAAAAAGTAACGATTTTCAAATTTGTCATTTGTATTATCTATAGTATCATTTCATGGTTTTGTAAGTTATTCTCTAATTGTTTTCTCTTCTTCTCATCTGTCTCCTCCCCCCATTATGGGAAAAAAGGAGAAAAAGAAGCCTGTACTTGCACCCTCCAGGCTTTGAATTCCCCAGTTTTCATTTCTGTTTCCACACATGAATATTTATGTATGGATTTTAAAGAAAACATTTGTTAAAAAATGGCCTTATGGCACTATTATTACTATTATAATTTATGCCTAGCCATATTCACGATAACTTTAATTATTCTCGGGCTTCTATGCTAACCTAACACCCATAAATGAAATGTAAGTGTCACAATTGATTGTAGTTGAACTTTTTAACATCTTTATCTTTGAGTCAAAACTGAGTAACTACATAAAAATAAACTAATAGTGTCTTTTTTTAACTCTTTCTTTTGGCTTCTACCAGCAATCTTATCTTTAACATGATCAGTCAAGTCTTAGAAAAAATTTGAATTACAGGCCCAATTACCATATTGTAATTTGATTTCTTTAGATGAACTTTTAAATTGCTCGTAAGAATGGAATTTTTGGAATGTTAATAACAGCTGTACTATGCTTTTTATGTTGAATGCAGAGCCATTGGCGTGGCTGGTTGACGCGGAAGGAACTTTCCCATTCTCGTAGGATTGTTGTTGCTATAGAAATCCAAAGGATTATCAGGGGATCGATTGCTCGAAAGCGTCTTTTAGGTAACTTATCTTGCAATTTTCAGGTAACTTAGTATTCATGTTTTTTTTATTAACAACAAATGATCCTGTTAACTTGATGCAGGGGCTTCTTCCCTTCGTGAAGCTGCGACTGTTGGTTGTGTTAGTAAGACCCAAAGGGGTTGCTTCCATAGTCTTGAACTGAAGATAGTGTTATGTTCTGTTCTGAAATTGCAAACATGGTGGAGGGATATTTTATTTCTTAAAGCAAGAATGAAGTCTGTAGTTGTTATTCAGGCTCATGTTCGAGGATGGATTGTAAGGAAAGGAGCTACCAAAAAGAGACGGTGTATTGTGTTGATCCAAGTAAGCTAGTATTATTTTTAGCTTTGCTACTAATAATCTGTTTTCTGCAGTGAATAATTTTGTTAGAATATTCATGTTGCTAGTCTTATTTCTAAAAACTTTTGTGAGTTTGGATTGGTGAGAGTTAGCAATCTATCATACCGTTCTCTTCTTCTTTTACTAAACCCTTATAGTTATCCTAATATTAACTACAGTTTAGCAACACCCTTTAAATCTCATTCCCCCAAACTCTCTCCTGGTTGAAAAATGTTATGACCAGCTGTTTTGTTATTCCTTTAGTGTCTTACATGAACATAATAAGTTGCTCAACCTACTTGCATCTCACTATCAAGTATCAAGGAATTTTCTTAATCTACTTTTGCATGTTTATTGCTGTTGGGCTGGCAAGGCTAAGCCACATCTTTAGGTCTCTCTGGTTTTTCTTGCTCTACTTCTGTCTTTCTGGCTTCAGGTGCTATCACATCCTTTATCCATTGTTGTTTGTACTTCTTTTATGGTTGTTTCATTCTCATGTCTGCTTGACTTGAAGAAAGTTTGGTTGAATTTAGTTTTGCATGTGATATAAATATATAACTCGTATAGTTTCTGCTTCATTTCTTGTTATTTTTGCTACTGCCCACAATACCTGTCTTTGATATGGCCAATCAAGTCTTGGATGAAATTTGAATTACTGACTTATATTACCATACTGTGATTTGATTTCATTGGATGAAATAATTTCTGAAAAGTAATAACAGCTGTACTATTGTTGTATGTTGAGTTCAGAGCCATTGGCGTGGTTGGTTGACCCGGAAAGAGCTTTGCCATTCTCATAGGATTTCTGCTGCTATAGAAATCCAAAGTTTTGTCAGGGGATGGATTACTCGGAAGAGGCTTTTAGGTAACTTCTCTTGCAATTTTTTTGATTTTTTGATTTATGGTATTTTTTTCTTGTTTGTTTAACTAACGACAATTAATCTGCTGTTGTCTTGATGCAGGGGCTTCTTACCTTCATGAAGCTCCGACTATTGGTTACGTAATTAAGGACAATAGGGATTGCTTCCAGAGTCTTGAACTGAAGATAGTTCTATGTTCTGTTCTGAAATTGCAAACATGGTGGAGGAATATTTTATTGCTAAAAGCAAGAATAAAGTCGGTCGTTGTTATTCAGGCTCATGTTCGTGGGTGGATTGTTAGGCGACGAGCTACCAATAAGAGGCAGTGTATTGTTGTCATCCAAGTAAGCTATTATTATTTTTAGCATTGCATACCTAAGCTGTTCTTCTGCAGTGATACTGAATATGAGGCAGACAGTCATTTGATAGAAAATTCATGTTAGTATTATTTCTAAGAACTTTTGCAAGTTTGGATTGGTGAGAGTTCACAACCAATGCATACCGTTCTCTTCTTCCTTCGCTAATATCTTAATGTTAGCTACAGTTTACTAGTTTAGGAACACCTATCGTCATCTCCCCCTCATGCTCATGAGTCTTATGAGCAACTATTGCACTGTTATGCCATTTAGTTCCTTACATGAATATAGTACCTTGTACAAACACCTTCCATCTCAGTAGCAGGAAATTTTCTTAATCATTTTCTCTCTCTCTTCATGTTGAATGTTGCTGGGCTGGCAGGGCTATGCTGTGCTTTTGCTCTACCTTCTGGTTCTACACTCCTCCATTGCTGTTTGCAGTTCTTTTATGGTTGTTTCTTCACATGTCAACTTGACTAGAAGAAAGTTTGGTTGAATTTTGTTCTTGCATGTGATAATTCAAATAACATTCATTTCTCTTGTATCATGATATTGACCCTTGTATCTTAAAAACTTCATATGTAGAGTGTATGTCAACTCTCAAACTTTTTTTATTCCCTTCAATATTATAATAATAATAATAATTATTATTATTATTATTATTATGATATATAAATGTGGCCCAAGTATGGGGATTGGGTCCCCTCATTTATGGAGCAAACTTATGAGCTTGTTGTGGTTGTATGATATATTAGCTCAAAATTTTCTAGTTTCTTTTCCCTGTTAATACATGGTGTATTAATTTTCCAATTTGATCTTGGTGTCTCCATTTTTTCGTAATTTCTGGAATCTTGAAAATGTGACAGTCACGCTGGAGAGGTTATCGTGCACGGAAAAATTCAAGAGGACAGCTACTGGATTTATGCTTGAGAGTGCAGAAGTCTGCTGCAAATGTGGATGATAGCATGCGCATTTTAAACAGACTTATAGCAGCGCTTTCAGAACTACTGACTATGAAAAGTGTCAGTGGCATTCTCCATACATGTGAAACTTTAGGTGAGGATTTTGTCTTGATTTTTAAGTAGTTTACAGTTGACAATGAATTATTTCCACATATGAAGTTAATTTTAAGATTGTGCACATGGATTAACATGATTGCAACTCAGAGTGGCTTATAGAAACAATAAGAAGCACGATAACAATGGGATATGTATACATTCGGAATACCATTTATGTAGTGTTGATTTTCTATATATTTACAACAAATACATATTTATGATGATTACCCTCAGCTTCTCATTCATGTTCCTTTAATCCAAACTTCCCCTTATCTTGCATTTGTTTAATCTGGCATTCTTTTTGTTTCTTATAACAATTACACGTCTTTATTACATCGTTATATCCAGTGTTCTAAAAATCCCTGCTTAGGTCCGCCTAGGCGCTAGGCCCCTCCATGGCGCCACGCCTAGACGCTAGGCCCCCTCCTGGCGCCTCGCCTAGGCACTAGACTCTTCTGGCGCCTCGCCTAGGCCTAAGGCGGCAAAAAAATCCCTCCAGAAAATTAGGCGGGGCCTAGGTGGAGAGATTTTTTTTATTTTAATAATTACCCAAACCAGATCTTGATATATTTATTTTTCTAATGATTTACCATATTCATAATGCAGTTTGTAGACTATCAAATTACAACAAGAAGTTAACAAGATCAATTTAAAATGGATAATTTTATTATAGTTGTAATTTTTTGAACTTGTATCAACTTCAAATTATATAAATGATGATACATTTGTAATATTTAGTTTATTTAATATAATTCTTAAATTTATATTTAGTTTCTTAAGTTTTAATATTGAAATGAATTCTTGAATTCTTGAAATTTTAAATTTTATTATTTAATAGCAATCTTGTTTATAAATAAAACTAATACGTTAAAGATATGTTTGAACTTTGAACAATTGCATGTTTGTGTTTGAACTTTGACATTGACAATATGGATATGTGTTTGAACTTTAAGTAAATACTTTTATTATCTTTATTATAGATTGTTTTGCTTTATATTATTGTTTTGTTTGGATAAATGTAAGTTAAAATATTAAAATTGGCTTAAAATAAAAAATTCTGCCTAGGCTCCGCCTAGCCCCCTTAGGCGCTAAGGCCCCCTTGGCCGCCCGCCTCCCGCCTCCCGCCTAACGCCTTTTAGAACATTGGTTATATCTTAAACATCAAAGTTTTTTTGGCATTTGGCGACATTTTAACCAGTTACTAAGAAGTAATGACTAACGAGAATACGTCCTAAATGAAGAATTTTGTTTTTGGACAAAGTATCCAAGAGCATCTTGAAGTATCAGTATCCTTGCACTGATGTAATTTTGATGATTAGTAAGATATACTTGCATCAAATGGGATTCAGGAAGCAATCATTTTGTGCTATTTAGTTCCATTATTCCTTTTTGAAATTAATTGAAATACTTCTGTTTCATCGGTATTGTTTTTGTCCGGTTGAGTAATTAGTTTTTACTAGGCTCTTTGGACATATTTGTTTAGTTATTTGAACTTTTGTTAAAAACAATACTACTATGGAAGTGTTTATACTGATTACCGAGGAGTTAATATAAGCTGTTTGGTCTCTAGGTCTTCTTACAAAATTATGCTGGTTTATGTATGCTTATTGATCAATACAGTGGTCATTATTATTTGGCACATTTAGGTGTTTTTTTTTATGATTAGTCATGATGCCTTCTAAATAAAAGAGTTATGAGCTTTAATCAGTTTTATTCCAATTTTTAATATGAGTTTTAAATAAATGATATTTGTCATTAGAAAATGTCAAATATGCACCATTCATTTCTTCTAATTTTAAGTGCATGCAAGTTGAAATAAAGTGTAAAAATTTGCACCTTCTCTATATATTACTATCGACTAAAATTGTATTTTAAGCAATGACATCACATTTGTGTTACAGATACGGCTACAAGATACTCACAGAAATGTTGTGAGGAACTTGTTGCTGCTGGGGCAATTGACACTATTCTTGAGCTGATCCGATCGGTCACCCGAAGCATACCCGATCAGGAAGTTTTAAGACATTCACTCTCTACTTTGAGAAACCTTGCCCGATATCCACATTTGACTGAAGTACTGATCAATAGTAGAGGATCTGTACAAACAATTCTTTGGGAGTTCTTAAGGTTTGTAAAAGGACACACTCCGAAATATGTTGATCTTTATAATTGATTCATTATATTCTTTTTTAACATTGTATTAATATTCAGAAACAAAGAGGAGGGATATTTCATTGCTTCTGAGCTTTTGGAGAAGATATGCTTAAACCAAAGAGGTCTTAAAACTTTACATCAGTTACCAGTTCTCTTGAAGAGGTTAAAAAGCCTTGTTGACGATCTTCAAAGGAGGGCAGGCAATGAGAAAAGGTTAGATGATGGCGAAAGCAACACCCATCCCTCCCTCCCTTCTAAATATACTTCTTGGAGTAAAATTACCGACAGTAATACCTCTGTTGGGAGAAACTATTCAACTAGTATTTATGTTATCCTCCTGAGTGTGGTTTGTATACAAACTGTATTATTTTATCTTTGGTTATGAACTAAATTTGAATAACATGCAGGAATTCGCGGAGTTTGGTAGGAAGAGAGCATACAGAGAGAAGATT
Organism: Panax stipuleanatus; assembly: GCA_020205555.1. Lineage (NCBI taxonomy): Eukaryota > Viridiplantae > Streptophyta > Magnoliopsida > Apiales > Araliaceae > Panax > Panax stipuleanatus. Next base: position 6,334,620 of record CM035125.1, on the reverse strand, counting down.
GAGAGTGGGAATGGAGCTCTTGAAACTGATTACCCGTGGTTAAGCAAACTTCATTTTCAGATTGTTTTACTTTGTTCATTGTTAGTCTGTTTTTTTATATGCTCAAAAGGGGAAAGAGATTTATATTATTAGTACTGGGCTGGGCAGGGCTATAGAGGAATATGCAACTGTTGAGATTTTAAGAAACCGTCAATATATATATTCGGATCATTGTTTTTGGGTGTTACAGTAGTAGTAGTAATCCATTCTGCCTGGGTTCTTTCTAGTGTTCCTTGCCTTGCCATGCCATGCCATGCCACAGCTTTTTAATGGTTTCCACTTGTTCCTTGTCTACCATCCAAAAAATAATGGTTGGTTGGTTACAAGTTGCACCATCAAGGGGCCAACCGGCCATAGTTTTAAGTCCTACTCCCCCCACTTCCCCTAGTCTTATAATGATAATGTAATGTCATATTTTAATGTGTCCAACAAATTTATTTTTTTGAAAAAATTGGATAACAAATGCAGCAGCACAAAACCAGTAGAAGTTATTAATTATTTGTCCATATCACTATTTGGCAATTTGCAGTTTGTTGAACCAGACGTCACTTTTTTTCTCTAAAAGTTTACAAAATATGACCATCAGACACCCACCCAAGAATAATTTACTCTTTCCCTTCATGAAAACAGTCTCATTTCTTAACTTCTAAAATAATTTTTTATTACATATTTGCCCTTAAATTTATTAAATATGTAAATTAAATTAATAATAGTAACATAGTGATGAAATGAAGACTTTGTGTAATTTGTAACCATCAATTTTTTAAAAAGAAACTCTTTTTTGGGAAAAGAATTAAATATTTCAATATAACTCCTTTTGTGCAATGAAGTAGAACTTTTTTTCATTTCAAATTATAAGATTCTTATTGATTTTTAAAATTTAAAATAAGATATTTGTAAACATAAAATTGAAATAATTCATTAAAAACTATGAAATAATATTGGTAGTTTATAACATTCCTAGAATTAAAAAAAAAATCATGTCAATTTGGAGGTTAAAAGTATGATATTATGTATGTCTAGTTTCCATTTACAAGATTCACGATTCATATCCCGACAGTCTTCTGGATGGATTATTCTTCAAGGATAATATATATCAGATTAAAAGAACTATAAAAAAAAGAGAAAAGGATGCTAAATTATTCACACGAACATTTCACACCATCCAGAGTCCAGGCCAAATAAATAATTACCTCAAATTTAAATATGTTTTAGGAACAATAAAAGTGAAAAACAATCATATCTAAACTTTCACTGCTGCTTCCAACAATCTCTGTACACATAATAATCCAAAAGAACCACAATCTTCAAATCTTAGGACAACCAATAAGGCACCAATGCCTAGTAGATCAGCTGAGAAGTTGAACAGGCCAAAAAAAAAAAAAAAAAAAAAACCCAGATAATTCAAGCAGCTCTTGCTAGAACCCCAAGCCTTTCCGATATGTCTGAAGGTTCGATAAAGAATCCTCTTCTAACAGAGGATCTTGGCACTGTAACCGTCAAGACTCCATCGTCATACCCAGCAGAGATCCCATTCACATCGATCATACCCGGAAGTTGGAACTTTCTCATGAAGCTCCTAGCAGGCTCTGTTGATTCATTGATGGCCAAAGTTCGAATTATGAGGTATTTCGAGTCCTCAACTTCTACTCTTATATGCTCCTTCTTAACACCTACAATATATAATAGCCAAACAATATGAATCCAATTCTGACAACAAACATAGCAACATAATATACATACATATATATATATATATATCTATATATCTATATATATATATATATATAGAGAGAGAGAGAGAGAGAGAGAGATTTACCACTTACCAGGGAGGTCAGCTGAGTAAATGTGTGATTCTGGAGTTTCTGTCCAATGAACATAATTTTCAGGGATGAAGTGATAGGGAAAGAGAAGAGGAGAGGTGAAGAAAGAATGCCAAGAAGAAGGATGAAATGTTGAGAACTCCATTGCTTTTAGGAAGAAGATGAAGGAAATCTTTTGGTGGCTAAGAGATGGGAATGGATTATCAACGGAAAGGAAGGAGAGTTGGTTTGACTTTTTAATTATAAGCCAAGTTGGGTGGTGGCCTTGGAATTGGTAAATGATTGGATCCCAAGAACTTTAAAGAAAAAAAATGGCTATCTATTTGAGGAAATCATAAAGGTGTGGTGCTGGTTAAGATATTTATAGTTTTAAACAGGCAATGACAAATATACCCCCTTACTGGAACAGGGGATTTTGGAAGAAGGCAAGAGTGTTTCTAACAATCAAAGGAAGCCTGATCTGAGAAAAAGAAAAATGAAGGACTAGTAACATATTGAATTCTTAACCTATGTCTCAAATCAGAACTTGTATGAACACACAAAAATAACCATTCGGACTGAAAAACCACCGGTCCTTGATCTAAGAATTGCCAGGAATTACAATTTCTCTTGCCCAGTCTTGAACTAACTATAATCTTGAATTATGCCAGACATGTCTACCCCCACCAACTGAACTTCTATAAATCCCTAAAATCCACATTTAACTCCTCAATTCCCTCTATCAACATGCAGAATAACTTGCTGAAGTGAACAGAGTGGTCTATCAAGGATAAATAAATTAGCATCCATGTATGACACTCTTTTGTCCTCATAATTGAATTTCCAAAAATAAAAGGAAAAAGAATAATCTACTTTGATCTCTTCCGATAACATGTGAATTGAACTTGTCGACCGTAAATTGAGTGGCATAACCAGAAAAGTATTGGATGAATGGATATACAACTTAAAATGTACTCCTATGCTACACGGACTCGGATGTAGTATCCGATTGGACACGGTATTTTGGAGCACTCCTCAATTTTGCTTATTTTTTTATATTGAAATGAAGTGTCTAGTACCCATACCCTTGTCCGAGTGTCGGTGTGTCGGACACGGGTACTTTAGGGCAAATTGAAGAGTCCGTGTAACATAGATGTACTCCCATCGTCCTGAAAAAATTACTACTTTTTGTTGACCTTTTTTTTTCTTTTGAATTCTAAGGTTTGCACAAGAAAACTTTATATTTGGAAAAAAGAAAATAATTCAACAAAAAAGTAGTACTTTTTTTCCATGACGAAACTTTGTATTAAATATCAAAAGGTACAAAATAGGCTTTCACCATGATAAAATTGTGAATGTGTACTTGTGTGTCACTAGACCATCCATTTCCACAATTACAAAATTCATTGCAGTATATTTACATCAGAAAATCCATATACAATGTGATACACCAGGCAGAAGCTTACCAATTATTTGTACATAAAGATTAAACAAGAAAATCAGGTTTTCATACTGAATGAGAACAAATATGACAATATTCAATAACTATTACCGCAATGGCAAACACTTACTCCTCAAATCTCTCATTAGCAAATCATTGACATCACCCAGCAATGTGAATTAAACAGTGATAAACACGTCACCTGCAGTAAAGATCTGAAGAGGTCTTTCGTGGATCCCAGCTCAGGTATTCACTCCAAGCACAAAAGCATTGTTATATGATGGAAGATTGTTCGAAGGCCCGTGATTCCTCACTGGAGAGCGGAAAGGATTTGGAGTCACTGGATGGGTTATATGCAGTCCAGCACTCCAAAGAACTTGTTTAGCATTTGAGCATGAAATTTCACACTCATCAGTGAAGAAGGCAGGAATTCCCATGGATTTTATCAACTCAAGGGCTCCTGCCCAACTTGAATAGCTCTCCAATCCACAATTCAACGCAACAACAACATGGGGCAGAGGCAGGTAGGTGGCTTCTTCTTGATAAAGACCTCTTACAAGATTCACCCTCACTCTGCTGCTTATTCCAGAAGTTGTCCCAGACAAATTTGTGGGAACTCCAGGCCCAACCATTACCATATGTATACTGCCCATCCCATTGAGTATATGACTAATCTCAGCAAATGCAGGAATCCAATCCAACTCTGCTTCAGGCCCAAGGAAGTGAACAATTACCTCTTTCCCCTGGAGTAATAGGTTCTTCGAATTGATATTTAGTGCTGTCAAAATGTAATACACCGTGAAGGGATGGGAGAGAATGTCAGCAACAGGACTTGACAAGGGGAGTGACCGGAGGTTGTAGTACTCTGACCAACAAGAGAGAAGGATTGGGCTAGACATCCCATCACTTAAATGATTCTGAAAAGGCGAGTCACGAGGATATTCGTCATCATCCAAAGCACCCCATGAATCCCGGAGGCCACCTTTAACAGGAAGTAGACCATAAGGGAAATGGGAGTAACAAACACACTTTCTTCTCCACATGCCCTTTTGGTGGATACCCAATGATTCGAGCCATTTACATGGTTGTTCGGCAGAACATGGGAAAACAAATATTTTCATTGCCAGCTCTTCTTCTCTTTCCATCATGGCCTTGTAGAGACCACACATGCTTTTATGTGTTTCCTTCCAGTGCTGCTTCTGGCAGAGAGCCCCACAATACACCACAGCACGACACCGGGCACAACAAACCGACTGTTCTCCATGAACCTCTTTGTTGCAGACTGCACACTGTCTCAAAATACCTGTCAAGTTCGCTTTTGTATCCACAAAAGTCTCTTCCTCTGGTGGTTCCACATACTTGGTAGGTGTTGAGTTAGCCGTTGAGCTTGCCCTTTCGTCATATCCCTGACCAGGTGGATGTGAAACCGTAACTGCAACAAGATCATTACCCTTGGCCATTTCTGGAGGCCACTGGACATCAACTGTTTCAATAAATGGTCCAAAATAAATAGATCTCGACCACTTCGGACCAGAATCATAATCTTGCTGAAGTAATGGGTGGACCAAAGAAATGGCTTTCATGACCACAAACACAAACTTTAGCTCCTCAAAGGTGGGATTTCTAAACTGAAGGCCACCAGTTGATGTGCAACGAGCAACATCAATAACAGGAAATCGATCATCACCTGAAACTTCCAACACCAATGACTTGATCATTCTTCTATGAGAAGGTAACATCAAAGACTCCGTCTCATACGTCACCCTCAAAAGCTCAACATTCGGAACCCGAATAGTCTCTCTTGAACCCATCATCTTCATTGCATCACTTTCTGACCTAAACAAATGAAACCCCAAATCCCCACCGTCCCCACCAATAAATTGAGCACACGGAAATGGCTGCTTCTTTCCGGACCAATCCGAATCCTTTCCTACCCTTACACCAAAAAGATGCCCCGGACGTAACCGCTTCCACGGATCAGTCCTATACAGAGCCGCAGCAGCCCTATAAAGCGATTTAATAACTGAAGGGGTGACACTTTCCACCTTCATAAGACAAGTTCCTGCTCCAGGACCAAGTCCTGGACCAGCCCCAAATTGTTCTTGGAATCTTGAAAATAAATTCTTCAAATGCATATCCATATAACTGCACCCCCAATACAGATCTAACTAAATCCTTTCAGACCCACTAAACTCTAGAACAGAATAAAGCAACAGCAAGACAATGCTGTAATTAACTGACGGTACCAAATTATAAAAAAGATTTGAACTTCCAAGTTGCTTCGTTCTTCCTATCTTTGATCCATTGTTCTAAAACTAACAAGCTGACAATGTAACAATTAGGATACTAGAATGTGTGTTCTCCAATTATAGTACAAGAAATAAAAGATTTAAGCTTCTAACACTGAACCAAATATCACACATGTGCCTAAAGTATCTACAATATATATATATATGAATATGAGATCAAAAGTCCATACCAGCTTATAGAAATTTGGTGAACTTTTTGAGGGTCGATTGTGAAATGGAAGATAAGACACTGATTCAAGATCTACTTGGAGAGAAAAACATGTAGTTTATTGTCGTCGGCTGTCAAAATGAAGTCCTCCGAGTCTCCAAGTTCCGAATTTTACTGTGAAGGATCATGAAAATGGCTCGGATGGAGGCCCATTTACTACTTAGATTTGGTCCTGGGCCCAATTACATTTGAGTCTAGAAGGTTGGATAGGTTCGTCTGAATGGATAAACGAGTCCAATTCGAAGATGAGGTTGTAGGAAGCCTGGAGGGCATTATTGTAAGATAAAATCTCTCTTCTCGCCCATATATCTCATCTCGCTAGCGAGTAGAGGCATAAAATAATTTTGCGCCACTCTCTTCTCTCTCTTCCAAATTCTAGGGTTTGGACAAATGATGCAACCTGCGCCATCAGCTGTCCAGCCTCCAATGGATCCTTCTCAATACCAGCAACATCAGCAATGGTTTCAACATCAGCAACAACAACAACAGCCATCTCAATATCAACAACAAGCTCCTCAGCAATCACAATTCCAGCATCAGCCGCCGATGTATTATCACCAGCAACAACCGCCTCAGGCTGCCACCCCACCTCAGTTGCAGCAGCAACACCAACAGCCACAGTATACTGTAGCTGCCACTGCCCAGCCAGCAAGCGCAGACGAGATCCGCACACTTTGGATTGGAGATCTCCAGTATTGGATGGATGAGAATTTTCTTTTGGGCTCTTTCGCTCAATCTGGCGAGGTATCGATTTCGTTCCCCAATTTATATATATGTAGATTGGTAAACTTATTTTTGGTGTGGTTTGTGTATCAAAACGGCAATTTTTGGTTGTTTAATTATTATTAGAATAAAATAAGATACTGTAATTTGGATCTTATTCTTCAGATTGAAAGGCTTGCAAGTACTTCAATCCCTGTGAATTGTGATGGTATACCGGGTCTACACGTCTACCCAATGTTTGTAGGTTGCTGATTAAAAGACGATATTTTTCTGTAATTTTTCAGTAAAGGGTTAAATACGAAAGGAATTTAGAAACAAGGAGAAAATAATAAGACATTTCAATGACAGGATAACGACTTATTTGAACAATGGCGTGGGGATGTATGAAACTGAAAGTGTTATGGTTTGTGGCTCGGAATTCGTAGTATTTTAAAATTTTGACTAATAAGAGGGAAGTTTTAGAGTTTTTATATATACACACACACAGATATATGCATCTATAATTTACATAAGTTGGATCCTGAGTTCTTTCTGTAGTTCCATTTATTGCGAGTCTATTCAAAATTGGAATGAAGTTCTATAACATTATCCCCGAATGTTTTTATTATAGCCAAGTCATTGCTTAGGTATTTATGCCCTAAAGGTGGAATGTCAGATTTGTAATACCATTTATGTAAAAGTTGTAGGAGAAGGTTCTACCTTTCTCTGCTTCTCTCGTTCCCTCTTTACTAGGGGAGTTCCTTTTCACCATTGGTGGGTGGTGGGGTAGTAAGTGTTTTCTAACAATTGGAAGTCTCTTTCTGTGCAGGTTGTTTCTGCGAAAGTTATCCGTAATAAGTCAACTGGTCAATCAGACGGCTATGGCTTCATCGAGTTTGTTAATCGCTCTGCCGCAGAAAGACATTTACAGATGTATAATGGCACGCTGATGCCAAATGTTGAGCAGAATTTTAGACTAAATTGGGCATCTTTTGGGGTAGGTGAAAAGCGTCCAGATGACGTTCCTGACTATACCATATTTGTGGGGGACTTGGCAGGTGATGTTACAGACTATATGCTCCAAGAGACGTTTAGGACACACTATCCCTCAGTTAAAGGTGCGAAGGTTGTAACTGATAGGGATACTAATCGCCCGAAAGGTTATGGTTTTGTTAAGTTCGGAGATGAAAGCGAACAGTTACATGCTATGACTGAGATGAATGGTAAATTATGCTCAACCAGGCCCATGCGTATTGGCCCAGCAGCTAACAAGAAGAGCGTGGGTAGTCAGCAATACCCAAAAGGTATACTGTCAATTTTTTAAATATATCTGTATTTTAAAGTACTTTTTTAGAGTATTGTTACTTGTTTGCCGATCTTGAGCTTTGGTGTTTTTTTGTTATCCTCGTCTTTGTTTCTTGAATTTGGCAGTTTTGAATGGTAAATGGGTAGTTACTTCTTTTGAATATTTTCAGTTGGAGAATGCTTAACAGTGTTATTAAGTCCATTTTCTATCAGTTATACTTTTCTTGAAGAATACGCGACAACTTACAAGTCATTTCCTTCCTGTACTTTGAAGAACTTTAGGCATTAGTTCTCTTCAAATATTAAATAAGCTTGCAAAATCTTATAGAAATCCTATTGTCTCAAAGCAGGGCTTGAGGAGGCTCTATCACATAGGGCCTGGTACTGATTCCAGCTGAAATGGTTATCCTTTAGTGCGTGGCCTTGCCTAGGTCAGTTCCATTTAACGTCATTAATTTGTCCTTGTCCTTTATATTAGTTACCTTGTGGCATTAGGTATGCTACAATTTTACAATTTTCTACCCAGTTCCGTTTGAAGTTTAGCTGTTGGTCTAGTTAAATTATGTTAATCATTCAAGTTGTTCCTCTTTATTCTTTTTCTATGAGTCAGAAATCCATTTACAATTTTGGTGTAAATGGATTCCCAGTTTAAAACTTCCTTTAAGTTGTTTACGTTTTAGTTTGATCTTTTCCCCCTTTTGTTCCTTATCCAAGATTTGTTTCTCATGTATGTTACAGACTGAATTCTGAAAGAATAAGCCAGTCTCAAAACACGTCCACTTTAATCCAGTTGCTTGAAACTGCATGAAGCATGCATGTTACAGTTATACTAATTATAATGAAATTAGTTCTATGTGTTGGTGGTTCAAATAGTTCAGTTTGTACTTGTTCTTTTTTTGTATATTTTCTTGCCAATGTCAGTATATTTATGGAGATGTTTCTTTTAATAATGATTCACTATATCATATATATCAGTATGTCAACCTCTGTTATTTTTTAATTCAACCGGGGGATTTGGCAGGTCATCCTGCTGTGTATTTTTTTTGGAGCCTATATGCAGCAAAATTCTTAAAGAATTTGTGTTATGTTCTAGATTCATATGCTTTCTATTTTTAATAAAGTATTTGTTATTTAGTTCCAGGACCTTTTTGTCTTTTGCTTTGTGTATTTTGTGTTTTTAATCTGCATACCCATATTTTGCCCTGTAAATGATACTATTACATTATGACATCAAAGTAATCCTAGTTTCAATTGATAGCAAGAGAAGCCTTGCCTTGATTGAATTTGGGTGAGAGGGAAACATGAGTAACCAGGGGTACAAATTTTTCGTTTGGTTGATTTTGAAATCACCCCGTGTTCTAAAAAGCACTAGGCTGTCCTAGAAGGCGAAGGGGGAGCCTAGTCCTTATAATGTTTGTATTTCTTTTCTATCGTGTACTACTGAAATTTCTAGCAGGGTTTTCTCTTCATGTATTGATAATTTTGTATTTAACTGGATTCATAATTACTTTGCTGTCAATTCCTTTTCCCTTCACCTGTACCTTTTCTCATATGCAGCTCCGTATCATAATACTCAAGGAACTCAAAGTGAGGATGATCCAAATAATACAACTGTTAGTATTTTGTCTTAAATTTGGACTCGAAGTTATTATTGCTTACTTGTGCTCACAAGTCGAACAACTTTTTGCTTCAGATTTTTGTTGGTGGTTTGGATTCGAATGTAACTGATGAACATCTGAAGCAAGTTTTCAGCCCATATGGGCAGTTGGTTCATGTGAAAATACCAGTAGGCAAGCGATGCGGGTTTGTTCAGTTTGCTGACAGGTACAGTGAACTTATGCATCATTTTTCTTCATTGAGAACACCAATTAGGCATCTAATATTGTAAAACTCTATTTTATTTCTTGATTATGCAATGACAGAACTAGTGCTGAGGAAGCTTTGCGTATGTTGAATGGAACTCAATTGGGTGGACAAAATGTTCGACTTTCGTGGGGCCGTAGTCCTTCAAACAAACAGGTTGTGATATTAATTGAAAATTCAATAAATTGTGTTAATTATGTCATTTTGTTTTGCTTCGGGATCTAACAGATATTGAATTCGTTCAGTCTCAGGTGGATCCAAACCAGTGGAGTGGTGGCGGCGGCGGGTATTATGGATATGGACAGGGATATGAAACTTATGGATATGCCCCTCATCCTCCTGCCCAAGATCCTAATATTTACTATGGAGGCTATCCTGGTTATGGAAATTATCCCCAAAACCAGCAGCCGCAACAACCACAGGTAGGATATTAAATTTACTCCCCTGCTTAATCTTGTATCATTTGCTTGGTTTGTCGAAAGACTGAAGTTTATATGCGAAGCGACTATATTTTTATTTTGTTTAATAATATATTTCCAAAGCTTGCATGTTAAGAGTAATTTATCGACTCTATGGATTGAAGTAGGATCTGGTTTTCTTTAAACTTAAAACTAGTGTTTTATTAATTTGCATTTGGTTAAAAATATGATGTAACAAGGGCATTATATTTTATGCTGTGCAGTGATTTGATGGTCTGTGGCATTGCAAGAGTATTTATTTACTGGTTCGTGGCATTGCAAGAGTCATCCAGATGTGCAGATTTCTCAACAAAAAGCTCATTCAAAGCTTTTGGTTTTTCTGCATTGTAGTAGTAGAACTTTCCCTAGTTCTTCAGTTCTAGTATTTCCTATTTTTATGTCTCTTCTGGCTATGCCCGCTCCTCTCACCTCTCTTTTCTCTTCCCTATGAATTACCTTGTTCAAGGTTTATGTTACCTTTAATTGGCATAATTGGGTTTCAGTTTGAATGATTTTAAATCCTTTCCTATTAATGGTAATGACTTATTTGTACCTCTTAGTTTTTTATGCTGTTGTGTTGTCCCGTTAGGCTGAAATTAATTTTTGAAACCATGGTCTGTCTCCCCCTCTCAGACGGTGAAGAGGGTTGTCAAATTAATATACTTGTATTGTTCTATATATTGATGTTTTGCCAAATTCCAACGGACAAAACAGTTTTTAAGGTGGGAAAATGGCCAAATTCACCGACACTAAAATTGACTTGAAGGAAATAAAATGTTGCATGTTGCAACAAAAATCACCAGTCTAGTCATATAAGACTTGCTACAGGTATCTCAACAAGTCGGGACAATATCAAGATAGATTTGCTATTTTATTTTTTCTTTAAAAGAGAAAATAAAGAGATTGCTTGATGACACAACAGCACAAACCCTTTAAATCAGACTAGAAAGTGCAAAATGATGCTGCCCATTTTTGCTTCAATCTGGTTTCTTCCAGTTCAGGCTGTTATCTACTGCTTGGCTGAACAGCTCCTGCACCTGTTTCTGTTCATTTTCTGATGCCACCAGGAACAATTAATTGTTATGGTCCAGCAAAAGCATGTAAACAAATTTATTTATTTTTGGACATACAGCATAGCATGTACACATAAAGATCTGTACATCTTTGTGTGCACGTGCGCCTGTGTAAGAGAGATCAAGAAATGGGACTGGCATCATGGGCGGGACCAAGCTATGCACTGATCTATTTCTCGAAAACAAACAATGCTTGTGAAAGTAAACAGACCCCTAAACAAGCAAACCAAGTGAAGATGCCCATGAATGATGAAACAACTATAAAGATGCTCAAGAAGTTCTTACTGCCCCCCACCACCACCAAAAAAAACACACCCACTGACCCACACACGCACAAAATCTGCCAGGTATATTTAAATAGCTTGCTTTAGGGTGTCAATATTTTGAAAGTGTTTTCATCTTGATCTATTGTGGGGAGAGACCCACACATGGCAACTATAGATTACACAACATAAAAAGGAAACTAGAAAAGAACTGTGCAGTATGTCTAATCTATCTACTCAAGAATCAAAAAGCTCATTCAAATTTGGTCCTTGCCAATTTTGGTACCGAGTTTCGTCCGAGTTAACCGGGCTGAGTTGTGAAAAATTATTAGAAACTTTTCCTATTCCTACTTGGATAATCAATTTGAGTAATAAACTTTATTCATTGCAATTCATTACAATAAATTCAAGTTAATAATGGGAACCGTCCCTATTCATACATGTATTCAAAACAATAATCACAATTATTCCTACAAGTATAACTTTTATAATCATACACACCAGAAGGAAGGAAAACAACTTTGTTATAGTAGTACCCCGGAGGAGATAATAACAATGGAACTAGGTAAATTAAATTGCAGACAATTCCAAAACATGTAAAGATTTTTGGAAGTACACACTATTGGATGAAGGCATCCAAACACTATTTCAGCAAAGTGGATTGATCGAAGAAACTGAAAGTCATTATCCAACCTCCAATGAAGGTAAGTTTCTAATTTATGGAGTTTGTAATCTCCTTGATGCAAGCCACATGAATTGTAGAATTGTAACTGATTGACAATGATGATTCTTGCTTGCTCGTGTAATATTTTTGAAAATGACAATGAACCTTTTTTTGGCACCTTTATTTTTAAATGATGATCTTATAAATTGCTCCCAAGCAAAATGCATCTTTGTCTACTAAAAAGAGAACGAGCTCAGAGAAGCAACATTAGAATGTAAAATTATATAGGAAAAATGAACTTAGTAGGTGCACTCGTGTGCTAAGTACTCAGCAACAAAGTTTAGCCTACGTGAAAAACTAAATGACAATCAACTCACAAATAGATCAAGGATAGAATCTCAACCCCAAAATTTAGAAAAACACAATAGTGCAAATCAGAAGACCCTTTATGAGATCCTATCCGGCATAATTTAAGAAGAAAAAAATGTAAGTTGAAGATTATTAAAAATAATGTAATCAGGGAGATAAAATTGACAATAACAAGATGTTGTAAATTAGATGACACACCATACCATGTTCAGTTTATATATTGAAATATACATGTAATTATGTGAAGTATCTGTTGTAGAAGTTATAGATAAATGTGGATGGTACTACAACGTATGCAAAAGTGCTTAATAAAAGATGCATGAATAAACTACCACATCTAATATGAAAGTTGTCTAGACAAACATGTCTTACACCTAGAAGTTCAATAGAAATCTAGACATACTAAAATAAATGACGAGGTCTTATCAATAAATTATCTCTTCTGGGCTCAACAATTTCAATACACATCAAAACTTTTAATCTCAAATATTTATTTCAAGGTATGGAATTGCAAAGATATCAAATGTGTGTGTGTGTGTATATATATATATATATATATATATATATATATATATGTACCTATACGTGAACAAATCACGGATCTATTAAAAATTTAGACTAGCAAAAAAATAACCCACCTTATTAAAACCTATTGTTTGCAACTCAAAAACAAAACCCAATAATCAAAAAAAAATAGTGAATTAGAATCTTTCACTCAAAGCACAACACCAGTGCCTTCCACAGGTAAGAAAGCTAGTATTACAAAATATAAAAAATAATTTTACCTGCAGCCTCTAATTGCTTTTGAAGTTACGGCATCATTTTCAGCCTGCGCCATAAGCTCTCTCAAATGAAAATGTATTACTCAACCTCAGGCCTATAGCTTAAACCCCCCCCCCCCAAAAAAAAAAAACACACACACACACACACCAAAACCCCCAGTTTTTCAATAATAATAATAATAGTAATAAATAAAAAATGAATCTTTGTGGTGGCTGTCACACCTGTAGTTCTGCAATCCTTTTTAGTTGAACTTCTTCACCTCCCTCAGACAAAGGAAGTACAGTAACCAAAGCATCAAACTGTAAAGGTACATATGAGAAACTAATTAAGTTGACAGGTAAATATAGTATGCAGTAGTTAATAAGGAGACCTAGCTCAACCAAAGCCCACATTTACAGGGATTTAATGGTGGTGTTATGGATAGGAGGTCAGCTAACTCGTGCAATGCCTACAAACATAATCTTTCCATGGCTATTAGGTATAGTTTTACTTCAGATATATTTGACGATAGATATTCTGCTCATGAGCACCCACGTCTCAAATGAGTTGATCCCTAACGGCCTAAACAGACACAATATGTTCATTCAAAAGCATTTAGTCTTTGATATAAACAATCAAAACCAGATTTGTTTTTCTCTTTTGGGAGAAGGAAACAAAAACTATACTAGCCAAACAACTAGCATATAAAAAGGGTCAAACTGAGAAGATCAAAGAATATGTAGCACCTTAAGTCCGGGTAAGCTATAGGATAAATTAAACTGCTCAAGATTAGCTTGAGATCAGTTTATATGAAATTGTTTTGGCTTCATTTAACAACCTGATAGAGCTGAGCACAATCTCCATTTAGCCATTTAGGCTCAGAAAAAGTAAAATCCAGCTTAAGTAAAGACATTCTAAGCCTGTTAAAGCAAGTAAAAGCTGTGTTACTATAGACATGGATCTTCTGTAAATTAAAATAAACGTGAAGTGGCCTAGCGAGGGGCCAAGAAACTTGAATTTGTTACTAACTCCTTTTAACACGAGCTACCACACCAAAAGAGTTAACAAGTTGCTGTAATTTGTGAAAGAAACTGTTGTAATTGTTTGAGCTAGTGAACTGTCGCACACAGCATTAAGAGAAGACATAAAACCAATTATAAACAGGGATTGAAATTCTATTATATCTTTGTAAAAAGATCAGCCATTCGTACACATGATTATTGGCCCCTTCTAATTTATGACTAATTAGATCTCACAAAAAGATCAGCAATTTATACCAAGTTGATCTTGTTTCCCTCAGAAAACCCTTTCATGAAATACATGTCCACGTAACATAGTCTTGATACTTAGAGCTTTATTTCTCAGTTGAAAACTGGCATGTGTAATGAGGACCAATCAAAAAGCAGGTCAACATAACATATGATTTCTTGGGGGCTCTATAAAGAAAAGCACTGGACCAAGTTCAAATGTTGCTCATACTCCCTATTCTTTTTGTAGACGTGTCGTATATTAAGAGAAAAGGGACTTGACAATCTAGAAATCCAAGACCACAGTTGAACCAAAGAGATGAAAGTGAATGAAACTATATGAAAATTAGTGCAAGCCTCCACAGGAATCCCTCCACACTCGATCCAATTAATCACAAATATTTCAAAAAGTTTCACTTCTATAAGTTGGTAGATCTCAGACAAAGAGTTAGGCTTATTTACAGGCTTGTTGTACTAAGGTTAATCATTCCAGTCCATTACAATATCAATATGGTAGACTGGTAGTTATATGCCATTAACAACCCCATATAATTTTTATATTAACAACCTCCTATAATTTTTATTACTTATTTTGAAACAATTGAATCTTAATTACTATAAAGCCAGAACTAAGCTAACTCTAAAACTTTCAAGGCCAGATACATAATGTTCATCACATTAATCTCCCCTACCACATAATTACCAAAAATCATCACATTCTTAGCTGTAGACGGAAAAATACGAACAACCCATAATTAAAAAGAACGATATCTTAACGGGGTAAATTCCTAATTCAAGTATCATGTCACATACTTCACAAATTCTACAGATGACCCACAATAACAGAGAATAACCTTTAACTGGGTAAACTCTAAAAATCAATCGACGGTGTAAAAGAAAGAAACTTTCTTTACCTGCTTAACCGCCTTGACGAGATCAGAGCTCGTGACCTTGGGTTGATCGGAAAAAATGGTATCTTCGGTGGTGGGAGTAGGAGCGGCAGGAGGTTCTGAGTAATTAGGAGAGAGACGAACTGGAGGAGCATCCCTTTGTAATGTCCCAAAGGTATTGAGGGCAAGTGATGCTATTGTGTTCACTTGTTCTTGCAATTGCGATATAATATCCATTCTTTCCAAACTCTCATCAGTGGTTTCAAAACCCTAAACCATTGTGCTCTTAACTTTTTATCAAGTGATTGATTTGAAAAATTGTTTGTTGTTTTGGGGAGTTGAAATGCTTTTATGTGGAGTTCGGGACTTCAATCAAACCATTGAGCGTGGAGGAAAGAATTACTACTAAGGTAGTGTTTGGTTTTTCCATGGTTGTACCCTTTGCCTTTTTTTTCTTTTTCTAATTATTATTAGAGAATTGATATTTTTATAAAGCCTTACTTATATGAATATGGATCTCGTTTATTATTCATGCGAGAAGAGTATTATAGAAATATTAATTTTTCATGTGAAAATATCAATTCCCTATTATTATTATACTAGTTGTCTAATTGAGAAGAGATAAATGGTATTCCAAAAAATAATAATAAATAAATAGAAAACTACTAGATACCTGTTCTTTCTATTGGGTTAGAATGCCTTATAATTGATATTTTAGGGAGATAAATAATATAATTTGCCAAATGGATTAGTATAGTTTTGTTTGTTTATTATATAGTATAGCTCGGACATTGTGTGTGTAATTTATTTTTAAAATTTTAAATTTAGTTTAAAGGATAAAATAAAAATATAAGTTAATTTAGAGAGTATAATTTGAAGTCTTTTAAACTTAGGGGCTGAATTCGAGCAAATTTAGAAAGGTAGACACACTATTTGGTGGGCAAGAGAAATTAGGAGATTTATGAATAATGGGAGTAGAAAAGAAAAAAAAATAGAATAAAAAATATGAGAAGCTAAGAGTTCAAAAATTAACATTCACGTTGCTCTTCCCTTGATAATATATATATTATCAATATTTCAATTTTTTTTAATATTTATATTTAAAAAGATTATAATAATAGTACTATTATTTATGGAATTTCTTAACATGTGCCTTAAGGGCACATGCTAAGCACACAGTTTAAGAGAATATTTTCTTGAATTGTGTGTTTATTCTCTTGAACTTGATTTAAATGCAGAAATCAAAAGAATATGCACATAATTTAAAAAAATATTCTCTTAAACTGTGTACTTAATATGTACCTTTAAGACACATGTTAAAAGAACCCATTATTTATACTCAAATGTTTTACATGATCTATTTATGATTCCATTAAATATCTTGTTTTTATAAGCCCACAAATGATGAAGAAGAAGGAGGAGAAGATAACAACCTCATTATTACCAAATCTACTTTTCCTATGGGGGCACGTGGTAAGCATGCGCTAAATACTTAGATATTTTATGTGGACAGCAAAAAAACCTAATAATGATGTCCAGAAATTTGTCACCAAAACACAGAACACAAAAGCAAATGTTTTCATCTCCCTCGTAGATTCTCCTTTTGCTCTGCACCAAATCCATGGCTTCTCTTCTAGCTAACGGAATTTCACACTTCTCTCACGCAGAAACACCTATATTCTCAAAAGGGTTCTTCCCAAAACTTGTAATCCTAAAGCCTTCGAAATCAAAAAGGCATAATTCAAGACTCTTCAAGCTAAGAGCTGATGTTGATTACAAGCCGCAGACCATCGAATCAGACCCTTTAGCTGGTAAGTCCTTGTCTTCTAGCTCAAGTGATTCAGACCAACTTCATAAATTCCTCAAACGAGATTATAAATGGGGTTTTAACCAAGAAATCGATTCGTTTACAATTCCTAAAGGGCTTTCGGAAGAAACGATTCGATTAATCTCTTCACGAAAGAATGAACCCGATTGGATGCTTGAATTCAGATTGAATTCGTATAAAAAGTTCTGTAGAATGACTGAACCAAAATGGTCGGATAATAGTTACCCTGCTATTGATTTCCAAGACATTTGTTATTATTCTGAACCTAAAAAGAAACCAACTTTGAATAGTCTTGGTGAGGCTGATCCGGAGCTCATTAAATACTTTGATAAACTGGGTGTTCCATTAAATGAGCAAAATCGGTTGGCAAATGTTGCTGTTGATGCTGTTCTTGATAGTGTTTCGATTGCTACTACACATAGAAAGACATTAGAGAAGGCTGGAGTGATTTTTTGTTCCATATCGGAGGCCATTAAGGAATACCCAGATTTGATTAGGAAATATTTGGGAAAAGTTGTTCCAGCTGAGGATAATTTCTATGCTGCTCTGAATTCAGCTGTGTTTAGTGATGGGTCTTTTGTGTATATTCCTAAGGATACTAGGTCCCCTATGCAAATTTCAACTTATTTTCGAATAAATGCAATGGAAACTGGACAATTTGAGAGGACCCTTATAGTGGCAGAAGATAGAGGTTTTGTGGAGTATTTAGAGGGGTGTACAGCACCATCATATGATACCAACCAGCTTCATGCTGCTGTCGTAGAATTGTATTGTCATGAGGGTGCAGAGATTAAATACTCCACTGTGCAGAATTGGTATGCTGGTGATGAGGAAGGTAAGGGAGGAATTTTTAACTTTGTAACAAAGCGGGGTCTTTGTGCCGGGGATCGTTCCAAGATATCTTGGACCCAGGTGGAGACTGGGTCTGCTATAACCTGGAAGTACCCAAGTGTTGTGCTAGAGGGTGATGATTCAGTGGGTGAGTTCTACTCAGTGGCATTGACCAATAATTATCAGCAAGCTGATACAGGGACAAAGATGATTCATAAGGGGAAGAATACCAGGAGTAGAATTATATCAAAGGGAATTTCTGCTGGACATTCAAGAAACTGTTATAGGGGGCTTGTTCAGGTTCAGTCAAAGGCAGATAATGCTCGGAACTCTTCACAGTGTGATTCAATGCTCATTGGTAATAATGCAGCTGCCAACACTTATCCTTACATCCAGGTAATTTTTTTGAGTATGTCTCAAGCTTTATTTTCTTTCATGTTGTTAGTTCAATTCTTTGATTCAATGTTGATCTATATTTTATTACCTTCTTCTTCATTTTATTAATATCCGCTGGTTACCTAGACTCATTTTATTTCAATGTGTTGTAAGCCAATTAGTTTAGTACTATTAGTATCAACGTAGAGTTTTTCCCCAAAAAGGCTGTGTGTTTTTTATAAAAATTTAGGATGGACCGGAAAATGATACCGCTTCGTACAGGCTCTGATCAGGCGGTCAAATTAAGCTATGTGTAATTATTGCTCATTATTGGCTCATATTACTAATATGGCTATGAGTCTTTAAAATATTCAATATAGAAGGATATTCCCTCCAAAGAAGGCGGATTTGATACATGAAATTATTTAAAAGGTTGACCTTTTTAGAGATACAAGAAGTGATTTAAAAGGTAGACCTTTGTGGGTAAAAAAAGGAAGCACCTCTATTTGTGTCCTTTATGTTGCTCACTTTTAGAGACTTAGCCTTGACAAACGGAGTTAAAAGTTCATTGAATATGGTAGTAGATAGTATATTTACTTCTTCGTCATTCTCATTATTAATCTTGTTCATTAATTTTTAAAATGTTAGGCAACTAGAAAGAATCTTTGAGAAAAATATTAACTTGCGGGTTGTTTGAAAATAGGCTTTTGTTTAGCTTAAAGCAATAGTTGAAAATATTTTACAAAACAATTTTTATATCTCTGCGCTTGCAGTTCAGTTTTCTCATTTTGACGTCATTAATTGTTTTTAAAATAATGGGTACTATCTTTGTTCCCTTTTTTACCCCTACTTCTATAGAACTTTTGTTTTCTTTAAAGGCTACGTGTAATTCCATTCTGCTCGTGCAAGAAATTCTCCGGTGATACTGAGATTCAATTTTGTTCAAGGATGTGTTGCATTCACTGTCATTTTCTTCTTTTTTAAAGGATAGTTGGTTCACTAATTAAATAAATTAAAAAAAGAAAACAAAAGAGAGAGTGTTTGGATGTCTGTGATTGATAAGTTTGGAAACAGACCGAGTTGTTCGCAGTTCTCTAACAAATGTTGACTCGACTCGACTAAACTCGACTTACTCAAGTTTGTTAAACAAGTTGAGCTCGAACAAGTTTATTTTTTTCGTTTACATAAATGAGTTGAGTTCTAGTTATGTCTTGTTCGACTCGAGCTTGACTCGTTTAGAGTTTAGACTCGACTTGAGGTCGACATATTTTTGTTCATTAAACATAGAAAGCTTGAGCTTGATCTGAACTCAACTCGTTGTTTAAGCAAAGCTCGTGAACAACGTGCAAACAACTCGTTTATAAATTCGACTCCGATCGTTTTAACTTTTTTTCGCGAACTCGTCAAGTCAAAACTCAACTTGAGTTTACTCATTTACAGTCCTAGTTATTGCATTTAGGGAACAGTAGAACACATACTTCCTAATTGCATGTTGACTCATGGTTGTAACCCTTAGTAGGGAAGGTCTTCTTAGAATCACAGTTGCTTTTAGCTGGAACAGTTTGTGGTGGCTCTTCTCAAGATCGATTATCGAAGGATGATAGATGTTTGCATCGTGTTTGGTATGTTGTAGATTTTACTTCAATGTTAAAAATAAGTAGAACCCTCCCCGTGTGTCATATTTGTTTTATTTCTTCTGGAATTCACTTTGAACTTTGAAGTCACTACCTGAGTCTGCGTGCCATAAAATTGGGTAGACTTATGAGAAGCAAAAAAAACATGAAATAAAAGGGAAATACGAATAAGCTGCGTGTAATTTGATTGGGAAGTCATACGAACCTTCTGCTGCAACATTCACATTCATTTTGATAAACTCCACTATACAGCTGAAATAATCATATCAACATGATTGGGGGACGATTCCTCAAGCCCACCAACTCTCGTATAGATTAAGCAAACAGATTTTTAGCCCTTCCTCCTAGTCTAGCCAAAGTTGGGTCTCTAGCTTATTTGCATATATTTATTTGATTAATGTACTATGCCCAAATTGCTATTATCTATTTGAAGTAACTTGTCTGGGATGGTTGTTTGTTACTTATGGATTTATCTCATTCTGTAAACAGGGGAAGAATCCAACAGCCCGAATTGAACATGAAGCCAGCACCTCCAAAATTGGCGAAGACCAACTATTTTACTTCCAGCAGAGAGGCATCGACTACGAGAAAGCCATGGCAGCCATGATTTCTGGGTTCTGCAGGGATGTATTCAACGAGCTTCCTGATGAATTTGGCGCTGAAGTGAATCAGCTAATGAGTTTGAAGCTTGAAGGATCAGTTGGTTAGGCTGCAGTTGTCGTTTAAGTTTATAAAGCTCATTGCAGACATATATATAGTTAAATCTTTTCATTGATGAGTTTTAATTTGTAAAATTATGAACGATATCTGTTGTGATTATACGTTTTTTGGGACTAGTAACAGAAAAGTTTTTTTTATCACATTATATGTAAATGATTTAAAGCAATGGATCTATACTAGTTTATGAAAATTTTATTTTCAATCGGTGAAGCTAATGTTAATCCTTTATGCATTACTGTTAGGGGGTGTTTGTTACAGGTGGATACCCATCTAAACATAGATTATTAGGTATTTGATTATTGGTAATAGAAAATAGTCATTGTATCATTTTTGTTTGATAAAAAGATATGTGATATTGTGAGTGTTTGGTATGAATCAAGATTATTGGGTATATTTTTTCTAATCTTTTACTAAAATATCCTTATATTAATTTTAATTTAATGATTATATATGATTATTAGGCCTGTAAATGAACTGATTTGTTCACGAACAGATTCGGATTGAGTTCGATTGAATTATCTTGTTGAGTTTGTACATGACATCACGTTTGATTGTTCGATTGAACATGTTTGCGAACTATATGGTTCGGTTCGATTGTGTTCTCGAACAATTTGGGTTTGGATCGATTCGAGTGGTTTGCAGTAGCTCGTGAGATGTTCGAGTATTTATAATATTTTGTTTAATTTTTATTTTAGTGTGTTAATGATATTCGCGAGCATGAAGATGTTCGACTATGTTCACGAATTCGAGCATGTTTGCGAATAGCTAACGATTCGAACTCACATATTGTGTGTTGGTTCGATCTTGTTATTTGAACATGTTTGAGTTTGACTTATTGTGTTCGAGTTTGACAAAATTTGGATTGGATCAGATCGTTTGCGGCATTAATGGTGGTTGTCAAAACAATCATTAAAGTACTATCAACTAATTAATTCAATATTATTTAATAAATTGTATTAAATTTTTTAATATGTTTATAAAATAACAATTTTCACAAAAAAATTCAAGTTGATAATACATTAAATTTATAATAATAAATAACAAACAACACAACGTATGAACAATGAATTATTTTAATTAAACTAAATACGTCGACAAACAAAAAAAAACAAAAGATTAAGAAATAAATGTAAATTATGTGACTAAAAAGTATATATATTTATGTCTTAATTATTAAATATAAATAATATTTTTGTTTAAATAAAAATTTTAAATGACTGTCATGTGGTAATATCAAGATTACCACCTATTTTTTGGTCATCTGATTACGGACAGTTTACATAAGATTATAAATGTAACAAACAAGATTTATAATTTAAATGACCACATTAAACGAGCCATAACAAAGGCCCCATATGCATCAAGAATCAAGCAACTATATAAAATATAAATAAAGGATCCTTTACGTAAAGAAAAACACAAAATGACCAATTTATCTAATATCTCTAATAAAAATATTTATGGACGCTTTTATCTTATAATATAATATGAAGAGTCATTTTCAGATGAACTAACCCTCAATAATAATCTCTCTTTTTAATGGATTATTCTGCACTGACGTCCTTGTAATGCCAGTGCAGGCGAAGCGTGGCCATCTTTTTCTTCCCTCTCTCTCTCTCTTTTAATACGATAACAAAAGGCTGAAGTAAGTCCTTTTCTTGAGATAAAATAATTAATATTTAAAATAATTTTTTTTTATAAATAAAATACTCCACTAT
This sequence comes from Panax stipuleanatus, assembly GCA_020205555.1. Taxonomy (NCBI): domain Eukaryota; kingdom Viridiplantae; phylum Streptophyta; class Magnoliopsida; order Apiales; family Araliaceae; genus Panax; species Panax stipuleanatus. The sequence goes on along the minus strand of CM035125.1, from coordinate 6,312,119 downwards.
TAGTTTTCAAGGCAGTCAATGACTACTCTAATACTTGAATATATCCACATCCACCTAAGCTCCTAAAAGAGGAACCCACTCAAGCAATGAAGAAAGAAATACATGCAGTTCTAAAGGTGAAGATACATTTTTCTTTATTTTTTATTTAAAATTAGAGATATATTTTTATTTTATAATATATAAAGTGACAAAATTTCAAACATGTGACCATCGTATCTACTATATTTTTAAAGGATGTTGGGATAATTTGTTTTAAAAAAATTATTTTTCTTCAAAATAATTGTTATTTATTAAATGCATATCTAATTTTAGAACGGAGAGAAATGCATGGTTAGAGAAAAAGGTAGAAACTTATGTATACAGTGGCGAAGTCACATAGAACTTGTGGGGTCAATCGACTTCACCGAAAAAAAAATATTTTATAATTTAAGGTAAATTTTAAAATATTATCTATTAATTGACTCTACTAAAATTTTATAAATTTTCTATTATACGGGGTCAAATTAAAAATTTATAACTTTGTCAATCAAATTGTAACTACATATCACTCGTATCCTCTCAATATATGTATATCTCTCTATAATATTTTAAACTAAATAATAATCTAATTTATATTATTTTTAAAAATAAATAATAAATTATTTACTTATAAACAGTTGTTATTAAAAAAGTCTATTATGAGTCAATAAAATATATACATACCATATATAATTACTTATTCTATTTTCATTGTAATATATTGTGTATATATATATGTGGCCCTAAAATATAAAATATTAAAAAAAAATTAACTCGGAACCAACTTATTTGTAATTTAGTAATAGTTTCGACCCACTGACAAAATTCTGGGTTCGCCTCTGTGTATATGATGGTTGACTATTGAGAAAGCCGTTCCCTCACTTGAAGTTGCAACTTTTATATATTTCTATATTCATCTTAATATATATATTAATTAATCTACTACAATTTTCCACTTTTTTTTTTCTTTTTAATATAAATTTGATCCCTCTCCCTATCCGCCGGTGGAAAATCTGGTCATACATATATTGTAATATAAAGGAAGCAGGCCAGGCTTCATGTGTTCCCTGTTGACTTTGGAACTCACTCACAAGCACCACTGTGTATGTATAATTATTGCTATATGTATATATATATTTATATATTAAGGCCACCTATTTAAAAATAAGAATTATTGGCCCTTGATGTCTTCTACCCTTTTTTCAGTTTTCACATAGGCAGGTGTGCCTGTTAATATAAATTGCATAAATATAAATTCAATCATACACATTTCCTATAAAATGTTTATTGTCGTTGAATTGTACACATCTAAACTTGAAGAGATTTTAATTGCACCGACTTTCCTAAACAAACATGCAGGGACTGGGATCAATGCATGGTGGTAAATTATTGTACTCACTATATATGCATGGTATATACTGTACTAGTATATATTAATTTGCCAAGACCATAAAAAAAAATTGCATTTTTACCAAACAACCGAAGTCACCCAACCACTAAAGTTAATTTTTTGGGACAGCCTTTGGTTCAATATTGTCATTGAAATGATTAAATAAGTCATCAAATTTCATAGTATGAAATAGATTTGGTTAGTTGGTCCCTTTCTGTTGCAGTGTAGGAGCAACTGAGCATAAATAATACTCATTCCATTCCAAAATAAATGTCAACTTAATTTATGACCTCTTCATTAAACCCCCCCCCCCCACCCACCCCCACCCCCACCCCCACCCCACACACACACACACCATTCAATATTGAGTCTTTATTTCTCTATAAATATTATTACGTACTACTACTTCAACATTGCCAATCAAGGAATCAAATCTCTCTGGTGCCACTAGTCTTTTCCCTCAGAGGAGTTTTTTCTTCTTCTAGCTTATATAAGAGGAAATATGACTAGTACTCTTTTGAGTAGGAGGCAATATGCAAAGATGGAAGTTGAAGAGGCCGAAGAGATGCAGCATCGACGAGCGCAGTTCTTGATCTACAAAGTACTACAACACGCTGCTGCAGATTCTCCAAGAAGAAGACGGAAAAGATGGTGGTTGGGAGTTAGAAGAATATGTAGATTGAAGATCATTAAGATTGGCAAGAGGCTGAAGAAACTACTGAGGAGGAGGAGCCTAGGAGGGGGGGCATATTTTTAAGCATATATAGCTGCTGCTGCAGCAGCTAAAGGTGGTGCCCATAAACAAGTAGTAGCTATTATTAGTCAACTGAAAACTTAGAAGCGCAGCTTGTTTGCTGTTGGAGATCAGGCTGTTGCCAGAGTCCTTCCTCCTGTCTTCACTTAAGCTTTGCCTACTTTATCTTGCATTTAATTCTTTGTTTGTTTGATGAGAAATTAAGTTGATAAAACAGAAAATTAGGCATTTTCTTTCCTTTCTTTCTTGTAATGCATGGTTTTTGAATTTGCCTATTTTGATGGACAAGAGACGGACGATATTATTAATCTAAATATCAATACACAGAAACAGATTTCTTATTAATAATATTGTTGATCATGGATTTGGATAGAGCTCACAATTTAAGTTGAAACCTATATAGTTAAACAAAATCACTTGGATCTATTGGATTGGTTAATTAGTTTTTAAGTGATGAGTTGGTTTGGTTTTGGACCCATATTATTATTACAAATATGGGTTGTATCTAGTTTAACTACTTTTGATCTATATTAGTCTATAATAGTTTTTTGCACTTAGAAGAGCAAATACATTAACATGTGTGCATTATTACACTACGTTCTTATATAACACATGTATATTATACATATTATATACTTTTGTAATTTATACACTTGTAATTATGTATAAAAATTATTTCACTAATTATGGAATGAATCCATAATAAAGTTAACACTTTTAGTGTAACGAACTACTAATTTAAATAATTAATATATCCTCCCTTAATTAATTAAACTAACTCATTTAAATTATACAATTTATATTATATAATTAAATTTTATTTCCTCCTTCTCTTCATAAATTGGTTTATATTATATTATATAATTTAATTTAATTTCCCTCACCCCCACCCCAAACCTACCCCACTCCCCAAAAAAATTAATATTTATTGATTATGTATACACTTCCACCCCCCACCCCACCCCACGCCACCCCACCCCACCCCACCCCAACCCACCCTTATCCCAATCCCAAAAAATAATATTTATTAATTATGTATACACCCTCACCTCGCCCCCCGCCCACCCCCTGCCCCCTTGCCCCCCGGTACCTCACCCCCCACTAAAAAAATAATATTTATTGATTATATATACATCCCCGCCCCTCGTCCCTCACCCCCTCACCAAAAAAATAATATTTATTGATTATGTATACAGCCCGCCTCCCACCCCCACCCTCACCCTCACCCTCACCCTCACCCTCAAAAAAAATATTATTTATTGTTTATGTATGCACTCCCACGCCCACGCCCACGCCCCCGCCGCCCCCACCCCCACCCCCACCCCCCAAAAAAATAATATTTATTGATTATATATACACTCCAACAAAATAATATTTACTGATTATTGTAATAAAATTATCAATAATTTCATTAATTTTAATTAACATAATAATTATCAATGTAATTTTTGTTGAAAGTGCCTATAATCACAAAACTAATGTTTTTAATACTCAAATTAGTCACATCAATTAAAATTTTTAATTTCAAACTTGAGTCTAAAAAATTAAAATAAGACTCTTTTAGTATAACAGAAATTAAGATTTTAGTGAAACTATAATTTGAAAAATAGGTCAATCTGGATTCGATCCATAACCTTTTAAATTCAAACCACATAAGTCATATTAAATATAGGTAATATGATTTTGATTTCAAAACCAACCCAAACCTATTTTATGTAACCCAAAATCTACCCAACCCTATTTTTTGCCCGGTCTATATTTGGACTTTGAGATATACTACTATTAAAGTGCAGCCTATGTACGTACTTGCATATATATATATATATATATATATATATATATATATAATTATTTTTTTCTATTTAGTCCTTCAATTTTATTAAGTTCTTATTTTACCTTACATAATTTACACAAGATACTTGGAGATTGTTTGATAAAACTGAATGAAAAATTCTGAACAATTAAGCATATTTGAATAGCTAAATAAAATTGAAACGCTAAACACTTAATAAAAAAATCTGTTTGATAACGAATTTTTTTGAAAACACAACTGATTGAACTTTTGAACAATTGTTTCATATATTATATATTAATTACTTGATGATCATGTACACTTTTTTTTATAATTAGAAAGAATAAATAATAGTTATAAATTCTTTAAAATTCTTTATTTATACAATTCCTTGCCACATACATAGTAGAACACAAACCTTTACACTTCTTACATAAGAGCACAAACTCTTCCAATCAATTTCTATATCAATAGATTGGCTCTTTTTTTTTTTTTTTTTTTTTTGCTAATTCAAGTTGAAATCTTAATATTTCTGCCTTAGGCAACAATGGATCCCAAGACCTCTTAAACTTAAAGTTTTATGAGTAGTTGTTTTACCATTGAGCCAAGAGAGACTTAGTCAATAGATTGGCTTTGCCTTCACATCATTAATACTTTTAAGTACTTCACCTCCAGGCTCCAACGATGACATCTCCAAGACCCAAACTAATTTTATTTTTACTAACACTAGCCCCAACACCTCTTGCAACGACAAGCAAACAAACACTCATCTCATTAAATGATTTATATATTACACAAGGAGTAATTAGTTATCTTAAATTTCCAATTGGTGCTCTGATAAGCCCCATCTAAGGGGAAAATAAAACTCGTGCAACGAATTAGCAATCCGCGACTTTAGTCCACTCAGCCATAGTATCTCTCGCCAAAAAAGAAAGATTGATGGAAGAGAAATGCAAAATTATTTTCATAAGTTAGATGTAAAGAAGATGAATTGTATCCAAACTTTATAAGTAATTTTCTTCATTAGGAAAGATATGTAAATAAAAAACTCATTCAACTAAGTGGATGTTTGTTTAGAGCTGAATGGCTGAATCGGTCAGTTATTCATCGCGTTGGTTTTGAATAAAAATTGTTTGAATTTCTGAATCGGTCAGATTTTTAGACTGAATGACTAAGTGTAATTTTTTTGGCTGAATGATTGCTGAATGGAGTATTTTATATTTAATATTTTTTTACAATATTAACTATTATATTAAGTAATATTAAATAAATTTACAACAATTTTAAATTTTTTAGAGAGGTAAAATAATAAAAATCTGTTATTCAGATATTTCAGACATGTCAATTATCAAAAAAAAATTTATATTCAATATTCAGAATTCTGCTTCATTCAACTCATTCAGATTACTTAAAACTATTTCCCCAAATTGCAGCTTAACAGAATAAGCTAGATAAATCAGCATTTTGCTAGACCAATTAAACTGATATCAAACAACCCCTTGCTATAAATAACGGAGTACTAGAGAGAAAAAAAAAACATAAAATAAATAAATAATCGTGATTTGTACGGGCAGATCTTTGAAAATTGTCCTGTTCATCAATTTCGCAAGCAATTCGGAGAAAAGCTATCTGTCCCTCCCTCTTGTCTTCTCCACTCCATCTCTAGGGTTTCTCGCTCGCCCCTCTCTCCTCGGTGGTATGTTCCTAATCTATTGCCGCATTTTACTTGTTAAGTTACATATATCGTGTATTGTTGGACGATGTAACCTGTTATAGTTGAAGTGATTGTAATGAACTATTAAATTTTGCTTTTATGTTGATGACACTGATATTTTTTTGTTTGTTTTAAATTTAGGATTTATTGAATTCAATGAGCTGATGGTTTGTTAAAATGCTTAAATTATAGGTGCTGTATTGCTTATCCAGCAACAATTTTTTTGGTTATTCTGGTTACATTTGTGAGGAAAATTATATACAAGGGATTAGCTGGAAATGAGTGTGATAGGATTAGATATCGGGAATGAAAATTGTGTTATTGGGGTTGCTAAGCAACGTGGAATTGATGTTTTACTGAATGAGGAATCAAATCGGGAAACACCGGCTGTGGTTTCTTTTGGTGAGAAGCAAAGGTTCTTGGGCTTGGCAGGGGCTGCTTCCGCGACCATGAACCCAAAATCAACTATCTCTCAGGTTAAGAGATTGATTGGTGCTAAATTTAAGGAACAGGAGGATCTTAGGTTGTTGCCTTTTGAAACCAGCGAGGGACCCGATGGTGGCATTTTGATTCATTTACAGTACTTGAATGAGAAACATAGTTTTACCCCGGTTCAGATAATGGCAATGTTGTTTGCTCATTTAAAGCATATGGCTGAGAAAACACTAGAAATGCCTGTGTTGGATTGTGTGATTGGTATACCATCGTACTTTACGGAATTGCAAAGGCGTGCATATTTGGATGCAGCAGAGATCGCTGGACTGAAGCCACTAAGGTTGATGCATGACTGTACAGCTACTGCGCTAGGTTATGGTATTTACAAGACTGATTTCCCCAATGCAGGTCCTAGTAATGTTGTGTTTGTCGATATAGGTCATTGCGATACACAGGTTTCTGTTGCAGCATTTGAACCTGGACATATGAAGATACTGTCCCATTCTTTTGATAGTAATTTGGGAGGGAGAAATTTTGATGAGGTTTTGTTTAGACATTTTACTGCGCAGTTCAAGGAACAGTATAATATTGATGTTTATTCGAATACCCGGGCTTCTATTAGGCTGAGGATGGCATGTGAAAAATTGAAGAAAGTCTTGAGTGCGAATCCGGAAGCACCACTTAATATTGAATGCTTGATGGATGAGAAAGATGTCAAGGGATTTATTAAGAGAGAGGATTTTGAGAAGCTCTCTTCAGACTTGTTGGAAAGGATTAGCTTTCCTTGTCGTAAGGCTTTGGCTGATTCTGGTCTGTCTGTGGATAAGATTCATTCTGTTGAGCTCGTCGGGTCTGGATCTAGAATACCAGCTATTATGAAGATTTTAGCTTCTCTTTTCAGGAGAGAACCCAGACGGACTCTAAATGCGAGTGAGTGTGTGGCTCGTGGCTGTGCTCTTCAATGCGCAATGCTTAGTCCAATATTCCGTGTTAAAGAGTATGAGGTATGTATTCTATTACAGCTATGAAATCTTGGACAAATTCCTTTCTGCATATGCATGCTGTTTATTATTTCTCTTGCTACATATATGATAAATGATAACTTAGTTTTCTATGTGCTACTTTTTACCTGCTTGATGTGTTTTCTGAACTTTGCATTAAAGATGCTGTCTTGGAACGTGTTTCTTTAGATAAAAAAGAGAGTATATTTTCCATGAACTGGAATACTATTATCTTTTCCTTGACTGGCATGTCTTCAATATATTGAGTTTTTAGTTCTCACTCATGGAATTCAGACATAAGTTGTGGATATTTCTTCTGTCACTACCTTTGCAATCAGCTAAAGTTAGTGACAGCTTTTCTATCGTTTTTATCTAATCCAACCAACTCATCTTGTACTTCAGTTGCGTGTTTGTGCTTTTTATTAAAGGTGTGATTAAGAGTGAAAGAACTAATATATAATTATATATGGAAGATTTCTTTTAATTTTTTTTAAAAATATAATTTTGATAGAGACATAGAGTATTGCAAAAATTGGAGGAATTCGATCTGCTTTGAATTAATATAAAGAGGTGGAAAACAGGCATTCACTAGGTTATCATGCAATCTTCTAGTTATATTAGTTGTGGTACTAAATCTTTCTTTTGGATAGTTCTACTAAAATTCCCTTGCAAGTTGCTATTTTCGGCTTGGCATTTTGATTTATCATACAATTTGACTTTATCTTTTGCTCTCAAGCATGCAAATCTAAGAACTCATTGGCATATTATGGTGCCCATTGCGTGTCTTGTTATTCAGTAAAACTATACTTAGGGAGGATTTTTTGGTTTAGTTGGAAGATATTTATGGAAAGGTACATGAATCTCTTATTTTCATTGGATATCCTGGGCCGTGGCGCGTACTTATTGGAAATTCTTTCAGAGAAGTTTGGATTTTGTAGACTTAAATATCCAGTTAATATTGTGTCATGAGGAACGGTGAATGTATGTTGACATGAAGTACACGTATGAAGCCACATGACATGTCAAAAGCACAATTATATCATGGCATTCTTCTATACATGATTAAGATATTATTTTTTACATTTATTTATTTAGTTCTACTCCCTCCGTCCCGTAAAAAATGGCCTAATTTGACTTTTAAGGTGAAATTTACAATTTTTAGAATTAAAATTTATACTAGAGAGACTATGACCATAAGAAACTACATCGAATTTACTCCTAACACCATTGTTTTGAGTTCAAAATTTTAAAAAAGTATAATTAACTATTAATTCTATGAATGGTCAATTTGACTTGAAAAAATTAAGCCAGCTTTTATGGGTCGGAGCCTCGGAGGGAGTACTAATGTGGACATGAAAGTGTCATGTCTGGTCTCTGGAATAGACAAGGGTTAGTATTGAGGACCGCGACTCCAAAAATAGCTAGATACTCAAAATTTGTATATTTTGTTTAAATCGTACCCAAATTTCCATATTTAATTACGCAAAGTGGCAATGGATTTTTTTTGTAACACGTGGCACTAATAAAATATACAGCAAAACAGGCTCTTAAACTCTTAAAAGTACTTAAAATTTAGAATTTCCAGTGGTTTGTATTTACAGATTGTCCCTACTTCACGTGAGCAAAACACTAAGGCTTAAGGCTGACACCTTGAAGATTAAAGTCCATCTTGGTTTATTGAATAAGGTTTGAATATGCAACTTTGCAGATGCACACAGTCAATAAGCTAAGGAGCAGTGGTCTATCAACTTTGCATGTGCTTGTAAGCATGAATATATATGGACATCATATTCTTGTATTTCAGAATTATAATATTTGATTCTCTTGTTATTCGCAGATCCAGGATTCATTTCCTTTCTTGATAGGACTTTCATCAGATGAAGGTCCAATCTACACTCTGTCAAATGGCGTTGTGTTCCCAAAAGGACATCCATTTCCAAGTGTTAAGGTGCTTACGTTGCATAGAAGTAATACATTTCATTTGGAAGTCTTTTATGCAGACCAGAACGAATTGCCTTCTGGTGTATCACCTAAAATCAGCAAGTTTACGGTATGTATGCCATTTCTTTATGATTAGGTTTTGTTGTTTGTCGAACTTCTAAGAAATGCATCCAAAGAATTTTAATGTAGTTAATGAATGCATGCTTGAAATTTGAAAGAATCGTATAAAATTCAGTTTGGGTATATATCTAAGGGAACCAATTAAGAATGTCCCTTTGCATGGTGCTATTTCCCGACATTATTGCCAACTTGTCATGTTAATATTGTATATTTCGAGTATTCTGATTAACACTTTGACAAAAGGTTGGGCAAACATGAGCCGCAACTCTATTGTGAGGTTGGTGGGGGTGGTCCTTTGCAAATAGAGTATGTGGAATCAGTGTTACATGGAAGATAATTTATTTTGGTTCTTGGAGGATAGAGGAAAGAAGAACCATGACTGAAGACCTCAATGACATAAAGCAGCCTCAATTTCAAAATCAATATTAAACTCTATATTTCGACGATGGGGGATTACATCACTTAATATATGTAATAGAAAACTCTAATTCTACTATAACTTAGGAAACCTATAAACTCCTAATTTCTACCTACTATAAGTAAAATATTTAAAATAATCTACCTGCTACAATTAAAAGATATGAAATAACTACCTGCTTTAATAAAAAGATCTACACTAAATCAATTATTCTTAAATAACAATACAAAATAATCTATTAACCCCTTGCAAGTCCATTGTCTTTTTGTTCCATTTCACACGTGGTTAATCGATGCTACATGTGCAAGAGATGAAGAAAAGTTTAGAGTCTGTGGATCATTTGCTCATACATTGCGAGTATGCTAGAGATTTATGGGTCTAGTGTGCCTTGGGTGATGCCATCATTGATCATGGCATTGCTTGATGCTTGGAGGGGAGCTAGAGTTCCCATGCGTAGGAGAAAACATTGGGATTTTGTCCCTCACTGCTTATGATGGGTTATTTGGAAGGAGAGGAATTGTAACTATCTTGAGGAGATGGAATGATCCGTTGTACATATTAGGTCATTAGTTTTGAGCCTACTGTTTCTATGGCAGAATGAATCTTATCCGGGTTCAATAAAATCTTTTTGTTGACTTTTTAGTGGAGTTTAGCCTGTTAGCTTGAGATTTTTGACGTTATCTGAGCTTTGATCCCTATGCAGGGATCGCTGGGCTGTTGTCCAGGCTTTTTGCATACTCCACATATATTAGGATGGCATCCCCTTTTGGTGCATTTTTGTATATATGATTTCTTATCAAAAGCTTGATGGCTGGTTAAGTATTGTTCGTGTGAACTCTTAAGAATCTTCATGTATAAGGATGAAAAGCAGTGGTCCCTGTATTTAACAGGCTTTTCTCTAAGGAATCTGCCTAGATAAATGGATGATCTCTTGGTATAAAATGGTCTTTTAGAGACTCTTTGTTCAACTATTTGCAAAACAATGTAGTTTTCTAGTAATAGAAAGTAGGTTTATTTTCAGCATTCAAGGACACACTTCCTTGGTTGTCTTATTTTCTTTTCTTTGTCAGTGGATAACCTGGTTATTCTATTTGCAAGATTGATGTCAGCATTTAGCAGAAAGTAATTTCTTAAGTTCTTAATGCTCATTTAGCAGAAACTTTGGTTGACATGTTGGTAATGAATGATTCGACAATATTTTTGAAATCTGAAAATTCTGAATTTGAAGTTCCTTATCGAAATTTTCAAATAGTTGATGCATTAATGAGATTAATGGTCTTACAGCTAGTAGTGAAGCAATTTGGATCCTGCCATATAGAATATGTGTTCATTTGGTATTTTAATATGAGCATCACTTGGCTGAAATCATTATTCCCAATACACTGGTGTTTGGAAATGTGACCTTGCTTGATTATTTGAAAGCGTGGATCTTTCATGCTTGGGATACCCTTGTGCCAAAGCTTCAACATGGGTAGGAGACTTAGGTTGACAAATCTTCGAGACTTCATTGTTTGGTTGCATTATTGGTATAGTTCCAGGGGGTGACTCATTATCCTACTCATATAGTTGGTCTCCAGAAGCTTCATCTAGTACTGTAATTAAAAGTATATATGTTATACATGTTGCATTTTCTAGTTTATTCTTTTAATTTTCTTTAATTCAACTTAACATGATCAAATAATTTTGTAGATTGGTCCACTCCAAGTCTCTAATACAGAAAAAGTGAAGGTTAAAGTTAGAGTTCAGCTAAACCTCCATGGCATTGTTAATATAGAGTCTGCCTCAGTAAGTATGGGTTGTTGTTTTCTGATTCTGGGATACATTGGGCTTTTGTTAGCTTGTTTGGTTTGATGAGACATTTTTACTTAAATTCTTGAATTCTTCAGCTTATAAAAGATTACAGGGATGATTCTACTGCAAGGACTAATGCTCATTTGACTTCAGAAAAGATGGAGGTTGACAATCATGTGTCATCTGATTTAGCAAATGGTGCTGATGATTCTAACTGTGCGCAGTCCAACCCGTCAACCACACGCACTGTAAGTTCTGTTGAAAGCTTCTCTGTTTTAACTGGTTAGTTTGAAATTCTACTTTGCATATGGACTTTTTATGATGCTTTCTTACCCCAGAAGGACAGGAAACTGGTTCTATACTTGATAAACATTGAATTATGCAACATAGACTTGAATCTTAACAAGTCTGACTTAACTATGTGGCAAATGTTTAAAAGTTCGCCCCGTGACTATCATATTGTGACAGTCCTAGATTCTTCCATCAAGCCACTAGTAAATTATTAGTGTAGTTAAGAAGGTTATTTCCTTATTGTAAATTATTAGAGTAGTTAAGAAGGTTATTTCCTTAACCATTTCCTACTGTGTTGGATGAGTGTTGACCAGAGTTTCACATCAAATATCGTCATCATTGTTAGTATTGCCTCTGTTGATGAATATCCCCTTCGAACGTTCGATGTATGTTGCAAATTGCACTATATATCCAATGTTAACAAAACACAAGTCCATCATTGAAATGTTTGTGTAGCAGGCTAGCTCTTAACTTTTTGTTCTAGTTATGTAGTGTCTTCAATTATTTGACTTGTAAGCCGGCTTGCTATTGAAGTTGCCGTTTGTACCCAGTGATATTGTTTACTGATTATACTGTTTAGGGACACTTTAATCAAGTTGAAGCTAAATGAAAGCCCTGATTTCTGAAGTTGACTTGCAATGAGATGATACAACTTCCTTGTGCAGGCTGACGAGATGAGAAAGAGCAAAGTTCAGAGGCAGGACATACCAGTTAGCGAGAGTGTCTACGGTGGAATTACTAAGACGGAGCTCTCTCAAGCTGAAGAGAAGGAACTTTTGTTGACCCAGCAAGACATAAAGATGGAGCAAACTAAGGAAAAGAAAAATTTCCTAGAGTCTTACGTCTATGAGATGCGTAGTAAGGTAATGCTCAAAGTTAAGACATTAACTTTACCATCCTCCATTGTGTTTAAAAAATCTGGGTTTAAAATCTATCTGCAGAAAACCTATTTGGAGATCAATTTTATTTATCAGAGGTTTCTTTGAACACACTGTAAATTTTGTATACCTGAAGCTTTACAAACTTACCCCGTTAGTTGAGGCTTGCTTAGAAACATGAAATTATGCTTAAGGAAGAAGAAGTACACCCTCCTATTTCACTCGGAATTATGTATTTATATTGTTATTAGCTTTACATTCTCTCTGTTTAATGTGACAGTTAGATTTGAAGGTTTTATATGTACATGTAAAAAAGTCATAATTTGATGTTGGGTTAACATATGGTATTTACTACTTAGTTATAATAAATATTCTTAGATTTTATTACCATCTGAGATCATTATCTGGAGTTGTGTGCTTCCATTTGATTTATTTTTCCTTTTAATTTGATTTAGATGATCTCTCAAAAGCTTGTATTCATATGTCATGTGCAAGTTTTCTCTGTTTTTTTCTCCCTTTCCTGTTCCTCCTGGCATATATTTTTATCTGTCTATATTCATACACACAAGGCTTCTGGTTGGTAAATGATAGATAATTTACTAGTCTTTAATACTCCTTTTGTTTTTAAAAATTTATACGTTGAATATGAGAATATAAAAATTTTATATGTAGCTTCTGAATACATACCGGAGCTTTGCCACGGAATCAGAGAGGGAGGAAATCTCTGTAAATTTACAACAGACAGAGGATTGGCTTTATGAGGATGGAGATGATGAATCTGAAGTTGTCTATATGGAGAAACTAGAGGATCTAAAAAAGGTATATGTAAATTATACTGGTTTCATTTGTCTGTCTCGCAGTGTAAATTTTATAGCCAATTTCCTTTAATTTCACTAGCTGGTGGATCCAATTGAGTATCGATATAAAGATGAAGAGGCTCGAGTGCAAGCAACGAGGAGTTTGTTAAATTGCATTGTAGAATATCGGATGGCTGCAGGATCACTTCCCACCAGTCAGAGAGATGCGGTATGATTCTTCTTGTTTATAATTCCTTCGTTCCCACAAAGGGCCATTTTGACCTTTTAAAATAATTTTGAAATCCTAAATTCCAAATTGATTTGAATTAATTTGTTTTTCGCTAATACAATAGTAATTATTGTAAGCTATATAAAAAGTAGTCCTAACAAAAAAATTACTGTTTTCAAAACTTACATGAATCATATCAATTTTAGTTTTAGGATTTCACAAAGTGATTTTAAAAAGTCAAAATAAGACTCTTTTTTAGTTCATTGATATTTATTCTATAATATGCTCTAGGGAATGCCCCTTGCCAGTGTAATTGTTTTTACTTTTTTATAGCAAGCAAATTTAGTATTTTATTTTCGTGGGACTCTGTTTTGGAACAGAGGTAATTTATATTAGATATTATCTCCATCCAGAAAATAGTGTCCTATTATTTTGTTGGTGATATTTTGAAACAAATACCAAGGCTTGCATAGGATATGCACACTTGGACATCGTTTTTTTGAAAACAATTTTTTCCCCAGAAATAAATTTTAGATTTTAAAGTTTAATATTGAAACAAAAATATCAAGAAAAGATTATGTCTAAATGTGTCCTAAACGTACCTTGTACCCCTAACAAAAATCACCAATAAAGTAAAACTCTATTTTTGGACGGAGGGCCTATCATAAGATAGATACAACATTGACTATTACGTTGGTGGTTGACTGATTGGTAAACTATTTGGACTTTTGCTATATAGGTTATCTTTGAATGTAATAAGGCAGAGCAGTGGTTACGAGAAAAAACCCAGCAGCAGGAATCAGTTCCCAAGAATGCTGATCCAATTCTGTGGTCAAGTGAAATCAAGAAGAAATCAGATACTCTTGATGCGTATGTTTCTTATAACACCAACTTGTACAATAAATTGAAACTCATACATTATAATCAAATGTCAAAATCTTCTATAATGGGGTCCTAACTCCTACCTCGTGAATATTACAACTGGTTTCTAAGTGGTTGGTGCCCTATAATTTGTGGTCGCTTTAAAGTTGAACATGGTGACTAGGATTGAATTAGGTGTTCCTCTTCCTCTTGTGTGTGTTGTACTTGAATTTGTGTTAGTATTCATGTCCAACTTGGGGTCGAGGACTGAAATAATGCGTGTTCTGTTTGCTGCACTAGGATTTGTAACATGTTGATGATTGATTGAAGTAGTCACTTCACCAAGTTTTAGCAGTAGATATTGTGAAGCTTAAGTCACACACTAGTGAATTAGTTTCTTAACTCTTTAATCAGGGCAAGTATTCCAGTGCAATATTAGTCAATGATTTGTAGTGCAATTGTAGTCAATGGTTTCCAGTGCAATAGTAGTCAATGGTTTGTGTTAGAGCATTTTACTAGTCCCACGGGTACACTTCCCCCATGAGGCCGTGCACCATGCAGATCCAAACATAAGCTTGTGTGGGTAACTGGGTAGCCCTTGGACTTGGCAAGATTTGATCATGTGACCTCCCCCTTATTATGGCGGAACACACTCTTAGGTATGCAATGCTAAGGCATTGAAGCATATATATTGTTGCCGTAACATTTATATACATCTTTCCTTTCATAAATTTCACAATTTTCCTTTTTTCCATCTGATGGGAGTTGCATATTTCAGAATGTGCAAGCATATAATGAAGTCCAAGGCTTCAAGCAGAAGCTCGGAGGATAAAATGGACGAGGGAAACAAACAGGATGACATGCCAGTAGATTGATTGATGTACGTGCATGCACATGTATGAGACCATGGGAACAAACATGATAAATTACCTGATCACCTGCTCTACGTTTATGTGGCTTTGATAGTGTTGTTCACAATCTCTCAAGAGATGTTCATTTAACCATTTAAGTTAAAAGTAGTATCCAAATCATTGTCAATCAAGTTAAGAAGCAGGTTTTTTTTGCACTTACCTACATATGGTCTCTCTACTATCAATGGTAGCAAGTTTTTGTGAAGGACCTGTTTACAAAGCCTATACTTGAGTAAGTTTAGACATAGATCCAGTTTTGGTTACGGTTGGTTGGTATTTATTGTTAATATTATGTTTGTATTTAAAAATATTGTTGAGCTTAATTTTATAGAGGATGGGACTCGCACTCTTGTTTACTATACCCTAAAACTTCAGTTTCCATTATATCTCATGTATTCTTCTTCACGTGTACTCGAGTGATCAAGTTTTTCTTTCTGGAATAGATATTTGGGCTTGGTAGCATTCATACAGCTGGTGATGTTATTTGATCTATTTTACCAACTATAATAGTAGTAATTGTTTTGTGAGGGAGTGATGGGTTATGATTGTCTTCTTGTCTCGAGTAGTCCATTTCATCCCTTTAGGAGAGCTTCATCATTTCCTTCCCACTTGTCCAAACGTTTCTTGGCTTTCTCCACCTGGAAATTATTATTTTTTTGTTGGGGCGGGAGAGGGGGGGGGGGGGGGGGGGGGTTATAATTAAAACCGGTAAAATGTCATCAATGAAATTATATTAGTTAAATAACACAATTAACATAAACTGGAAATTTTAAAACATAAATAACCTCTTTATTCCAGTCCGTTCGGTATGTTGTCCAGACTAAAATGATGGTCTGCATCATAGTTCCTCCAATCATACCAGACCATATTCCCTACAACGTTCATAAACACACACACACACCATTCATTAATTAGTTTATTCCAAATTTATGTAATAGAGAAAATTAATTAATTCATACGTACGTACCTTGGCACCAAGCTTGAACTTAAAGCCAAGAAGACAACCTAGTGGGATTCCTACCCCATAATAACACCCCACATTTACGTATGCCACGAATGCTTGCCACCCGCACCCAACAGCCACACCTTCAATTTTCATTTTTCATCCAATTAATTAATTATTACTACTATTCATAACTCCACCATTCGTTCCTAGTTTCTATATATATAATTTTCGATCGATCGAGAATAGTAATAATATTCTTTTAGTAGCTAGCTAGGTAAATTAATGAAAGATATATGTTTATGTTCTCCACATTTTACTAGCTAGCTAGTTGACTAGTTTAACTGTAAAACAATCTTCAGTGGTGGAGCGCAAACAGTACAAAATTTGGGCACATTTATTTATTTATCAACTTCCTATAATTATATTATTATATATATCAAGTAAAATTTAAAGAGATGGATGTATGTGATGTTGAAGAATATCGATCCTTTAATTAATTAATTAACTACCTACCGGACAAGACTGGTTGAACCCCGTTGAGAATAAGGGTGACAGCCAAGAGTGGGCAGAGGTCAGAGACCATTTCGGCTACAGCCTCACCACCGGTGAACGCATAGCTAATAACATGGCGTAGCCATAGCACAACTATAGCTTCCACCACAGCAATGCCAAATGACACAAGATTCACCACCAAAACTGAGAATGCCGCGGACTTAGGGTTCCCGGCTCCAAGCTCATTTCCAACCCTCACACTGCAGTACGTACGTTGAAAATGCATTATATATGCATGCATGTGTTGCATATATATATATATATATTTTACATTTGAAATATTAGTACTACACTTCCTATTTAGTTAGTTGCCACACAAAAACTGACCTAGCAGCTGCATTGAACCCAACTGAAACCATGAACATTAGCCCATTTACTCCCAAGCTGCATGAGATATGATCAGAAACATGCATGTATGCATGCATATATATAGTTTAGTTTAAAAACTTTTTCAAAGAACATATTGTAATTTCATTTGGTGAAGCTTGCTTTTAGAATTTAGAAAAGTTTTTAATTCCTCCCTTTGTTCCAAAATCATATCATATGTTAGACCTTGAAAGAATTGCAGGAGGCCAGGGATCGATAGAGAGAGAAAGAAGGAGAAAAGGAGATCAGGAATTTGGTTTTAACTATTATTATTATAATTTTAATTTTTTTAGGAATAAAAGAAAGAAGATGAAACATTAATTAATTAATTCTTACCAAACAGCAAGTGCATCCAGGGAAAGCTCAGGGTTGTCGAGCAACCCTGAGATCAACACTAATATCTGCATATACCATGTCTCCAAACACAACATAACCGCTGACCCAGCTGATAATCTCACAAACTCCCAAAGCCCATGAAATGCCTCCCACCTTAGCCCACTCCACGTTGCCCTACATTTCTCACTCATCAATATATACACCAACTGGCCCACTACTATGATCCACCACGACAAGCTCAGCACCAGTGATGCACCTACCAGCCCTAGCCCCATCCTGTACACCGTTACCCAGCTTAACATCAGGTGCACCCCAAGCGTAGCCGCTGATATATACGCGCTGGGACTCACAATACTCTGTGATTGTAAGAATTTCTGGATGGGGAAGTTGATGGCGTAGGCGAAGATCTGTGGGATGAGTCCGTAGACGAATATTGCTGCTGATGATGCCACAGCCGTTGATTCGCCAAGTGCTACCAAGATTTTCTTTGAGAAGACGTAGATTAGGGTGACTGGGAGACCAGTCAAAGTGAGGACGACCGTTGATCTTTGGAGGTAGACCCCAAGCATTTCGTACCTGTGGGCCCCATAAGCTTGACCACACAGAGTTTCCACTGCACTTCCCATTCCAAGCTGAACCAACCATGCAGACTTATACTCCATTCATTCCAAAATTTTATATATATATATATATATATATATATATATATATTGTGTCGGTTTGGTTTTAAAATTAGAGATAGACTCTATCGTGGTATAAAACTTTTAACATATAATTACTCATATTATAGATAAACTGAGTACTATCATGCATGTAATTACTATTAATAGTAAATGAGCCACTTTTAATTTGTAGGACGGAAGGAGTATCGAAAAGAGATATATTTAAATAAATTATGCTAAATCGTGTTCTGCTCAAACTTTAATACTCGAAAAAATAAAATTTAATAGGACTCTAATTTAAGAGGGAGGAATGAGCATAAAATTAAGTTGTGCAAATTAATGAGATATATAGTATATATGATATGAGGAGTGGGAGGTACCATGAGGCCATAGGCAAATAACTGGATGCCTTGGTTTCCAAGAGAGGCAGCGGCCAACTCAAGGTTACCGAGGTGACCGGCAAAGATTCTAGTGGACATAGACATGGCGTTATTAATCAAGTACACCAACACTGCCGGTGCAGCCAGCTGGTATAAAACCTTCAGCTCTATCCATGTGGCGGCACGGTAGCGCTTCAAGTAAGGTAATTGTGTATCTGACAGCACCTTCTCTAGTTCATACGCCGCGGAAGGTGGTGGTGCCGCCGCCGGAGTTTGTGTGATGGATTGTAAGATGGGTTTATGGAGTTCATGATCTTGATCAGAATCCATTTGTTTTTTTATTACTATTGAAAAGCTTGAGGATTGATATATATAGGAGAGGAGAGGAGTCCAGCATGTGATGGAAAATAAAATAATGTACAGGACAATTAAAACTCACCACGCTACATTAATATTCGTTTGGGCTTTAATTTGTCAATAAATAAGTTCACCTTGTGACATAATTTTGGGTACTATATAATATTTTCGTACGAATTTTTTATTTTTCTGCTTCTACTGTGGATGGTGCTATATATGTTTTATGTTTTTTTTTCATGCTTATAATTGACCGTTTCAGAACAATTATTATAGTTTTGTAGGCAGCATTAATGAATCTGTGTACTATATATATATATATATATATATATATATATATATATATATGTATAAGCTAGGCTGTCCAAACTCTGTTGCATCAGTACCCCCCCCCCCCCTGTCCATGCATGCTGAAACCATAACCTAACTAATATCCAAAATTCATGTATAACAATATTTGCCAACCACTCATTATATACACAACAATCAGGCACAAATGTTATATGCACCACAAATTATTCATAATCTATCATCTATCATAATCTCCTCGCTCACATGAGAGAGATGTATGCAAACATTACGTACAAGAAAACAAGTTATACGCCAAGGAATAGTACCCCTGGTTGATGGTAATGAGGTGGTCATTCTAGTTTTAATTAATGCAGTATCTATAAATTACGTTGTGCTAAGGTTATGTATACTTGAAGCCAAGAATAGAATTACTCAAAGGAATAGCTAGGCCAACCCATAATCTATAGAAAAAACAAGACTTTATATACGTAACGTATATATGCAATTGACAACCCAGCCAACAGCAAGCCCTCAATGATCCAGTGGCGGACCCAGCTGGGGGTGTCCAGTGACTGCAACTGATTTTCATTTTATTTTCTCTTGACTTAACTCTCTCATCTCTTATATATATAAGCAAGCTTAGCCAGTGTGTTAACCGTTTGTGGGAAGAAATGCATGCATGCATGGGTCCGCCACTGAATATATATATTAATTGATGGCCTGGGTCTCATTCATTTATTTATCAACTACTGAATATAAATTCTAATTATCAGAATAAAATATATAATTGAATAGATTTTTTCCCCACTTCAGAATGTAAAGGAGCATGAAAATTTGTTACAAAATAAAAATTTTAGAGTTAGTCTACAAGTACGATATGTATTATTAGCAACTACATTATTTGTGCTAAATTATTATATATGTATTAAGTATTTATAATTACTACATTTCTAACTAATACTAACCATATGTTTGAAAAACACATTAAATTCATCTACATCACCATTAAGAATTATATATATATATATATATAAAGAAAAAGTAATTTAAGACATGCTTTAGTCAAACCTGACTAAATCCACATAATATGACATAATCTTGTATAAAATTTTAAATTAAATATTTTTTTATAAAATCTAAAAATGAAAAACTTAACCCATAAAACTACGGCTTGGTTAAGGTATTGTCTTAAATAATAGTTTTTCATATATACATAGGAGCAAAGTAATCTAGCAATAGCTAATTAAGACATATCTTAGTCAAGCTGATTAAACGATCTATTTTAAAAAATGACCTAATTTTTGTATGAAATTATAATTAATGAAAGTTTTTTATAAAACTCTAAAATAGAAAATTTAACCCTACAAAATAAAACTACGTTATTTTATTAAATATGCTTTATATTATATTTTCTCACACACACATATATACGCAAATATTGCATGTAACAACAAACAGAATTCACCGCAAATAATTCGTAACGACACACTAAAATTTATTGTAGTGTCGTTAAATATAGTATTTGTTTCATTAAATATGTATCCAGCTAGAGAGATTAGAAGATAGGTGATGATGACTAAACACTAACCGTCCGCATAATATATGGAGTATATTAGAGATTGATAAATATTGATTGATTCCAAGTCCTCATCTCGACTATAATTTTCACTCCCACCTTACGTACAACTGTTAATATTGCAAACAGTTTTTTTTTAAATAATGTTTCTATCACATAATTTTGAATCACATAATACTCACATACACACACATGCATACTGTGGACCCTGCGTGACATGCAGACTCTCAAATATTAATGTGTGTATATAAATTTTATGTGACCAAAATTATGTGATAGTAACATTGCTCTCTTTTTTTTCATTCGCAACATACTTTTATAATAAAGGGCCTGTGCGATGGAAGAGTATATCAATTATATACTTTAATTTTATAAAATGAGTTTATTTAAAACAAAATTAGTAAATTTTTTAGGTAAAAATATGAGTAAATATAAATTTTTATTTAATATGAAATTGTATAACATTATTATTGTAGCATTATGTATTATATTCGATAGCAGACATTACTAAACCATATAAAAATTTATATATTTAATATTTTTTAAATTCGTAACAATTAAATTTATCTAAAGACAAACGTATTAATCTCATATAATATCTTTGCAAGAAAGAAATGTAGTATAAGACAGTAGAGGTCTTCATCAAAGCCTATAAAGCATATTCATGAAATTATATTAGTAGTAGTAATTGATTTGATATATTAATGGGAACAATTCAATTAATCTTTGTCTCGGTGCTACCAGATTCCAATTTGGTCACTTCAATGTCGGACAACTTTTCTAAATCTGACACAGATCAGACAAAATAAATAAATTAGACACAAACGTTTTAATCCTGCATACTCCTCTATATATCCATATCTTATATACGATTTAGACTTGTCCAAGAATTAAAAAAATAATTATATAATATTAATTATTAATAATATCTTTTTTCATTTGTAATATTTTACTATGAAGAATAATTTTTAAAAAATTATAATTAATTCTCTTAAATTATATAAAACGATATATAATTTTAAAAAAATAAAATTATCTAAAATGTCATATATTATGAGACGGAAGGAGTACATCGTATCAATATACTTCTTTGCTTTAAAATACTATAGCTATATATTTTTTATTTGTTTTAAAATTAAAAATATTTATTTATTTTTAAAATTATAAAATAACATAAAACTTTTAACATTCATTACTTTTATTTTTGGCTGATTGAGAATTAGTGAACTATCACGCCCCAGATACTATAGTTTTAAGAATACATTTGAAGGCAATGTTTGACAAAAATAAATAAATTACAAAAAAAGTTATTATATATTTGGCTATTCGCATCAAAGCTTGAAGATCAAGTGGAGAAGCGAATTGAGTACAAGACCAAATAAAAAATCGATGCTCCTTCCTTCTGTCTCACAAAAATAAATCTCATTTTATTATTTTAAGTCTATTCAAATAAATTTAAATTTTGATATTAATAGGTGTAATACTAGCAGCCTCCTTTGACTTGCAGCCCTATTAACAGTCTATAAACAGACTGACGAAAAGTATGGGCCAAATAGGCCATAGGCACAACTGTGTATATATATTTTTTCATATATATATGTAAGGCTTTAAACAAATCAACATAGTTCAAGTTCGATTCGGATTTGGCTCGAAAAAAAAGAGCGAGACTCTAATTCGTTAATAATATGATTCAAATTTGATCATTAAAAATAATTCGAATAAAAACATGAGTAGAATTTGAGCAAGATTATACTCAACTCGTTTAAGATTCAAACTACTCGAATTTTTGATTGTGATTCGATACCATACTTAGTTGATACAGATTCGATTAGATGTTCGATACATTCTCTTATAATATATACAAATATAAATCAAATTAGAATAATTAATTTTTGTTTTATTTTATTTTTAATTTTAATTGTGATTTTATATTTGTAAAGTGTAATAGTAAATATATTTTCTCATTTCTAAGTAAAATAACAAATTCAATTTATAATTATATTTATTATAAAACTAATTATTATGTGGAGATTCAAATTCGAGCTTTGAAGCTCGCAAGTAGTTTGAATAAATATTCAAGTCGAGTCGAGTCGAATCTGAGTAGAAATTTTCAAATACAATTCGAATTCGAGTATGAATTTATCATTTCGAGTCGAATTCGAGTAACTCTCTGTTCGCTTCGATTCGACTCGTTTACACCCTTATATATATATATATATATATACACACACACACAATCTTATTACACGACCTTGAAAGAATAATGGATTGAATATGGTAAAGATATCAAATTTGAATTCACCTGACAGATTTTCTCTCAAGTGCACAACTCTTCTGAGTTTATACTAATACTTAGCTGAATATGGATCGAGCCTTCCTCCATTGATGTAACCAACTCTAGTTTTCCTAGAGCTCCAGACAGTTTGCGTTCATCATGTGCGAAGGAACAGAAATTTTACCATAAGAAAAAAAGAGCACGAATAACTTGGTTGTAATTTACAGAAATTTTATGAGACCCACCGATGCTGCCAAGAGCGGGAAAAATATTACATCGTTGTTGTAAAGACCTACAGAAGAACAGATGTAAACTCAATGGGACGAGATTTAATGAGAGTTACAATCAATGGTGTCTTTATACTCCATCCACATATTGAAGATCAAAATGGTAGACTGCCAATGAATATGTATTGCTGCTCTCTTCCACAAGGGACATTAATTGTTTAACAAGAAGCATGATTTGAATCCAAACCATTCCCTTTGCACTAATTTCCTTCCAGCTCAACATTATATGATTCCATGTACAATGAAAATTTCAAGCACCAGTAAACGGATATATAAAATCATACTGCTGCAATAGTACTGCAACATTTAAATATATGTGACATCGTTTTTTCACAGAGGTGTCGGGAAATCTGAGTTGGAATATTAGACTACAATAAGCAACGGTTTGGTACCAATCTTATGTGTGTTTAATATGATTACTGCATTATAAAATTTTAGTGTTAGGAAAAATGTTACATAGACTTCTAAATACAATTGTAACAATGATCATTAACTATCATTTTAGTTCAGTTTCTTTTTTAGGGTTAGACAAGAATTTTTTTATTTGTGTAATTAAAATTACAAGAAGACCATATTTCACTATATATACTGCTCCTTTTTTCCCATAAGCAGACAAGACGAAACAAAAAGGCAGCTAATTTGTAGGCTAAAAATGTGCAGCAACCAAATCAATTCACCAAGTCAATGGCCCTAATATTTTCTTTACCATTGATGCAAGGAACATTAGCACTCATTCATAATTGAAAGTGAAAAAGATACGCTTACCGCTTTGCCCAGATGCTGCTGCAGGAAGTGCAGGAATTTTGACAGCTGGTGTGCAGAAAAAATATATGTAAATGAGTATGGATATTAGTTTATACTAGCTGAAAGTATTTTCAACTGTACAGGGGGAAAAGGTGGAGATCCCATCAATTTAAATTAAATTTTCATATTCACATACTCTTATTGCATGATTGAGTTGGTAGCTGAGAAGTAGAGGGCCAAGGAGCTGGGATGTTATCATTCAGATCACAAAGGAAGCTGACCCCTGAAGATTGGTCAAATATTACATCAGATGGCAAGCTAGGCAAAAGGCATCCGGACTCTACACAGAAAATAGGAACAAAGTGAGGTAAGTTAGAAAGGGACTTCAAACATAAGATTGCAAGACAGTGATAATATTTTCTAAATAGCTTACTACAACATATACAGTTAAAAGCAAAATTAAGGCCAGAATTTGGAATGCACCAATGCCTTCCTTAGCCTCCTGAAATTGTGTTCATTTTTCACAAAGTCATCTGTTTTTACCAGTTTGCTTACTGTAGAAGGGTAGTTTACTGGGGGGGATAGGGTTTGGTGGTGTGTAGGTCAGGAGGCATGACACACTTCAGGAAAAGGGCTCCTTAGAGTTAGTGAGAGCTAGCTAGGCTTAAACGTTGTTCCCTAAAAAATCAAGAACATATTCGTGGGATCTCAAACTTCCCAAATTCATGGAGAATGTTGGGAGGGATTCCAGAGTTAACTTTGAGTTCAAACGGAGTTTCAATCAACAGTCTAATAATTCATAACGAGATGGCTAGCTGAAATGAGTAAACAAATACGATCACTTTGGGATTAGAAGAAAACAATCTTTTTGTGTCTCTTATTGAATCATTTTGAGAAGAAAAAAAAACATAAAAGTGGAAACTTTTAGTTAAACGGAGGTAATAATATATTGAAATCATTGATAATTCAGATACTAATCAATCTATGTAATGTTTATGAGTTAAAAAAAATAGAATCAAGTCCCTCGAAAAGATTTCAGAACTTAAGCTGGTGGATAAAAATAACTTCCAGACTAACAAAAGTAAATGTCAGCGCTCCCAAAAGAAATCCTGAGCACCTCTATAGCAGAAAACAATTTATTTATTTATTTTGGGGGTGAATATAAATGACATGCTAACAGGATATTTACCTTTCGGTCCAACTGTGCATTCAAAATGTTGTTTGCCACATCACATCAACAAAGCAAATAGACAAACAAATCGCGAATTAGTATTAGCTTTAATTTGTGAAACCAGCACACTTGTGGTGACATACTCAAACATGACTAACCTTGGAGGGAAAAATCCTTGAGGGTAATATGGCAGAGGTCATAAACATTTTTTGTAATATTTACTTTCTGCAGTTTCATTCCAAGTGATGCAGCACAATCTAAAGCTTGCAAGTTGGTTGTAAAGCTCTGCTTTTGCAAGTGAGATACATAGCCCGCCATAGCATTACAGCATGCTGTTTGGTTGCTTATCTCATTTCCACAGCCCTTCATAACAGAGTTTGCATTGGGGAAATCCAAGGGGCAAACTAAAGTAGAAATGAAAACATACAAAAGAAGTTGCATTATTGGTTAACGTCATTGAGTATATAAAAATGAGTTAGCATTATCTATGCAGGTCACCATACTTAAAGAAGGAAACTGATCTCTTCTCATAAGGTTCGGAAAATCACAAGTATGAACAGAAACAGTTTCATTACTGGAGATGCGGAAACTGTGCAGGTGATGAACAAAAAAGACAACTATGAATATCTCGACACTGGCTGCCTATAGTTGACTATAAGATGAACAACATTCAGGTAAGTGTACATGTTATGATGTAGCGTAATTGTATGAACTGAATTCTGCCCAATTAGAAAACAGTCACCTAGTGACCATCCCATATACAAAATGGCTAGTAGACTGCTCCCTAGATTTGATCCACGTTTTCAATATAAAACTAAGAACATGATAAGCAGATAATTTTGGAATTTGGATTTCTTTGTTATATGATTATAACTTATGTAGAACTTGAATAATGAGACATGCTGCAATGCACTGTAAGAAGTTACGTACAATCCAGGTTTACCTTTATTTATATTGCAATTAGATAGTCCTCTAAGGACCTTTTTGGCTTGAGAAGGGTCAAGTTTACTTGCCAGCCATCGGAGTACAATACTTCTGCAATCACCAATCCTATTTGACTGGCCAGACAATGCATGATGCCCATTCATGCTCATAAGATCATAAGCTTTTAATGCAAGCTTTTTGGCAGCTTCTGAGATAGCATTCTGACAAACTTGCTCACAACATTCATTGACAAGATTAATCTTTCCACAGGTAGCAAGAAGGTTAGAGGAATCCACTATACTCTTAAACTCATCAACTTCTTTGACTGGACAAGAACCTTCGGTAAGCTTCGTTGCGTGGATCGAACATATATTCTGCAAACCATTATTGGCACCCTGACTCACCAGAATTTGCTGAAAATCTGAGAGGCAATCTTTTGCAGAGGTCCCATTTACAGCAAGCATATTGCTGTATTTACTTGATTGACCAATTAGGATAACTAAGGTCGCTTCCAACTGGGGACAACATACTACATTAGCTAGATATGGTGCAAATGCTGCAACACAATCAATTGACGCATCGTTCATCATGCTTTGAACAGCATCAAAATTTAGCATACATCGTCCTGCAAGACAAAAACAGAAGCACTCAGGGAGCAGCATGTAACACATTTCTCATACAAAGGACACCAGAATCAAATGTACCACTAATATGCAAAACAAACCTGACAACTTCGGTACACTGTTATTGGTAAATGGTGTCAATGGAGAAGGAGCTAAAAGAGGAAGAAAGGGTTGGGGAGCTGCACTAGGGGAGGTCTCAGGCAATAGAGGATCCACCTTTTTGTCCAAAATCACAGAACTCAGATAATTCGATGAACTGCAACAGGACTCATGGAGGCCTACAAAAGGGGAATGTAAGCTTCATAGCAGTAATCCATATCGTCTTTCTTACCAAAGAAAATGAAACTATATAAAATTGAGGAATATAGAGCGAGTATGCATTAACAGGTTGTACAAATGTAATACTACAGGCACACAGAACTACAGAAATCAAATTGTCAAAGCTAAAAAGAGACAAAACACACAAAACAATAAATGCACAAAATCAAATCATATAAAAACGGAAGTGAATGTATGTGTTCACAGACACACACCCCGATAAGAAAATATGGGTTTTCCTTCTTCAATGTCAAAGTGAAATCTGGATCCTCCGAATGAGTATCCTTGTTTCACTTTCAGGTTGAGGCTGCAAGGATGACGAAAGGACCATATATATGATAAGAGCCTAGGAAGCACAGACACTTCTCAGAGGGCCACGAATTCGTGTCGGACACAAATTCACTCCAACACGCCTTGAACACGCACCCAAAACGTGTCCGCGAGCTCCTCATTTTTTCTTTTTCTTTTTTAAAAGCTTGGACACGCCTCAGACACGTCGGGACATGCCTGGGTCAAAAAATTTAAAAGAAAATTGCCGTATTAAAATTGCAATTATAGGTTATTATGTCTTTTAAGTTTGGACATTATTATGTAATTTTAAGATATTTATTATGCAATGTGTTTGTGTTTCTTATTATTTTGTTCAAGTTTTTATCATGATCTATTAATATTAAATTTATTTATTGTAAACAACACATTTATATTATTAATATATATATATATATATATATATAATTGAACGTGTCCCGATGTATCGTATCTTGTTCTTTTGGAAAATGTCACATCCCGTATCGCATATTGTGTCGTGTCCGAGTCGGTGCTTCATAGATAAGAGCTGAAGCAATGTTTCCTGGCATGTGGATTATATTGTTCGCGGAACCGATAGGGGAACATTGTACGTCACATAAGCTAAAGATTGTTACGCTAGGAGTAGCTTTATATGGATGCTTATAATTAGGAGTTCTCTTAGATCGAAATGCAATAAATCTAGAAGAATCTAAACGCAATAAAGCTAAATTTCATAGAAGATTGTTAGTTGTATCAACAATTTGATTGTTCTAGAAATAATTTAGTTGATATTTGAGCATCCAATACTAAGTTAGAATATTCAATATTGATATTTGTGCAAGTAAGAGTAAGAAAACAAATAATATTTGGGTATAAATGGAATTTTGAGTTTTGGAGCATAAGAATGACATTTTTGGGAATATGTATCGATATGCTATTTGCAAGGTCAAGAATAAGAGTATATGGTAACTTTGAGTTGAAGCATTGAGACAAGACATCCTAAGATGAGGATTAGAGAAAATGGCGGCCCAAAGAAACAACACAAGATATAGGTGGCAATCAAGTTAATAGTTAGGATATAGAATAAAGGTTTTGGTGAGACACTAAATTAAGCCTTCCTACGAATCCTTAGCAAAGGTCCCGCTTCTTCTGGCAACAATTTTAAGCAGTATAAGACCACAAGTTATTTTAAATCAGGCACTTAGTTATCACACAATGCCATCCAGTATACAACTACAACTCCACCAAGAAAAGCTTATTTCTTGACTAGTGTATCTGATGGCAGTTTTGAACATAATCATAGACTCGGACTTTGAACTAGCAAAAATAGGATAAAATGTCTCCTAGTCCCTCCCTGAAGTCAAAACCATAATATTGTGGCAACCCGGAATAATGTCATGCCAAGACTAATAAGCAAGCTAAGAAACTTAAACAAAAAGCAGAAAAGGCATCCAGGGTATTGGAAGCAACCAAAAAGGCAGAAAGTACTGATAGTGCAAAAGGAAGAAGTCAAACTAATTAAACAGCAAATACAGCGAGTCTAGACAAAATTTAGTAAATTAAAAAAAAGACGAAATTGAAATCTAAGCCCTATAATGTGAAAGCTTATTCTACGGAACCCATGTCGCCAAACCCCAAAAGAGCACAAACAAAGAAAAACCCAAGACCCTTGAAATATGAAGCGCATAAGCTAGCCAAAGTGAAGGAAAACTTGAGATCATGCGAGAACTATAGGAACCCAGAAAGCAATTTAAAGAATAAGCCATAAATACTCACAGAGAAACACAATTAGAAGATCAAAATGGAGATGGAGACTGTGAACCACCTGCTCTCTCATGCCTGCTCTGTGTAGCTCAGACTCCCAAAGAGAGAAAGAAACACACTTTAAAGAAGATTATCAAACAGTGCAAGAAGCCCAAATGGATAGAGATTGTTACAGCAAGAATTAGAAAGTTCAATTTAGAAACTTGAAGAAATGGTGTGGTTGTAAGAATAAAGAGTAGTGTAGAGAAGAGGGAGAGTTGGGGGGCGCCATGAATGAGCAGCTAAGTGTGTGGGGACAGAAGCAGCAATTAGCATTCAGAAAGAGCTGTCCATAATACTCCTTGTGTGAAAGACCCCACCTTTAATAAATGAAGAGCAATGCTACTATCACATAAAAACTATTACATAACTCTCACATGCACACATATATATTATGAATTCCACCTGATATGCGATGTGTATGTGAGAGTTATGTGATAGTAGCATTATTTATAAATGAAAGACGGAAATTTTAGTTTGGAACTCAGATATAAATAATGTAGTAGGTCGCTTGTTAAAATTCCACTCTTGAACTTACTACCTTCACTACTAACCACAGCCAAACAAGATAGGGCGCTAGGCTATGGTTATGGTTCACACGAGTGGCACGTGAGAATTGATAGGTAGAAAGAACAAGGAGGATTCTTTTGAACCCACATTTTTGAGGTAAGAAATTATGGTCCGGTTCTAGTATAGAAGAATAGTTCAAAATGTTCCAAATAATCTATGGGCTCGAATTTAGAAAGAGAAAACAGACAGAAATACAGATCTAGGCTGCTGGTGCATGACGGGCCGTTGATTACTGAGGGTAGCATACTATATGGACTATAGTATAGTAGACTCCAAATTGTAGGAGATTTAAGAAGAAATTGAAGTAATGGCTCACAAAACTTGATAGGCCAGGCCGATGACAAACTAATGTACTACCTTTCTTGAAAAAGGTGGTAAAGCCATTGCCAGAGGGAATCCGTGGTATTTACCCTTCAAAATGTTGTTCCCAGCTTTCAATGCCAGCTGCTTTGTCAACTTGTGTCCAACTGACCTCCCAATTCCCATCCATCACCTTCCATTAAAAGCAATTTTGTGTTTCTTTTTGTGGTCTCAAGTAAAGCCTTCAACTACCCACCACTATTCATTTCCCATATTTTCTTTTATTCCTTCCCCGGCCTATTCTTTTTCTTTCCCCTCCTACCTCTATTTTCGGATTCTAAACTACTATGCTATGCGGAATAGAACGGAGGGTGGAATAATTTATTATATTCTAGTTGAAATGAATTATTTCATACATTCTCTTCTCAAGGAATAAAAATCATAAATTTGGGAGGAATAAGGATGATTCAATCTATTCCAATCGCAGCCAAACACAATTTTTTTCATTTCATAAGAACGAATCATTTCATTCCCACATTCATTACTCCAATTCAAACGTAGCACTAGCCTCTTTGTGCCCGTGTCTGCCATTTTTCTTTTAAGACTATTATGTAAGTTGATCTTGGGACTTGATTATCAGTTGTATGAACAGATATTTATTTGTGATAAATGGACTAATATTTTACTTGTTGCTATTACAAGACAAAATTTGTTGATTCCTATATATATCGTTGAAAGAAGTTGATCATTCAACCTAAAGCGATAAAAGTCAGTGTACGATTGTACGTGAAGCGTGAATTTAATTTCATGCACCATCTTGTGAACAACAGTGTAAACACTAGTAATAACTAGAGTACATTTATCATTTCAAATATAAAGTGAGTCTTGTAAAAAAAATTACAATCTTACGTGCGTATAAGAAATAAGTAGAAATTAAGAAGGATCTCATTTTAATTTATTTTAGCTTGTCGCATATATTTTCACATTAATCGTAATTCTAATTCATTAAATATTTGTCAACATGTATATTATTTTTTATTATTATAAAGTGATGCATTCCTACTCTTCATGTAAGGATATCAAATAGTAGGAACGATTTCTCATTTTTCTTTTAAACGGTTAGGATACTATAGACTTTGGGTAACTTCATCAAGTTAAATACTAACTACCTCCATCGTGATGTTTTAGAGTTGGGCACAATCATTAAAAAAATAATTGTATAGCATTAAATATAGTATCATTTGTCTATAATACCTTTTATGTTAATAGAGAGAGAGAGTTAAAAGCATCTGGGTATTGAAGTAGGAGTAATGAGAGTTAATTTTGAAAATATTGTAATTAATACTCCTAAATTTTTTAAAATATCAAATAATTTGAGACAAATAAAATCACCTAAAACATCACTTATTATGGGACAGGAAGTAGTAATAAATATTATAATTCAATGATGTACTTGATGCACACATGTATTGAATATTTGCTGCACACACACACACACACACACACACACACTTACTTCATAGTATAAGGCTACTTCCATTAAATAGTACTCCCTCCGTTCTTAAAAAATTGTCGTTTTAGGAAGTAATTTTTGTTCTAAAAAGATTGTCGTTTTGAGTTTATCAATACGCATTAGCTATTTTTTTCCTACTTTACCCTTATTTAAAGCTTTCTTATATTTAAAGCTTTATTCCCTTCCCAATGATTCTTATTCAATTCAATGCTATAATCCAAGTAATAATTGGTTGAATTGAATAAGAAACATTGGGAAGAAAATAATTAGGTTGAGACAATTAATAAGAGTAGTATAGTATTTTCGCTCAGTATTAATTATATTTCTTAATATGTGTATATTAATCTTAAACGATAATCTTTTAAGAATAGAGGGAGCATAAGGCTACTTCCATTAAATAGTAGTAGTAGTATAAATTGACAGTGACAAATATTGGCACACACTTTTCTAAATCCCATCTCAGGATAACAGAGTTGAAGACCAGGGAGCTTGAACTCAATACACCTACCTCAAAATCAGAACTATGCTTGGGCTACCGGGTGGACTCACTGAGTTTGAGTTCACCGCATCAAGTCATTGCCCAAAAACAAAACCAAAAACAAAAACAAAAATAAAAATATAGGACAATAAATTAAAGGTGCACCTGGGTCCAAAATCTCACCTGGTCTAAAATAAAATAATGATTCATTAACAATTAAATCCATTAAAAATTTTAATTAACCATCAAATCCAGTCTGGCTCCACACTGCGTCTCGAACTCTACTCAAGTCCCGACCCTTGAGCGTCCGGCCGACCCCTTCATAAACCGAGTTGGCCGTCGAGTTCCGGCTCCGTGCCAAGTACTCATGGGGTGGAACCATATCATAGTCGCGATCATCACCGTCCTCCGAGTCATGCATTGACTCAACTGAGTTAACTCGGTAGATTTTACTCCAATCCGGAACGTTCACGGGTGCTGACGTGGCTATATGGCGTCCACTTGGAGACGCCGTGATCTCCTGACCGCGGATTTGGTGCACGATCCTAGGTAACGCCGTTCTGCCCGGATCATCGAAGGCCAACGACAGCCCGCCCAAGTGGCCATCCTCCTCTGCACCTCGCCGGCGGCCCCTGATGCTCACGCTCCTGCTGGCCTCCAACGGAGTGTGTGGATTCCACGCGCCCTGGGAGTTGTTAGACGATGGGTCGTGGACGCTGACCATGTCGTCAACGGTGGACCACACATCATCCTCGCCGAGCTCTGATTCGCCGGTGACCGTTCCGTTGCTTTGACCGTAACTGTAGCTCCCCAACAAACGCTCGCTGCGACTGATGGTCAATTTCCGACCTTTGGCCATGTATCATCACAACAGCCGCCGCCAACCGGAGTCTTGATTTTCCGGATACCCAAATGGGGCGGGAAATATGTAGACAAGTATTTATGTACGTATGTGTATATATATCTATGTTAATGTATATGAGCTAACTTTATTGCTCCATTAGAAAAAGTTTTGTAAAATACTACATAGAGTGAGCTATGATGCGAAGGAGTTGTATATATAACAATTTATTGATGATTGCTTAAGCCAGGCCCACCACATTCATTTCATGTGAATTTGGAGTTCATTTTGTATGCATTTTATTATTAATCCCTCAGTCGCGACAAACATGGCGAGAGTAGAAGACGAACAAGTAACTGTAAAATAGAAAAGGAGGCTAATGAAGTGGTAAAAATGTTAGGCCAACGCTTTCATCGGAGGCGCGTTTGAAGCACGTACGTACAAAAAATGCTAGATTCAAATAATGAATTGGTACATGCAAGTATGCCACTTGGTTTTGGATACTTGAATCAGCTGTCTGTCAGTAATAGGCCTACTTTGTTTGGATGAACATAGGCAGCACCGAATTCTTACCAGTCTTTGTCTTCTGGGTCTGGGCTGATAATTATTAGTAGGCCCTCAAATATACTCCTCAAAAACATGGCTTAACCAAAAATTTCACATAAATTAAGGTAGTTAATTAAGATGAGAGCGTGTAAATTTACTTTTTATCCTTGCGCGTGTTAATTGGCTCTTGAGTTTACGGAGAGACAGAGAGAGAATTAATTGAGCTATTGATCATTTGTGTTGTGATTAATTTTATATTAGTTGAGTTGTGTACTTTAAAAATAATGTTACTATCACATAAATTTTTTTACATAACTCTCACATACATATACATATATATTATAGATCTCGTATGTCAGGTAGAGACCCACAATATATATGTATATGTGAGAGTTATGTGATAGTAGCATTGCTCGTACTTTAAACATGTTTTTGAGTACATATTTTTTGTACTTTAACCATCTTAAAATTTGGGGACGGAGGGGGTTATATACAAAGAAATACTACTACTTAATTACGAAAATAACAACTAATTCTCTACGATGATCATGCAATTTTAACTCATGTAAAAGTTATTGGTACATGGTTTTAGGATGCGTAAGCTACACAATTATTATTGAATAAAAACTTGATTAAAATAATGAACCCCAAATTGTCTGGCAAAGACATATTTAGTCGTAAATTTTATTTAGGGGAGCATTATTTTTAGTCATAACTAATAGAAGTAATAATAATCTCAAGCTAGAAAAATTATAGATGAACAAAACATGATTATGATTCGTAACTAATTGGTTGTGACTTGTAGGTATGATTCAAAATTAAATAAGGTAATAATAAAATCACAAAATTATCATAAATTAAATATAACAAATAAAATTCCCATAGATATACTCTTAAGCTGAAGTGATATCACAACTAGTATTTATTTATGCTCGTCACAAACATACATACTCTTCCATTCTCATTCCCATTCGTAAAAGAGTTTATTTTTTTAATGATAGTAATATAAACATAACATTGTGCTGTCAAATTTGTTAAACTAAAAATGTATTATTTTAAAATTAAATTTGAAATAAAAATGTATTTTTAAAATTCATATATTTTATAAGTAGGATTCTTCTCTTCTTTTTTTTTGATAAAAGCCATTATTTTCTATATATGTATATACAAAAACATGGATATTTTAACACGTTTCTAGCAATTAGTGGCACACAAGTGAGGTGAGGATGTCCAAAAAAATTCCTCAAAGCGAGGAACCCAAATTTCAACAAGATTTTCATCGTTATTGCGCATTCGATCTGGGTCCCACGGACCACGTGGGTACTAGCCTTGTAGACCACCTCCTTATACTACCCGACACACCAGCTGTGGCTCCACATGTTGCCTTGTCATTTTCTAGTCCGACATCGACTGACGCCAAACAACAAATGAAGTTTGGATGATGAATATCCTCCTTCCCAATTTAGAAACCATTATAGATATCATAAAATATCATTTGAACTCTTAATTTGAGGTGCTAATATATTAGAGTAATGCTACTATAACGTAAACTCGCTCACATATATATTGATATAATTTATATGATTATTCTGTACTGTGACTATATTAATATGCATGTGAACGGTTTTTATTTGATAGTAGACTTATTGAATATATTATTCTCAAGAGTAGAATTTTATTATATGTAATTATAGATCTTCTTCTCGTCTGTATGTCAGTACTGTATTGTGCATGAAATGAATTTACCATGAAGTAACCGGATTCATTATTCCGAATTCATTTCTAAAATGATGTGCATTAAATTGTTTTAGTTTTAAAATGAAGACAATGAAATCAACATTACCTGATAATGCAAAAGAATGACGAATTTAGTTTCACAACAAAACTTGATAATGCAAAAGAATGATGGATTAACGGATTGATTGATTACTTGACCGACCGAGATGTGGTGATGTTCACCAATCCATCATGATGAATTTTGTGCAACTCAATAATGCAAAAGAATGATGGATCAACGGATGGATTGATTACTTGACCCACCGAGATGTGATGCTCACCGATGGATGAATTTTATGCAACTCAATATATCTCTAATACTATTACATAAGAATGTCTTAGTGAGTAAAATGAAGTCCACCGATGGATGATCATGATGGGCACATTGGACGGTTGAGAATGAGGAGCAGATGGACAAATGTGGGTCCCACTAAGCACTTTATCAAGTATCACCATTCGTCACTCCAGAGTTTCACAATCAGAGGATAAGAGACCAAAATTGCTTAAACCAAACCCAAAAAAAAAACAATCAGTTATAATCAGGTTGGTTATTCCCTAGTTGGTTGATAGTTTGTGCCGCTGTAAATCTTAATTACTGGGCTATGTATCGGCCTCAAGTTTGAAGGGGCTGAGGAGCCCACTGGCCTACCCCAGGTTTGGATGATTTGCAAGAAGTGGACACCCCTCCTCCCCTGCCTCTGGTTCTGTTACAGTGATTGTCGTGTCTTGTACTGTCCTGTTATTTGGAAATTGGGAGTCCAGTAGTATCCTATGTTGGGTTAAGTGATATAATTTAATGAAATAGTTCTCGATGTTTAATTAATTTGAATAAAATAGAATTTTGAAAAAAATTATTTAATAATTAACATGTCTGAAACATCTGAATAACATATTTTTATTATTTTAGCCATCTAAAAAAAATTCAAAATTGTTATAAATTTATTTAATATTACTTAATATAATAGTTAATATTGTAAAAAAATTAAATATAAAATACTTCATTCAACCAAAAAAATTATACATGGCCATTCAGCCCAAAAATCTGATCGATTTAGTCATTCAGACGATTTTTATTCAAAATAAACGCAATGAATGACTGATCGATTTAGCCATTCAGCTCTAAACAAACATCTCCTTATTCCTCCGAGTCACTCGTAGGTTAAGATATCTAATCAGTTATTACCTCATTCATCATTTCATCTTATCTAGGTATCTAGGTGTGGGTGTGGGTGTGCGTGTGCGTGGGGGTAGGTGGGGGAGGGGGGGGGGGTTAATTTGTGTGGCCCAACATGACAATATCAGCAGCAGCATACAAACCAACTCAGCTTATTTTGGAAAGGACCTTTGATTATCCATACTTAAAAAACTGATTATCTGATAGTATTTCTCGATCAAGAATTACTTTCCTTTCATGTTCAGTGTCTTTTTGGCTGATATATATTTCTCTATCATGCTTGCTCCATCAACATAAATAATTGAATTGAATATGAACAAGAGAACCCTCCCTCCCTTCTGATTTTGTATATTTTTGTTTGAGACAAACTTGTTTGTTACATCATATACCTTTTTTTTGAAAACAAATATCCCCACCAATTTTTTTTCTTCTAAATTCTTTGATATGGGAAATATATATATAATTGCTTCTAATTGGATAGCTAGGCTCTCTTTATTTTATTTTATTTTAACAAAAACCTTCAAATAATAATAATAAAATCTTATTAATAAATGAATTGAATTATAAAAAACATCTAAGTTGAGTTGAGTTGATCAGTTTTTTAAATTTGAATAACCAAAAAGAAAGACATCATCATAATTTGTAGTCTTTCGGAAAACAAAACTAGAAATCATAAATACAAACAGTATACATGTATTAATAGTACTCTCTCTCTCTCTCGTTCCTAAAAGATTGTGGTTTTAAAAAGTAATTTTTGTTCCTAACACATGACAGCCCCTAAAGGGCAAACTGTGTAAAACTTGATTAATATTTTGGAAAACCTGTCAATTAGATTTTAATTTAAAAATTAAGATTGAGGTATTATGATTTTAAGATTTCAGATTAAATTTTATTTCTTCTTTTTTTTATAAAGTTTTGTTTTATCTTTATGCGTGGGGTTTATTAGTTCATCTTTTGATTGATTCTTGTCTTCTTGATAATTTACTTGATTATGAAATTATTATTTTTCCAAAAAGTGAATCAGAATCTCCGATTTGATTCGGTATGATTAGCAATTAGCATGATTAATCTTAATCTTTTAAGTGATGGGTTACTTTTATAGGAGTAATACTTAATTATAATTTGGGTTCCTCCCAACCATCGCCCTTCATTATTATTTCTTGAAGCCAATCATCGCGCTTAATTAGTTGAGTGGGAATTTATTTAATGGTTCAATTCTTATATGGTGCAAAAAAAAACTAAGTAAAAAATAATATTTGTGATTTTTGAGGGATTGAGATCATTTTTAATTTTTTGTGCTTATCATTTATTTATAACGTACTGATTGATTAATTGAGCAGATAAAGAATGGAGGACTTTATATTGGAGGCTTTATTGTATAGCAAGAACCATGCAGCCACTAAAATGATAATACCCCTCCAGGGCTCCAAGATAAGAAAACAATAGCATCAACTATATATATATATATATATATATATATATATATATATATGTGGTGGTCCAAGTGATACAGACGACAGTCGAATTATATATCATTGAAATTAAAATTTTAAAATGTTAAAATTGAGTTTTGATCGTAACCTGACTCGCTCCTCTTTCAGACAAGTCGAGTGCGTGTCAAAACCTCAAACGCCTTATATAAAAATTAAAAAAAAAGAAGAATAATATAATTAATATTTTTAAATTTCTTTGTGAATGATATATATATATATATACACACACTCGTATTGTATTTGTATGTAGTCGGAGAAGAGAATATTCTTCAGGTAGTGCGTCATATTTTTGATCAAATCTTTAGAGTATAATAATAATAATAATAATAGTTTTTTCTTTTCTTTTCTTTTCTTGTGTGAATACTTGATGCATGAGAATAGAATTTGGCATTTATTTTTTAATCTTTTAGTCCATCATTTATATCATTTAAAAAATAGCCAAGTTTCTCAATTGTCTATATTCCTTGTATTGGAAAAAGAGAGTGTTATTTATTAGGCAAAAAATAGTGAGAAAATCAAAATTATATTTAATATTTGGGGTAATATTAAAAACTAAGCAATTAATGGTTACTCGAAATTCTCAAACGACTTATATTAAGAGACAAAAATAATTCTCTAAAAGTATTAAATTAGCGGCATAATTAATAGTATTTATTAGTATCATTGAATCAAATGACGTATGATACGAGGCCTAAATTAACAAGTCTGTCCTCATCAGAGTGGCCAAGCTGCTTCTAGATTAAATTGTATCCATTATGAATGAAATGGATCCATTTATCATGAAGTTAATTTTATGGTAAGTTGGTCAATTGATCAATACAGTGCTGACACACAGAAAGTGATCACCTCCCACCTGAGTGTCCACATGATCAATTGACCAAATTTAATTTCATGTTAAGTACCACTCCATATTATGATTAACAAATATATCATATGTTTTTTTTCTAAAAAAAAGTCTCATTTGTCAAATAATAATAATAGTAGTATAATAAAACTCGATGTCCTCAATTTATTATTGAAATTTTAATATCACGTAGTCACTGTTACTAAATTACCAACTTAATATTATTATGATAACAATATAACAAAAACACCCCCTTAATATTTTAAGATGTTGTAAATTAGATTCTTTTGGTGCAAGAAAATACTGACAATAGCACGAATGGTAGCAGATTAATTGCTCAGCTGGTAGGGCTAATTATATATATATATATATATATATATCTTCTTCTCCTCTCACTTCAGGCGTGATCCTCTACAGGGAGCGAGCGGTCTATATATGTTCACAGCCGGATCCTCCATAATAATACGTGGGGTGGGGGTGGGGTGGGGTGGCTACCTTTGACAAGATAGAGAGAGGGCCAGCCAAATGCAGAACTCTGCATGCATGTACCTATTATCTCTTTTACTTGAGGTTTGATGGATGGTACCATAACAAATTAATTAATACCTTTGTTCCCACAACTAATCTCTCTCTTTTCTTTTTAATCTTTTTTAGTATTATTAAGACTGATCTATTACATTAAATTAAAAAGAGTGGATGAAAATCCGAGCAGGGATGGGTTATTGTCAACTGACTATCACCTCATTAATTCCCCACAACTTCTAATCATAATTTTAACTAGGGATGAGCAAAAATAAATTCCAATTGAATTTTTTTAACCGAATTTTTTCGATTATTCGGTTATAACTATTTGTATATTCGGCATTCAAGTTCGATTTTTAAACTTTTGTATTCTGATATCTGAATTAGATAATTAAAAAAAAAGTTTTTACCTATGTCCTATAATTATGTACTTATGTAATGTTAATTTAAAATTATTAAACTAGTTTATGCATTATTATGGTTGTGGATTGTGGTTAAATATTGTTTAAAAACTCTAGTGTGAAATTTGAAATGAATTTTTTTATTTGGTAAAAATAAGTTTATATTCGGTTATATACCGAACAGCCGAATAGTATAATTCGATTTTCAATTATTCGGATAGTATTATTTTTAGATAAAAAAATTATATGAAATTTAATATTCAATTATAACTAAATAAATAATTGTAATTAGGTTATAATTGAATATTCACTCCTAATCTTAACATGACCTATAGAGAGTTTAATTGTGCATTGAATTTATTTTATAAAAAAAGGATTGACGCTACTAAATTACTTTTGACTTATATTCAACTCATGATCAGCATACCGGCAAACCTCATATATGTGCGCAACTACTTCTGGCAAGGTCCTCCCCTACCCTACACATGTCGACCAATTCTAAGTAAAGGCTTTGTAGTTTTTTTCTTTATATATTACGCTAGCTCAACCTTTTTTTTTGTTATTCTGAATAGAAAGAAACATCATTACTACTATGATTCATCATTACTTCTCGCATTTTAAACTCAAAATTAACACGACTTAAAAAATACTACGCGTTGTACTAGTTTTATAATTGTTAAAGAATCATTTCAAATTTAAGTTCGAAAATATTCTGAATTGACTTCCAAAAATCAATAAGAATGTTATTATATATAATTAGCCGTACTATCTGTACCTCCGGCACTAAATACGAAGAGAAGGGGAGGAGAGATTGCCGGCGCTAGAGAATGGAGGAGGCAGATGGCGAGATCGGGAAGAGGAAAAAACGGAGGAGGATCTGAGAGTGAGAGTAAGAGAGAGCAATTTTTTTTCCTTTGAAGTTAAAGAGGATATAATGAACGGTGAGATTTATCCCAAACTTTGAACAGTCCTGATCGTTTATTAGGATGAGCAAAAAATTCAAAATCAGTTGTGTTTTGTTAATTAAATTTGGAACGGAGAGAGCATATGTCATAAATTAGTGATAATTAATCATATGACAAGCTCAGCTTTGCTGGTATAATGATAACTACTACTACTACTCCTCCAAAGAATCTTCTCGTCTTTAAGAAATATATAAGGTTCATTATTTTGACCAGACTACCGCATTTGGATTAATCAATCATCTCTAACCCCTTTGACTGACAGACGGACAAACAATCGTACTTTGATTGATCATATTCTTACCCTTTTAAGCTCAGCCAGCCATTGAAAATGCTAAACTAAACATCACCTCTTCATAACATCATAATAATAATGATATTGCCTTTAACATATTCTTGGACAAGCCGCAGGGGGTGTTTCTGCACACAAGTCAAGTAAATATTCTCTTGAACTGTGTGCATAATATATGCCCTTGTTAAGAAATTATTTCAATTAAACAACCTTTTAGGCAAGTGATGCTAAACTTAACAACTTCTGTATCTCCTAATTAATTCTCTCCAATTGAAACCCACTCCCACTCCCACTTGTGTGAGATTGTGGTGGTGGCAAGTCCATTTATTTGGCTTGGTGGGGTGGGGTATTCTTCTTCTATTATTAAGTTTGGCACTGCACCTCTCTTTATTTAATTTAGCTACAAGCCTACAACATTGAGTAATTAATGTGTTACAATTAACAAATCTTGGTGGTTCCAAATCTTGAAATTTTAAAAAAGAAAGGTATGTCTTGGCATATTGGACATGTCTGGAAAAATGCAATAAAAATAACAAATAAAGAAGAAGAAGAAGAAGAAGAAGAAGAATATACATGATTAACAACATCCTCCATGAAGATCCCCCTTTATCTTATACAGACGGGTATTGTTTATGCTGTCCAACTCTGACCATTAACTATAGTTTAACCTAGTCATTATATATTTCAAAAGGAATTAATTGTATAAGAGAACTTTTGATTTGCAACTTATATAGCACTGGAAGACTAATCCACTTTGGTGATTTTATCTTCACTAACGACCAAAAATATTCCTCAAAATGTTTGAAATATATATATATATATATATATATATATATATATATATATATATATATATAAATGATCAACAGCAATATAAAAGTGAATGCCCAAGTCAGGTAATTGAAATCGTACTAAAGTCTGCAAGCTGAGGCATGGAGAATGATACCATCTCGTGCTTATAACAGACAGAGAAGTGAAATCTAAAGAAAATTCACAACCTTTTCTGCAAAACTTCTACATGCAACATTTAATCCCATTTTCCTGCATATTAGACAATGAATTTAATTGCAAACACTAATTTGCAAATCATAAACAAAAATTTGACGAGAATTTCCATCCAAAAGTTGCCTTGAAATTTCTACGCATGTTTAAGATTGCCAACGGCATACTTCGTCATTTTGAAAATCTTTTTTTCCCAGTCACAAAATCAAGTATTTATCTTTATCATACAAGTACAATACTTTAATCATGTAGTACAATATCAAGATGCAACACTTGCGCTGACAAAAAGTTCGTCTCAGGCAAAATCTTCAGCACGTTAACAAATATATAAAGCCTGTCATTTCCTTCTTACCGTAACTAGTAGCCTCAATCCTTTCTGACTTTTGTTTTGGCTTTTAATCCTATGATCAGCCTTGTGGTTTTGACAGAAATTTTGTAGGTATCTAAAAGACTAATGCTACATTTGGATTGCAGGAATGAAGGTGGGAATGAGAATGAAAAAAATTGTGTTTGGTTGTTCCATTAGAATGGAATGAACCATTCTCATTCGTGCCAAATTTGTGAATTTTATTCTTTAGGGGAGAGTATGGAATGACTCATTCCAGTTGAAATGGAATGAATCATTCCACTATCCATTTCATTCCCTTCTTTATTCCATTCCTTCAATCCAAACATAGCGTAAGACCTTTTTTAAGTTTTAGTGGGATACGTCTATCTATCTTTGTTCATGTATTTTTCTAATATCCAATAGGCACAAAGACTATGTTTGCAACTTGGATCGGACTAAATATTTACATGTTAGCTAAGAAAAAACAAATAAAAAATCTAGGAACCCTATTAGAACAGCACCAAAATCGAGCTTATCTTCAACACCGAGCAAAAAAGGTCGCCCGCATTTTTAATTTTGGTTATCCATGTGAAGACAACCATAAAACATCAGCACCGTGAATTAAAGTACTGAATTCAGTTTATAAGGAAGCTGTTTATGAGTAGGAAATTTGATGTCAAATATAAAACAAGAGCACTAAATAAGAAAAAACTGAGAAGTACCAAAGAACACCGGTGAAACTGATAGTGGATTGTAGGGACATGCCTGATGAGAAGACGAGATTATGGACGTGAAAGTTTGGAGTTTGGTACCCTGGCATGATGAAAACTGGATAAAAAACAACAGAAATATGGTCAGCGTCCATAAACATATGTACCAGCAGATGGGATAATTTAGAATCTTACACCAAGTAGAATGTTCTATAGGATAAAGTACCCAGCTCACCCTTTGTAAGATATGCAAGGCCACCAGCCACACCACCTCTAGCAGTCCAAGCTACTATGAAGTGCATGTTATTTCCAGAGAAAAAGTAGTAGAATACAAATTCTTTAACCACTTAAGATACAATCATACGTGGTTTATATATTGTTCTTTACCTGAAACACTGAAAAAATGCTGAACAAATACAGACTACTTCAAGCATCTCTCTTACCACATTATGTCTTTAGATTGAATTAGTTAACCTTATCCAGTAAGATACATGAATGGCTGTAATTAAAACATAAATAAAAAATATATCCATGTCGAGGCAACACAATAGTCTTGTAAGTGTAGAGAGAGGACCCTGATAATCACATAACAATGTACTAATCAATGCTAATTACTTGTGTTGGACAGGACAATTCATGACTGAAATTTGAATTAAATTTTAAATTTCCTTTCTCGTTTTTTACTCTAATTTATGTAAAACTAGCATAATATTTATAGCTAGCTCCTCTTCCCTTTGCCTGGAAAGAAGGCTTCGCAGAGAGGAAACTAGTTTAAGTATCTAAGGTGAAGTAACCTTATAGTCCTTTTACAAGGACAGAAAGAAACTTTTACCAATGTTGGAAATGATAAAAAAAATTGTGACAAGGGTGCAGCTGTACAAATTTTCGGATGCAACTTTATCCTGGCATGGTATGGAGATTCGTCCTGCAAATTTCAGCTTCAACGTGGTTGAAAAAGAAACAGAAAAGCACTGGTTCACATTTAAGTACTGCATTCATCTAACTCCTCTGCACCTTTGGTCAAGTACATTGGCGAAATTGGAATTTTAGACTTCTTACCCTTGATTCACTTAGCCTTCAAAGTTCAAACTATGCCTCTGGATCCCTCTTGGCCATTCAATACAGCCTTTTATCCCTCGAGTTATATATGGGTTTCCCAAGTAGGGGAGTTCTACTGACCCACCTTCAACTGGACAGAGACCTGGAGAAATGGTCCCCAAATTTACAATTTGACTGGTTTGTAAACATTTCTATCTCCTCGACCAAGATAATCTTATGTACATCACCATTACTTGAACATGGCCTCTATAGGTTGCGCATAAATGCTGCTCTCTTGTTTGGTTGCTTTGCTGATGTTGAGCAAATCTCGCTGATCTCAGAATTCAAATATTCTTGACCTACCGTTTGCTCATGCTTTGCATCAACTGTTAAAATATGTATGCCTCTGCTAATTCTGTAAACACTCCCAAGAGGAGAGTAGATTGAATCCTGATCCTCAGAATGAGCCACAGCTTCCAAACCACTAGTGTTTTCGAAACCACTACTATCATT
Organism: Panax stipuleanatus; assembly: GCA_020205555.1. Lineage (NCBI taxonomy): Eukaryota > Viridiplantae > Streptophyta > Magnoliopsida > Apiales > Araliaceae > Panax > Panax stipuleanatus. Next base: position 6,267,579 of record CM035125.1, on the reverse strand, counting down.
AACAAAGCCATTTGGATGCTTTTGAACTAGGCTTTTGCACACGGAAGTCATGGTGCTGAACTTAGAGGCATGACTAGCATCACTGCAGTAATGCCATTGGACAGGCTCCTTTTTCTTATCTTCATGACGATCTTCAGTAGTCGAGTTTATGTCACCTGATTTTGAGGGAATAAAAGAATGGTTCTTTATGTCCTCTCTGTCCACCGAGTTCACAGCCAGTCTACTCTCCTCTTGTTTGCTCATTTCGGTCATATCCTGAGTTATGTCTCTCGAATTTAGAAAAGTTGCAAGACTGGCTATAAGATTGTTCATCTGCTGATATTTTTCTTCAAGAACCAACCTAGCGTCTACCAGCTTCATCTGGACCCGTTCTTCACGCCAAACTTCAGCCATTTGCAGCATCTTCCTCTCTTCCTCCACTGTCGCGTGAATTCTCACGGATCCTCTCTTCAATGCTTCAAATTTATTCGTGTCTTCTTCAACTTTGTTCGCCAGGTCATGACATACTTCCTCTATCAACTTTCTGGTCTTCCTTTCTTGCTCATAATCTTGCATGGTTTTCTTGGCTGATAACTTGGCCTCAGCTAGATCATTGAGCAGTTTGGAATTAGCAGCTTCCATCCTCTGACAAATTATCTTCTCCCTGTTTAATTCATGCTTCAGGTCATCAAGTATTGTACGTACTTTCTGGTGTTCTCTCCTCATCCACGAGGTTTGTTCTTCACCAAGCTTCCTCAAGAAGAATTTGACTTTCTTCTTGAAGAACTTCAGCTCTGTTTCAAGCTTTCTTATGTCAGCACGAGACTGCAACAGTTCAGCTTGCAAAGGTGAAAGATCCAAGACATTAGCGAGTGGCCCATTTGTTAGGAGCTTCATGTGGCTGAAAGCACGCCGAACTTCAGTTGATGTCTTTGAGAACCCAGGATCCCACTTTGTCGCTCCCTCCATTTCAAATCTAGGAAATGGCAATGAAGACTTGTACTTGTGAAGACAAAATAAATAACTGAAAGAGGTTAGAAGGTTGAACCTTCAATACCAAATATTTAAAGTATCAACACAACCAAATAGTATTAGAGAGACATCTTATGCTTCGGTTTGGGGAATTACTAAGGCCAGTTTTCTTTCAGCAAAAAAAAAAAGTTGAAATTTACTTCCAAGATACAAATTCTTCAAACAAACATTTGTGTTTTACAATGAACCTTGACCATGCAGGCAAACTTTCAATAGAGAAAAAAATTGGTATAATAAAATGGATAACATAAAGAGATACACCTTATAAAAAGATAGACGCTTTGCACCGTAGTTGGAAAGAGGCTTCTGCAACCAAGGCTTTGTTTCAGTACCATAATCACTACTACACTGATAAATGGGAAATGTGATCCTTAAATGCCCAACACCAGGCTGAATCACGAATAATGGAACTGAAATTCAAGATTCAATTTTTCGGGGCAATTCAAGAATACAAATAATATTTACAAATATTGATGCGTCAATAGCAAGATTTTCAGGCAAGATCAATCTAATGGACGGCATAAATAAAATTGTTCAGATCCATAAGCATAGAATTAAATATCAGTGAATAAGCTAATGTCAAATGTTAATATTTCTTCACCCAAAATTCCTAGAAACCAAAAAAATCACAAAATGCAGGGAAAGAAAATATTTAAAAAATGGTACCTTTACACCGCTAGCAGACGTGGCAGTGATTTCAGCCGACAACTGCCATAGCGCGGCTCCGAGCTTCCTCGCCGAGACAGAAAGCACCGCCTCATTTCTCACTTGCCAGAAACCTCTACGCCCGGGTGCCGGAGTGTCGGAAAAGTTTATCTCTTCGAACTTCCGGCGAAGGAAAGGAGTGCGTGATTCGCTTACTCTAACCGGCGGGATATTCATATTTTATCTGGCCAGATACGTCACCGGAAGCTACCGCTTTCGCTGCCCTCCGGCGACGAAGGTTTAGGATCATCTGTTGGGTGAATGTTTAAATCTGGCGGTAAGTTTGAAGGTAATATCGGCGGGAAAGTGGCCGGAGATTAGTGTGTCACCTGATAATATAGTGTTCGACGAGGTTTTGGAGCCAGTTCAATTTAACATTTTCAGATTACCATTCGAGAAATTTTGTTTTGACGTGCGTGGAGAGAGAAAAACACAAGAAAATAATTTTAAAAATTTTGAGAGGAAAGACAGGGAAGGAAAATAAATTTATTTTCTTTTGTGTGTGAGTTTTGAGAGTAAATTATAATTTTAGATAGCATATTATTATTTTAACTTTATAAAATTATATTTTAGAAATTATTATAGGGGTAATTTTGATATTTTAATATGTAGTCGAAGTGTTTAAATAAATTTCATTTCAATTTTTTCTAATTTTGTAAAAAAAAAAATTAAAAAATCCCCCTCATTCTCTATTTTTTTCTCCTCCAAAAATTCATAAATAAGATATTTTTATTTCCCTTCTTAAATTTTTTTCACTCTCTTTTTATTTCTTTTCATTTTGAAACTTACAAATAAAGTGTAAAAATATAAAAAATTTTGTTGTCAAAAGTATGAGATAAAAAACATAAATTAAAAGATAAATATGTCATTTTGTGAGGTCTATAATATAATAAAAATAAAAATATTCATCACTTTATATAATCTTATAAGGTTGCTAAAAATAAATTTAAAATCTTTTAACTTTCTTTCTTATATTTTTATTTTTGTTAATATGTGTACATATTGTACTTTCCTCATCCTTTTAAAAACAAATTAAATAAATTTTAGTATTTATAATTTATATTCCGAAATAAACAAATAAATAAAATCAATATGAAAAATACTACTTGAGACAAAGGCTCTGGTAGAATATCAACTTCAACTTGTTAAAAATGTTGATTTTAATTTATAAAAATTATACTTTCCGTTTCAAAAGAGTATCTCACTTAAAAAATTACATAAATTCTAAGATGAGCCTACTTAAATTAAATATAGCCGAGAGATTTAGAGATTGTTGTGATTATTATATTATTTATTATATTTTAAGGGAATTGATATTTTCAAAAACAAAAATAATAGTTCCACAAGGTCAGTCTGAAATGAATAGTAAATGAGTCATACATTTATGTGGGTAGAAAATTGTGAAAATATTAAATTTTACTTGTAAAAAATATTAATTTTCTATTTTAAAAATATTAAAAAAATATGCAAACTTAAAACAGATATAGTTGGTTTCTAGCAAAATTAATTATGTATATATAAAATATTAATTGAAGGAGATGTATAGATCTTGATGAGTGATAGGAGGCTCATTGGAAGGTCAATTATAGAGTACAAACAATAAACTTATGATGCTCCTTTTGTTAATTTCATTTTTTGTTTTTTTCTGAATTTTTTTTCATATTTTTTGAAAGTTAATATTTAAGAAAAAATTCAACTTTATTTATAATAATAATTGACATCCTCAATGTCACGCTAATGAATAAAATATGTTATTTTAAGAGTTTCTAATAAGCCCTCTTTACCGGTCAATATTACATCTAGAATCCCAATTCGATCACCAAGTCTTCGGCTTAACATTGCATAATTAGGTTTATTCAAATAACCCGGTTTTTGTTTAGAACTTTCTATATGGTTTTGAAATAAAAATCCTAATTAACTTAGAACTTTCTATACGGTTTCTTCAATTCATTAGCGACTAAAATATTTTTTAAATTATACTTTCAATAAATTATTCGTGAACTTTGAAGGGGATATTAGCAGCACTCTTCATAATTAACGTGGGATGATTTAGTCATCTGTCTGTCACGTTAGATAAACGACCATATATTTCCCCCATAAAAACAAGCAAATAAATTACACGTGGCAGTTGGCCTAACAATATTCAGAAACACTACTATTTGATTCAAGCTTCTATTTTAATTTATTTTTGTAAAAAGTGTTGTTATAGATACAAATTATCTATTCTTGGTATACCGATTTTTTTTATATAATTTGTGAAGGATTTTTATCTTAAAACCGATAGAATAATATTTATAAAACAAATTGATCATTCATAAATTTTATGGACTACATATTTTTTTTACGAAAATACAATCAAAGAATCACACCCCCACACCATGCACCTTGAAGCTAAATTTCAAATTCTTTATTTTTTTTAAAAAGTGAAGTAATTTTCTGATGTGAAAAAGAGATATATTCGATTGGGTATCTAATTCGTATATCCCATAACGTTAATATATCTATTTTAAAACTTTTTTAAATAAATTTAACTATGTGGATTTTAAGAAAATATAAAAATATTTGAACATATAAATTTTCATATGATTTGGTGTCTTCCATTATTCACTTCAATGGTAATAAAAGTTCAATTAATCTTAATCTGTAAAAAAATATACTTATTTTATAATATTACAGTAATGATACTACACAACTTCAAATTAAATAGAATTTTACGTTTACTCATATTTTTGTATAATTTTTTTATCCGTAATGTTAAATTTTACTAAAAAAAACTTGAGATAAATTCATTTAATAAAACTAAAATATATAACTTATATAGCCTGGAGGGTATCTCGCACACCGTTTTTATATTGCTAATAGGAGATGAAACTGTTTGTTTACCTCTTAACAGTTTTACATTTAATTGGGTAAGAGGATAAAATTATTTGGTAAATTTTTTTTAACTCCTTTTAATCAGTAAAGAAAGATATAAATTAAAATCATTAAGAGTTATCATCTCTTAATAAAAATTTAAATATATAGAACTTCTGTAAATATTGTACCCTCTTAAATCTAAATTTTAAGATTATTATTGATTTTTAAAAAAATAATTTAAAATATTTTAAATTTAAATTAATATTTTAAATTTAAATATTATTCAAATATTTATATTTTTAATTATCAAATAAATTTTTAAATTCAAATATTATATAAAATTACTAAAATTATTAATTATTTATATCTTAATTACTCAATTTTATCCGAAACTCGTTAAAAAAAACCCATTACAATTAGAATTAAGCCGTCTAGAGACAGTTGACACGCATGCATAGACGACATCATATACTGTGTTGAGTACTGCAGTGGATATAGTCATATAGGAAGGAGGGACCAACACGTAACCATGCAGGCGTGCAGTTGCCCGGTCAACCTTTCTACTCAATTTCCCGCAGTCCACATAATCATCTATTACATCATCTTCCTTCAATTAATTAATTTAATTCTTAAAAATAATTAGTATGATAATATAATTAAACATAACACTAAATATACAATTATTATTTATAAACTTAAAATAAACTCGCATCATACTTAATTAACTAACTTATATCATAATCAAATGAAAAAAAAAGGTCAGAATAGTATTCTATGTTCATATACAATTCTCTCTTTCCCCCGCCCCGCGCCCCACCTCTCTCTCTCTCTCTCTCTCTCTCTCTCTCTCTCTCTCTCTCTCTCTCTCTCTCTCTCTCTCTCTCTCTCTCTATATATATATATATATATATATATGTACATCTCCCCTCATCTCTATCCTTATATCTTCTCCTCTCACGACTCACAGCTGCAAGTCCCAACACAATCATCGGGGTCCTAAAATCCTCTTATAAAAAACACACGTACATATATAACATACATATATATATATATATATATATATATATACTATATAATGGGAAACTCATGTTGTAGATCAGGTGAAGCATCATCAACTTCAATGGTGTCGACACCACACAATACAGAAAAGGAAAGCCTATTGCTTGATCACCATCGTAATTTCTTATTGCTTTCTTCTTCTAATTCTTACAGAGAAATGAAGATTAAGATTACAAAGAAGCAGCTAGAGGAGTTGCTAGGAAGAGCTGAGGTGCATGGCATTTCTGTGGACCAAGTTCTTGCTCACTTGATCAACGATAGGAATCAGGAAGATCATTTTGAAATTCATTATCAACGGTCATGGAGGCCTGTCCTTCAAACTATCCCCGAGATTAACTAATTGGAATTATATTGGATTAATTACTTCTTAATTAATTGGACGTACGGACGGACGGACCAGTTCATGAGGAGGGGGATAACCTACTTTCTTTTCTTTTTGATTTTCTTTATTAATTATTACTTAAAATTTTTTATGGGGTTCATATATACTAGTATTTCATTTCATTGTTGTAAAATACTCCATATAGACTGCGCGCAGTACTAATCTTGATGGGTGTACAAATTAATTCTGGTATAACAGTAGTAGTACTATTTAATTTTACACATCTCATCTCTCATGCTTAAGTATGTTTATTAGGTGTACTATCGTCTATAATATTCCATCAGTTTTAAAATATAAGATTATTATTAATTTTTAAAAATTAATTTAATTAAAATATTTTTAAGTTCAAGATTAACATAAATTTTATTAATTTTAGTCAATATAATATTAATAACTATTGCAAATTATCTAAAATTTTAGTCATTAATTGCATTCCTACAAATTGATCAAATGACACGTATATATATATTCCTCCATCCGAGGTAAAACGATAATATATTAAATTTTAAAATTAATTAGCATGATTTATAAAAAATTTAAATAAAGAAAATTTTAAATTTAATAATTTTTTATTTTATATTATATAATTATAATAATTATATTAATTAAAATTAAATAAATTCACATTTGTATGAAGTTTAATATGTACCTCAAAAATTAAATTGTATATTTAATTTTAATGTAACGGAGGGAGGGAGTATAAAAGATGGACTGCTCTACAATATTGATGATGCTAAACTTAGTTAAGGTCAATTCAAATTCTAGTCAATATTGTGCATTCATTCTAGATATTCAAACGTAGCTAGCTAGCGTGGTGTGAACTTACATTAACAATACATTAATGATTTCACATTTTCATTTTTTTTTTGTGAAAATATGAACTTTAATTTTGTGTATATATATATATATATATATATATATAGGGTCCGTCTCTCTAACGAACCATAGGGAGTGAACTAATTACGAACCGGCTATAGCGACGGGTTTTTTTTGTCGCTATAACATAAAAAATCGGCTTTCTATTTTATAACGACGAAAAAAACCGTCGCTATAGCCAGTTCGTTTTTAGTTCGCTCTTTATGGTTCGCTGGAGAGACTGACCCTATATATATATATATATATATATATATATATATATATATATATATATATATGCATATACATGATTTTATAACACTTACTGTTTCATTTGACTTGTAAAATGCATGAAAGACAATTAATTTTATGCATTTAAATAAAAAATGTACTAATTTATTGGTTCTTTAATATCTATGAAAAGTTAACAATTAAATATAAAACTCATTTTTAAAATAAAAGATCAAAGCATATATACATCAGTACGTACTGCATGCATGCACGTGAAAGGAGGTAGATAATATTCAAATAATAATAAACCACCTGAATCATCAACCATGTCACTATCCTACATGTAACAACAGGCTAGCACATGCTTATTACCAATCCAAATCCTCTTCCTTCTTCTTTTTTTTTTTTTGGGTTTAATTTGTTTTTTAACATTGAAAAACACGTGAATTTTTATTGTCCATAATTTGATGTTATCACGTGAGCGAAATTCAGCATGTGCTGATCAAGTCATGCACGTGAGGGAGACCACATAAAATGTGTGGCAAAAATTTAAGTGAAAGCTGTGGCCTGTGAGTGGGCATTACTGATGACCGACTGACTAGTCACTACGTTTGCTAGTTTAAAGAGTACTATATGTATGTACATGTATTTTTTGATATTTTTACATAATTTTCCTATATAATTGAGAGTCACTGTATGATTATGTGAGAAATAATTATGTAAAAATATTAAATATATATGTAAAAATTATGGATTCTCAATTTATGAGCACATTGCGTTGCGCTATGATTTATGGGTCTCACATAAACGGGTTGCGTGTAAAACGAAAGAATAATGTGTAAGCGTGTTGACACTCTTGAATGTTATTAATATTTCAAATCTATAATTAACAGGACAAAAATATCACTAATAGGAAGCTAATCGATTGATTAATAAGTTTAAAACGCGTTATATATTATATAGACATCCCACATAAACCCACTTAAATCCCCACACGTATATATATGCCAAACGAGTCTCACCAACTGCCCAAATCAACCCCCACTAAATTCCTTTGCAATTTTTCCCCTTTTTATTATATATATGTGTATATATATATATATATATATATATATATATATATATATATATATATAATGGAGTCTAATGTGTAAGCGCGACACTTCCTATATTAGTACACACAAAAAAAGAAGAAGACGAAGAAGAATTCCTATATTTATTTTCTAAAGCAATTTAATACTGATTAGAAATATAAAAACAAGCAAGTTTAAATTATTATTTTGGTGTTAGTTTATATTTCAAATTTTTATAAAATTGTTGTACCAAAATAAGCACACGGGTTGGTGTGAAGTAAACAAAGTTTGATGACATGAAAGAGATAATATCAAAGAAAAGAAATCCAGACCATTGGATAAGAGTATCTCTAGCCGACCGGATAAACACAAATTTTAAATTAAATATAGTCTAGGATTCAGATTTCACTCTAGCAGTAAGACTAAAATATAGTATATGAGATTTTCCGGTGAGCCAAAGAGACTATATCAAGGAACAAGATTTGGTGGATTATAATTTTAAATATATTTATTTAAATCGGAGTGTGGGAGAATGATTGGTGCACTATTCATTAAATATAATATAATCTTTTAATATTATAGTCCATGGAATAGTCCATCTGCTGAAAAGATTGAAAAATTATTCCATAGATTGATATCATATAGACTAAATATAGTTCACGGTATAGTCCACCTTACTGGAGATGCTCTAAAACATAAAAGGTTAAAGAAGGGAATTTGTTGATGGATCCTTGAGTGCACTCAACTTGGATAATGATACATATTATCATATATAATAATAATAATATCATAATTACATCATCACTAATAAATTACTAATTTATTATTTTAAAAATAGAAATAAGATGAATATTTATGTTTGTATTTATAAATAAAAGCTTTTTCTTGACACCGATATAGTGGTATAATATTATTAATAGGACTTGCTTGCATGAAGTATTCTTGCTACTCCAATTTTTCTTGTCTTACTATTCTTACAAATTTGATAACATGTGAAAAGTAGGGGGTAAATAATAAAAATTACATATTGAATAAATTTTAGAAACGGTATAATTGAGCAAATATTTTTTTAAAAATTTATATTTATAATGTATTAGAACAAGTTGAATGAGATAATTTCATATTGATTAAGTACATGAATTAGGAAAACTAGAAGTCAAAATATTACTATATTTTTTGCAAGTTTAAAATAAAAAATTTGAATATAATATAAATATAAACGGAAACATTGAGTGTTTAATAACAAATTAAATGACTTGTTATATCTTTTTATTGATTGTTATAATTTATTTTCTATTTAAAATCATTTCATTACATTTTGTGGGACCAAAATTTTGGTTAAAACTTTCCTACGAATGAAGCTGAATTTCCGCAACCAGTTGTGCAGTCTTCAGATCACGCGGTTTTTAGAATTACTAGTAAATACAGGCAGGTAACTAGTAAGTATAAAACGCAAAGAAATGAGCTGACTGAGAAGTCAACAGACAAGGCTCTGTAACTTTACTCATCTGATGAATATGCTCTGCACAATTCCTTTCAGAGCCTCAAATCCAATCTTGAATTTTGTGTGATTTCTTATTCAAAAATTCAATCTTTTCTTCCCCTGTTTTTGTGATACATAGTTCAATCCACTGGATTAGTTTCTCCATAATTATCAGTTTGTGAATTTGGGGTTTTCACAGGAGAATCCAAACTGTATTTTCTCTTGATTGTTGGGGTTTGAAGCAGCAAAAATGGGTGGTTGTTTCAGTAAGAAACAGGGTTATCCAGCAGATGTTAATGGGTATAGATCAGGAAGAAGTGGTGGCACTGGGTACCAAACTGTTTCTGGCCAAGGTTATGAAAAACCATCAACACAATACAACCCGACCCAACCGCAAAGACCCCACCAAACTCAGCCACAGTCACAGCCTAAACAACCAGCTCCAGCTCCAGCTCCAGCTCCATTGAAGCCTGCAGCCCACAACCCTAGTCCTAGGCCTGTTCATAATCCAGAGCCGAACACCATATTGGGCAAGCAATTTGAAGACATTAGAGCACACTATACCCTTGGAAAAGAATTGGGTAGGGGTCAATTTGGAGTGACATATCTTTGTACTGAAATTTCAAGTGGGCATTTTTATGCTTGTAAGTCAATCTTGAAGAGGAAGCTGGTTAGCAAGAATGACAAGGAGGATATGAAAAGAGAGATTCAGATTATGCAGCATTTGAGTGGGCAGCCAAATATTGTGGAATTTAAGGGTGCTTATGAAGATAGGCAATCGGTGCACCTTGTGATGGAGCTTTGTGCAGGTGGGGAGCTGTTTGATAGGATTATTGCTCAGGGCCATTATTCGGAGAGAGCTGCTGCTACAATTTGTAGGCAAATTGTGAATGTTGTTCATGTTTGCCATTTTATGGGTGTGATGCATCGGGATCTCAAGCCCGAAAATTTCTTACTTTCTAGCAAGAATGAAGGAGCAATGCTAAAAGCAACCGATTTTGGTCTGTCTGTCTTCATAGAAGAAGGTAAATTCCCATCATTAGAAATTATTCTTAGATTACATATATTTACTTCTGGTGGAAATTACTTGATTAGATTCGTCTACCCTTAACGGGTGGCGTAAGCTTTCATAATTCCGCGCTATGATCACTGTCAACTATTTTGATTGTTTTAATGATCTTGTGTTGAACTTTTCAACACTGATGCCAATTCACCATCATTCAAGAAAACTTATCCAGTCAGTATTGATTAATTAATTAGTAGGGCTATAAGACATTCACATTAACACCATGAAGGCCCCCCTTCCAAACTGGCATAGAGTGAAAATATTGGTCAGTTGTGTGCATCTTAGCTGTCTATGGCTTTGCCATGTTTTCAATTGCACATGAGGCCAATGGTACACGTCCAATATGCTCAGGGTGACATTAGATGTGTAAATCTCGAGGGGGCATTCCCTTTCAACCAATCAGACAGCCCAAAGACGGTCATCTCCATTTAGCGTCTGGATGCAGAATCTATGAGAATATCGAAATCAAGAAGAAGAAATACTGATAATTTTATTACACCTAGGTATTCATACATGTGTGCTTTTTTTGGGTTGTCTTATATATGGTATTGCATTTTTTTTGGGTATTATAAAACATCACCTTTAATTTCGCGCACTGCAGTATCCTGGTTCTTTCACCTACATGTGATTTGTCTATAGTTTACTCCCAGCCAACCATAGATTGGTAAATGGTGACAGCAAATACTGACATATTATCTGATGAAGGCTGCTGACTTGCCATTTTAAGAATTGAGTTACCTGTCAGATAATGCTGACCTCTTCTCAATTTACTTGACAGAAAGGGGAGCTATTTCCTTCTTATGGATTTCTTATTTAATTTAATTACCATTTACAATTCTTTCCCACATCAATTTTAGAAGTATATCATAAACCTATCTATGGCTTCTAATTGTCTTCCACTTATATACATTTTTCGTGTCATACTGACTTCCAAAATAACTGATTCACCTTTCATATTGCCATGTCTATTGAAATAAAATCTTCAAGGTACTAACCTTTTAGAAATCTAATGTCAGGGAAGGTATACCGTGATATAGTTGGTAGTGCTTACTATGTTGCTCCTGAAGTGTTGCGGCGTAGTTATGGAAAAGAAATTGATATCTGGAGCGCAGGAGTTATTTTGTATATTCTACTAAGTGGTGTACCTCCATTTTGGGCTGGTAAAAACAACATTAATAGTTTTCTAAATTTCTGTGTTCTTTGTTTTGGAGATTCTTTTATGAATGTCTTGTGCATATGAAAGATATTTATTAACTCTCTTTTTGCAGAAAATGAAAAAGGAATATTTGATGCGATACTAGAAGGCGTGATTGACTTTGAAAGCCAACCATGGCCATCTATCTCGAACAGTGCAAAAGACCTTGTAAGAAAGATGCTGACGCAGGATCCAAGAAGAAGGATTACTTCTGCACAAGTTCTTGGTATTTTACTTCTGTTTCCTTCATAGTATGTTTATATTTGTATGTCCATAATAAGTTAATAACATGAGTTAACACTGAGTCATCTACTATGGCATCTAATTATACTTGGGTTGTTATATCTTAATTTTTTCTCTTAAGGATTTGTTTCTATTTAGTGTTTAGATGTATTTTGATCCTGTCAGGTGACATCTCTCTCATTTAGTCACCCAATCTAAACAGAAAATGAAATGGCCTTTTTGAGGGGAAGTAAATAAAATGGCTATAGCTAGCTTGAAGGCCTTTTTACTGAATTTATTGTATATTTGAATTGAGGACTCTTTTTCCGGGGTCCTTACATTTGTTTTTCGATGATTCTTAGATGCCACCTGACTAGGTTACGTTTATAACTTACACTTTCATATGGATTTGTTTTTCGATTATTTCTTTAGTTGATTCTTCGATGTTACTGAGTAGGGGATATTTATAATTTACACTTTCATATGGATTCATTTTCCAACTAGTTTGGGATAGAAGGCGTTGCTGAGCTGAATTGAGTTGGTTTCTCGCCTTTTTGGTGTTTAAAATAAATTACTTATAAAAAAGAGAAAAAAGAGAGCTTTAGTCAGAGTGAGAGTTTTTAGATGATCATTTAATAAGCCTACATTCTGTTCGATTGAAATAATGACAATTATTTGAATGTGGAGCCTGGCAGTGTGATTTATGAATGGCCTGCTTATAATAGATCTGTTTTGTTCTCTTAAGTTGGGTTTCACATGTCTCGCTGCATCGTTGCTCACGTAGTACCCGACAGAGTTTACAAATCCAACTTAAAAGGCTTAAGAAATTAATCAAATTTTGTATTTATTTTTGGAAATCTGTAGCATATTGTTTTACTCTAGTTAGTTCTAATACTCGTTGTTTCTGATCAATGAATTAAATGAAAGTATGTTCCCCTGCCAGTCAGATCCAATGTCCCCTATTAGCTGGCCATCTGTTCTTTATGTTGGCTTATGAACTAACATCTCCACAATTACTCATTTTTATTTGTTTTATATAGAACATCCATGGATGAGAGAAGGTGGAGAGGCATCAGACAAGCCAATAGATAGTGCAGTTCTCTCTAGAATGAAGCAGTTTAGGGCAATGAACAAGCTCAAGAAACTTGCACTTAAGGTAGGCTATTTTAATTTCCTACATCATGTTTTTGTATTTTGTTACGTTTGGAAAATTCTGAGGGAAACATCTCTTTGAATCGTTTATAATGACCATCATTGGTGTTTATTAGCCTTCTGAGATAACCTTTTAGTTGGACCTTTTTAGATGTACTTCTTGTCATCAGTTTTTGTTTAACTTGATCATTCGTCCAGCAACGGTCGACCCAGAGAAGCCATAATGCTTATATTTTAAACAATTGTTTCACATGCTGAGTTTTCATCCAAAAAACTAGATACAGATCTTTTCCTTAGTCAATCGTTGCATGTTAATAGTTACCACATTTAATCTTCTCTCCTCAGTCAATCTTGTGATGATTTTGCTGCATTTTGAAACTTTCTCCAGGTCATTGCAGAAAGTCTATCTGAAGAAGAAATCAAAGGTCTTAAAGCAATGTTCACAAACATCGACACTGACAATAGTGGTACAATCACCTATGAAGAATTGAAGTCAGGACTGGCACGGTTAGGTTCAAAGCTATCTGAAGCCGAAGTCCAGCAGCTTATGGATGCTGTAAGTAATTTTGAACCCAGGGTAGATCCTTGGATCTACTTGCTCCTGTGTTAAACTGCTTTTGTGCATATAATTTTAAGATTATTCTGCATTTCAGGCTGATGTGGATGGGAATGGCACAATTGACTACATTGAATTTATTACCGCTACTATGCATAGGCACAAGCTTGAAAGAGACGAGCATCTATATAAAGCATTTCAATATTTCGACAAGGATAGTAGCGGGTGAGTTCACAACTTTTCTGTTATGGTACCGCTCATTTTATCCTGTAGTTTTGACTATGATTTCTGGAAGGTATAACTGTATAAGTGAGTATTAGCGTTATCACTATGATTTTTACAGCTTCATCACTAGAGATGAATTGGAATCCGCAATGAAGGAGTATGGAATGGGTGATGAAGCCACCATCAAGGAAATAATCTCAGAAGTGGATACAGATAATGCAAGTAATTTCAGTTAAGTCTTGTAATTTCTCTATGGAAACATGTATTTATTCTGATTGTCTTGTAATTTGTAGGATGGAAGGATCAATTACGATGAGTTCTGTACAATGATGAGAAGCGGAACAACACAACAGCAAGGAAAGCTTTTTTAACTATGCGGCACTAATCTTTTACAAGCAAAAAGAATTTTTATCATTCACTTGTGGTTGGGTGATTAAGAGGGGACAGCAGGACAAAATGCAATTTTGCTAGAAAGTATTGAGTTTCCCGTTAGAGTATGAGGTGCTCTTTGAAAGTATTGCCTTTTGCATACTTTATTTTTACAGTTTTTCTTGTTTTTTGTTTTTGGGTTTTGTTCTTTATGAATTCTGCAGTGTGCTTTCCATGTTTTGTTTTCCTTCTTCTGTCCATCTATACTACAAATCAAGATATCTGTTTAAACCATTAAACTTGTATATATGGAGTATCAGTAGTGTACTAATTATAATACCATAAGGTTTTAAAGAAGGATGAATAATAGCTAGCTAAGTTACAAACTAGAGTTGCACAATGCACTGCAAGTATGTAAACCCAAGTACCCAAGTTTTGTGCAGATTCTTCAATCAGCAGGTTGGCTGCAGGAGTTACTCTTGTACAGCCACCCACCCCAGCCAACAATGCAAAACCATTGATACATATGAGAGCAGGGCAAGCCGGCAATTTCGGCCCCAGGGGAAGTCTTCTTCTGGCAAATGTCCTCCCCTAGTCTAACCTTGTCCAACATGGGGCCTGCCGGAACCCCTCTCCAGGGCAGCAATCTACTAAACCTCCTCCTCCTCCTCAAAATCCTTACATACTGGGTGGTCCTCGTATCAATGGTAAAAACGATTCCCAGCCATGAATAGTTGGTTGTACAATGAATCATTCTCATTCCTTTTAAATTTTTAAGAATTTTATTTCTTGAGAAGTAAAGTATGGAATAAACTCATTCAAGCTTGAATGAAATGGAATGAATCATGTATTCCATTTTCACTTCTATTTCATTCCTTCGCCTAGTTCATTCATTCAATTCAAACGTAGCATAAGTCCCTTTTTAGATAAAGTAAATGACATAGTACAATTTAAAAGTCTTAGATACTCGAACTTGCCTAATTATAAAGGCATTTCTGATCAAACTGAGTCGATTTTTAAGGATAATGATAATTTCAACCCAATAAGTGATATTATGAATGTAATATATGTAGTAAGGGCGTGTAGTGTGTGTAACAAAAGTTTTAACATTGTGCTGAAAATTTTAAGAGGATTCTCTCTCGGGTATAAGAAGGATTAAGGAAATGTAGTACCATGGAATCCAATGTTGAGATTTTAGATGCTCATATTCCCCGACAATAATGTTGATTAGGGACAATCATTTATGTTAACCCCCATTGCACGTGAGCTTATATTCTACTATTACTCCTACCCACTACGCATTTCAATATATCATATGTACGTGTGCCCACACTAGTTTATTACTCCTCTGTCCCTTATATTAAGACGTTTTAGAGAAGTTTTTTTGTCCCTTAATATATAATATTTTAGATTTTTAAGTAAGCATTAATTGCTTAGTTTTTAATATTACCTCAAGTATTAAATATAACTTTGGTTCTCTCACTATTTTTTGCCCAATAAATAACAATCTTTTTTTTCAATACAAGGACAATATAGACATTTGATATTATATTTAATGTTATACAATTATTTCTTTAATACTTGTACACAACTCTAAAAAGTCTTATATTAAGGGACGGATGGAGTATTACACCCTTTACATTTTTATATAAAAATCATTGAAGTTCATAGATCTCATACAAAGTTTAAGAAGGACATGTATGACCTGGTTTTTATGAACCCCAAGGCATAAAGACACACAAGCCCAGCCACATGCAGTAATTAAAGTTGAAATAGATTTTATAAAAGATCAAGGATTATCATATTTATTTATTTTAAGATATTAGACCACCTTGTATTATATTATATTATAATAGTAAGTAACATCCCCAGCCTCGGATGCTCCTCATATATATTATTCTGATTATCATTGGGGTGCCAGCTTAGCTAGAGCTGCAGCATGCCAGCATTCTCCATTGACAGCAGCTTATTTAATCAAAATTTTGCAGACTGCAGGTGTTGATGAAACTTGTGATATACTGCATGAATGTAAGAAATAGGCATGCTTGAATATAAAAAATATCCACCACTTTTAATGATAAAAATTTTATTTGATTTATTTAAGTAATATTTATGAATATTATACTAAACAACATACCCAAAAAGAGGTTTTGCAACAACACTCAAGAGTACTTTAACAAGCAGTCCAAATTAAATTAAACAAACTAGGAAATTTATTGAAATGGAGATGCTCCAAATAATCAATACATGATGAATTAACCAAAACGATAATATACAAAAAGAAAAAATGATTAAGATTGTAATAGTAGAGAATGGAGTGCATATAAGAAAGACGGAGCACGTGGTATTGCATGCCTTCCTCGTCGCTCACTTTTCTTTTAGAAACCTGAAAACAAACCCCAAAACCCCATATTTTCTCATCATTTTCCATCTCTATATAACTCAGCAATCCATGCCCACTACATAATTTGATCTCCCCTAAAAAATTGTTCATCTTGGAACCAATTCTTTGAGGTTTTGATTCGTGGGTATCGATCATTTTTCCATATATAGTAGGCATTGGGTCAGAATACTAATTTTTGGAAATAATCAGCTTATTATTGTTAATTCCTATATATGGTGGAGCTCCAATCCTGTGGAAGCTTGATGAATGCTTCTGCATTATGCGGTATTGAGCCAGAAGTAGTGAAAGGAGAAAGTAGTGCCACTCATTTTGCCATTGCAGATATTTTAGCTGAGTTACAAAGAGAAAGGCAGAAAAATGCAGAGCTTAGGGACAGGATATCAATTCTTGAAGCTCAAATTCAAGACAAGGGCCTTTTGCACTCAAATGGACAAGTACTAAATTAATTTACTTTCCCATTTTATATTTGTGCTTGTTTCTTGGATTCACTTAACCTTGCTCTTGCTGCTAGAATCCCTTTGTTTTTGTACTAAATTGATAATATATCTAGTTACTTCTGTTGAAGCACTCAATTGGGTTAGTTTTGTTTTTGTTATTGGTGAAGCTCGGTCCCATTTAATTTAAAGATGATTGTCGAAGGTACCCAATTGCAGCCCAAATTATTCGGGGTAGTTTTGTGTTCTTTGGGCGAATTAGATTTTCTTGTATCACAGTATCCAAGAGGTGATCCTACATTGTATGATGTAAGCTTTTTTGTGAGAGAAAGAAAATGATTTGTCGTTGGCCATGAATAGTAACCCAATATTTGGGGGTAAACCATGTAAATTTTGTGTCTCGTGTGATTGTGTTTTTTTTTTTATTTCTCTTCGCCATTAATTTCGCTGCGTTGTTAGTTGCTAACAGTTTTAACTTGGTGTATAGATACTAGAGAGTGTCTCAGTCTTCTTTGATCCAAATCAAAGTCATTTTTTTTTATTATGTGCTATATATTTACGAAGCTAATAATGGCTGTTAGAAGCCGAATATTCGTTAGTGAAGATGCTCCTTGAAGTTTCTGTAAATATATTCATATAGTTAAGACTTAAATTATGGTAGTAAAAAAAGATATATGGATTGCCAAAAAATCCACTGTTGGTGGAAATAATCATATTGCTGATGTCCAATTTTACACTCTCAGGGAAGTCTTCCCGGTGCAAGGGAAAGAAGCTTCAAGAAATTCAAGAAACAAAAGGTGGAAGAACGAAGTAATGAGAAGGTTGAAAATGGAAGCATCCCAATGGCCCCACAGACTCGATGCATGCCACTCCAAAATTTGAGTATAAACCGCCTAGTCAACTGGATGAGCATGGAAGACACTCACTTTTTTCTTGAAAAATTAAATGAAGGCGATTCTGCTGCTAATTGTGCTGACACGGATGATATTGATGATGAAGGTGACGAAAATGAAGAGAATGCACATGTTGCTAATGATTTAGATGAACTTCTGGAAGATGCTGATAAGGGAATGATTGTATCATTCGTGCAAAGTTCCTCTGGTGGTCAGGGCGAGGCAACATTTCTATATATGAGCCAAGAATCCAGTGAAGATCAGACTAAAATCGGGTTACTACCTGATATAAATCTTCTTGATATGGATAAAGAACTTAAGCATGTAGACAGGAAACAAATGGAATCGATTGGAGGATGTCAGGTGCCATTGAATAATTTCATCTCCGGCCAGGATTTTAGAGGATCTGGGAGCATAGTAAGACAGAAAAAGCCCCAAAAGATGGCATTCTGCCCGAAGGAAGTTAAGAGGATAATTGAGTTGGAAGAACTT
Source organism: Panax stipuleanatus (assembly GCA_020205555.1). Lineage (NCBI taxonomy): Eukaryota > Viridiplantae > Streptophyta > Magnoliopsida > Apiales > Araliaceae > Panax > Panax stipuleanatus. Next base: position 6,248,916 of record CM035125.1, on the reverse strand, counting down.
CTACTTAAAAATGCTCAGTCCCACACCATTAGGAAAATCATAGTTTTTGCATCTCTTGGAATAAGGCAAGGGTGCGAAGATATGTATGAGCTGGACTACAATCATTTTAGCATTTTAAGGAAGGGAGAGCCATATGTGTCTTTAAATAATCCTGGGGTAAAGCTGTTTAATTTTTCTAAAATATTACTATGTAGATATCAGTTATTTGGTGTTAGTTGCTAGAATATAAGCCATTACTTACTATGAGTCGGTTCAGAATGTTGTTGTCTTATTTTTGGGGCTTGATTGTTACGTGTAGTATTATTATAACTGGGTCAAATTCATGATTCAAATTTTTAGTTTCTAACCAACTAACTTCATTTTAAATTCTCAGGAGCATGTTTTATATGAGAATCCTGCTATTGGGAGGAAGGTCTTCTATCCCAATCGGCAGAACCCCACATTATGTCCTGTTCAGATACTTGAAGAAGAAAAGGCTATGCGTCCATTTGATGCTGGCTGCCCATCATGCTTGTTTCTCTGCATTAAGTATGGAGGAAGGACTAGAAACCTTCCCCAGAATGAGTAAGTACAACTTATTATTTGATTTATGTAAACTGTTTATTTTTGAGTGTATCTTGAAATTATTTGAACAGAAATACCTTGTTTTAGTTGATGTCTATGATATTTTACGGTTAAAGGTGCTTAAACAAATGAAGCTGATAATCGTCATTGTTTAAAAAAGATTTCATCATTTGCAGCTACCATAGATCAAGACAAGTTTTTTTAACCCTTTTGAATGAGTTGAAAGTACTTTAGATCTACCTTTCAGATACTCTGAAGTTTATGTGCATTCAAATTTTCCAGATATGTCAGGCAGAGAATGGGAAGAAATAAACTGAAGTCTTTCGGACCAGTTATATGTAGAATGGCAATGCTAGTGCACATTCGCAGCGGAAGCTTCTTCTTTAAGGCCTTTGGCATTACACTATTGTTCAGGGCTGGATTTCCTGATGACCTAGTTCAAAAGGAAACCAAATATAGGAACTTGGACCTCCTTCAGAAGTATTACAGGTATATTTCATGCGTGCTCTCATTAATCCACTGTAAATGTTTTCAAACTTATAATCATGTAGTTCGCTTTACTTGCTCCATCTACGGATAGATTTGCAACTGGTTGTCTGTTTCTTTTAACGCACAACCTTGATTATGCAGGACAGATGAGGATGCTGTGGGGGAGGAATTATTTCTTTGGTGTCCCATCACTTGCGATAGTGTAAGATAACAATTCCTCAGGTGCTTTATATTTTGGTAATAAATATGAAACTCAGAACACTTAGTAGTGCTGAGCATGTATGTATGTTAGTTTTATTGGTTTCATAAAATAGAGATGCAGTTGCTTACAAAGGTTGAGCCATTGCTGAAGAAAGACAATAATCTACAACATTTAGATCATATTATGACCTTAAACCTTTGATCTAGTAACAATGGCTTGCTTTCATGGTGAAGTAATGCAGTAGTTTTAACTACAACGTATCATCTTCTTCTTTCAACAGGCCGCTAGTCCTAATTCTGAGCATTTGTTGGGGAAGACAAGTTTCACAAAATCAAAAGGCAAGAAATACACAAGTTCAGTCATCAAGTCTCAAAATTCAGAAAAAGCGGCAATTCTACAGTCTGCCCCCTCAAGCTCTGCACCTCCTACACAATTTGGGCTTATGGGTTATAATACCTCCATTCAAACAACTCCATCTCGTACTCTAGCAGACACCTTACCAATCTCGTATCCCATGATCACCAGTTCTGGTCCTAAGATCTCCCATCCTAATCATCAATATTCATATCCTATTTTACCACCATATCCATCAAGTTCCTTTGTACCTATGATGTATTGGCCTCCCCCAAATGCCTTTCCTCCTTGTCCTTACCCTTCTTCATATGGTTATCGACCTTTTCCTGCATCTGGGAGTTACATGTCCATCCATCCACAGCCTTACTACAGCCGTTCCCCATGCAGTCCTATGAATTCAAAATTGGTTGAAGGCACAAAGAAGAATAATGCAGCCTCAGCAGAAACAGATAGCAATTCTAATAGCAGTTCAACTAGTACAGCAGAACCAAAAGAAGAATGAGCAACTGAAGTATGCAATTCGTCATCCCAGAATACGATTTGTACGAGGAACGATGCAACTTCCTGCATTTTTTAGCCTTTCCTCTCGAGGCGAATGCGATCACTTGTAAGTTTGCATCTTTAATGATGGAATTTTACAAATAATATTTAGATAACAGTGACACTCTTCATCTTGTGTAAAATTCTTTTCTTCATTTTTTGTTTTGTTGATCAAGAAATAAGTCATTAATGTTAGTCCTTAATTAAGATCCATTTTTTCCCTCCAAATCATGAACACAATCAAACAATCTTGTGAATGAAGTCCTCTATAAAGCCCTTGGGTTTTATCAACTCAACTGAGGATGGATAGGAGTGACTGGAAAGCTATGAAAAATCCTCCATTAAAATTTACACTAGTGTGCAAAGCAAACACTATTATAGGTCTCTGCCGTTTCATTTTCAAGAAATGAAATAATCTCTCTAATTTGGCACTCCCTCGGTTCCAAAATCAGATATACAATTAAACTTTAAATTGATATAATTTATTTAATTTTAATTAATACAAATAGTATAAATGTATAATATATAACAAAAATTATTAATTACAAAATTAATTTCATCCTAAATTTGTATGAGTCATATGTATGATCAACAGTCCCCACTTCACTAATCCTCCTTGAATAGCCACCTGTAAGGGTGTAACTATCAGTGTTGTCAATTTGTGTTGTTTTATTTCAAAAAATTTCATCATCAATAATTCCTCTTTTTTACTCTCCCACACAAAGCAAACAGACCCCCACTTTGTCCGGACCTCATTACTACAACTCTGTACCTACCATAATATTAATAATAATTACATTAAATTTGGATAAAGTCATATTTGCTTATGTAATGGAATCTTGTTTTTGTATAATTTTTCTCTCCTTTACACATTTTTAATATTTCATCCGTCCTTTAATATAAGTCGTTTTAGAGTTGTGCACAAATATTAAGAAAATAATTGTATAGCATTAAATATAATATCAATTGTCTATATTGTCATTTTATTGAAAAAGAAAAATGTTATTTATTGGACAAAAAATAATAAACAACCAAAATTATATTTAATACTTAAGATAATATTGAAAACTAAGCAATTAATGCTTATTTGAAATTCTCAAACGACTTATATTAAGGGACAAAAATACTTATCTAAAACGACTTATATTAAGAGAAAGAGGGAGTAATATGTCTTTGTTTGGAGTCATATCCCTAACTTCAAGGGCTCTATTGCCTTCTCTGGGGAAAATGAGTCCTCTTTTTCATGGAATTATAATCTAGACATGCATTATGCATACATCACTGCTGCATTATAAAAACACATTATAGTAAAACAATACTATAAATTACTGCATCATACATCACCCACACCATCCATCTGACATCTGTACATTCATCTCAACATTAACACATCAAACTAACAGCCTAACAAAAGCAACAAGGGAAATCGCCAGCCACTGCTTAAAAGCTTAGAAAAATCCAATTTATTTGTTATTCCTCTGTCTCTTACTTCCTTATATTATGGCATAAAGAAGAAAGATTTGAGGTGGGCTTTTTCTATATAATACAAAGCTTTAACTAGCTGAAATATTACTGGTATCTATCTAGTGGTGTTTATTAGCAACATTGCATTGCTTTCTGATCTCACCCTTGGTGCCAGTGAGAGGATTGTTCTCGGTGAGAATGGTGATGGCTCTTGAGAAGTGGTTGAAGAAATAATCTTGGCTCTTAGCCATTTTCTTCACAAAGGGCCTTGTCCTTTTGTCTGTGGCTAGTTGGTGATCCACTATCAACAACCCCTTGCTGTCCAATATGTTTCTGTAGTAGTTATTGTCTAGAACCATGGGGGTTCCCCTATCATTTCTCACATATTGCACAGCCTTTGGGTCCGGGATCTGATCCGGGCACTTGTGTAGCATGTGCTCAACATGGCCCGGGTTCAGTACCGGGTCTACATCCGGGTATAGTCGGTGCACCAGTTTGACACAGTGGGTTCGACCCACACTGTGAGAACCTATAAAGAAAACAAGCACCAAATTAATGATTTGTGTAAAAATATTTTTGATATTGTCTTGATAAAGAATGTAAATAAATACCTAGCAAGGCAACAAGTCCTGGGGTGTCGATACCCATGGCTGCAAACCTGTCAAGAACAACAGTCATGCTCTCATTGTGGTCAGGGAGGTATTCCTCCACTATATCTGCTCTGCTCTTTCTTCCATCTCTTCTTCCAGTTTTAAGAGGAATATATGGGCCTCCAAGCTGCAAACAACTTCTCTAATTAGTACATGAAGAAAAAGTTGGCCCTTTGTTTTTAAAACACAATTCTTTAACACCACTTTTGAAGACTTCAGCATTATAGAGGAATAGACAAGAAAATTGGTGAGGTTGGGTTGAGTTAATTTCACATCAATGGAGTGAGTAACATGTTTGTTCAAAAATGGAACCTTTTGAAGCCCTAGTTGATCAATTTATCCACAATTAACCGATAGAATTGGAGAGATCTAGTACTATGTAAACACAAAAGCAACTCTATACAGAGAAAAACAGATCCAAGAATTAGATCTTTTCAACCAAACAAGCACTACTACATGAGGAAATTAAACAGAGCAAATCTTCAAAACCCATATAGAAAAAGATACAAGTGCTTACAGAAACAATGCCATCTCTACCAGATAAGACAAGGATATCTGCACAGGAAACAACTCCTGGGCACTCTCTCTCCACAGCTTCTTTAATGGTGTCAAGATATCTGAAATTCCTGAGGCCAAAGCTCCTGTCTGTCTCCTTCTCAGACAGACTCCTCCTTGTTGAGTCCAGTAGCAAAGAAGCATCACATGACTGAATTAACCCACAAAACATAATGCAAGAAATATGTAAATCATCAAGAAAAGATTATAATCATACATATATATATGTATATGTATACACATACCTGAACAGCACAGTCATGGAAGATGTTCCTGAGCCAAGAGAAAGCAGTGTTCTTGTGGCGCTTGTAAAGAAGCTTGACTTGTTCTTTGATGATATCTTCAGCTTGAGGGCATGAATCTTTGTAGAAATTCATAACAAGACCTGGATCAGCAGAAGCCTCAGCAGCCTCATTCTCTGCAAAAGCAGAGACAGCTGAGAAGGATAAGAGAGCAAGAAAGAAGAGAGTATTGGGGGTACCCATTTCTCTCAATTAACCAAACAGGTTACTGACTTTGCTCTGCTCACTGGTTTGGCTACTTCTTAAATAACGTGCAAAGAGCTCTGCAAATAGATTAAAATAATAATAATAATAAATGTAGCAATATGCCTTCCTTGGCATTTTTATTTTTATTTGTGCAAGTATTGTTATATATAAGGATAAATTTATGTAGATATAAATATCGATGTATGTGAATATATGTGATACGACTGAATAAAGAATAGGACTCAGGTCTATTTTATCTTATGACTTATATTTATAGACACTATTTAAATTCATAATAAATTTGTCGTCATATAAATCAGTTCCTGTTCGGAATTAGAACTATATTTTTTTATAAAATAAGATTGTACTTTCTTTACACAAAATTAATCATATATTTTTGTGGTAATATGGAGTACCATTTTCCCATATTTTGGATCAGATTAATTATGTTAACACCGACAAGTTGAACACTGGTGGCAAGGATTGAAGGGGTAACGTATAAATTTAACTTTTAGTCAAAGAAGTAAAAAGATGAATTAATTATGAGTGTAAAACAATTTAGATGATTGAATAAAAAGACAAAGGCCTTTTGATTTATCTACTCTCAGTTTATTCAATTGCGTGTCAGTAATGTATTGGTCAATTAATTAATTTATCATGAAATTAATTTCATGATAATCGAATCTTAATAAGTTATTATGCCAAAACTTTGTATATAAATACACCAAAGGGTAAAAAGACCTAAAGAAAAAAGCCATGCATGCTTCAAGCTCAAGCAATCTGGTGCGGTGCGGTGCGGTGCCATTACAGTCCAAGCAGGAAACGAAAGAAATAATTAAATGACATCACCTACCTGATCAAGATGGAGACTTGCCTTTAGTCAAAGGTTATGAGGTTATGCACATGTCCAAAATTAAAGCAATTCTTTTGCCTTCTGTTTGATGTAATTTTTGAAATGTTTCCATTTGAAATTTTGGAAATGTTTTTTACTTTTACTTTTTTAATTTATAGTTCTATACACTCAAGTGAGTACATGTGCGCCAATATTTAAATACTAGTTCCAATCAAGCACACGTTGCGTGTGCAATTATCTTAAGAATATAATAAAAATGTAACAATTTTTTGAGATAAAAAATAAATAAAGAAGGACGAAATTACAATAAATCTAAATTTATATGAATAAAAACAAAAAAAAAAAATTATGATACAATTTCAAGAGAGCAATTATTTTCATTACTCACCTCTAATAAAATATGTGATTAGAATAAAGCTGGTACCAACTTCAACGTAATAAGTTCTATAGTTTTTTATTGCATGAATTATAAAAAAACATATTGCATTGATAAGTTTTATAACTTTTTATTACACTGGTTAATGTAATATTTTATATAACACATGCAATGAAAAGTTACATGAATTATTACAGTGAAGTTGGTATCAACTTCACCCTAACCGGATCAAATACATAGAGTGAACATGGGTAGGTATGGAAAAATGAAGGAGTCTAAGGTGGTATTTAATAAAATTGAATAAAAAGTTTTGACTTTATACGAGAATGCAAATAAGCTAAATGAAGTAGAAACTCTGAATAGAGAATAAAATAATGTGTTTGTCAAAAACATCTGGACTATTAAGAACAAAAAATTATTATGTAATTATAAATAAACAATATTATCTAAGAAAAATTAAATATAAACTTTTGAATAATCTTTGATGAAGTATACTATTAGTAATTTAATTTTAAGAATACACTAAAAATTTTAAATAACATTCTATTAGTCCATAAAATTAAAACAAAAGATTACAACAACATTCATTAAATTGGTTATTGATCAATTTGTTAAAAAAAATTATTTATAAACAACAAAATTTGTTTACAATAATATAAAAAGAGATGAATATTAAATGTAATTTTGAATTGTCTATAAGAGTTGATAAGTAAAAATATCATTTAACATTATTTTTTAGTAAGTCAGTTACAATTTTATGAATAAATTCAGATTTAAACGATCATATATTAAATTTTAAAATTAGTATCAATATTTATGTACCTTCCCTTTCCCTTTTCTAACAAAATAAAAAAATTCCAAGTCCACCAGTATCAAACTCTACTACACCAATCGCTACACAACCGTGTAGATTATTCCACTCGCATAGGCATAGCCGCATATTCCATCAAGAACAAGTGGAAAATGATATTCTCCTCAAAAAACTATGAAATTAAAATTGCTGATTAAACTTTACAGTATCATATCCTACTTACAATTCAAACTTCATTCTCGCACTACCAAAATCTTTAACGTTCAAAAATCCTTATCCCCATACCTCATCCAAACATTCCCTCCACCTCTAATTTCTCTCCTCTCCTCTCCTCTCCTCCATACCAATAGAAACACCCATATCTTCTTCTCCTCCTCTTCCTCTGTTTCTCTCTCTTATCTTTCTCCTCTCCCATTGCCAGAATTCTTGCTTAGGCCCCAAATTTCCATGGCTTCCTCAAATCTAACCATGTGGGTCTCATCAAAATCTTCACTTTCTGACTCTTCTCCACTCTCCTTCAGTTCTTGCATCAACCCTTTTCAGATTTCAAGCCAAAATTCAACCATTTCGAATCCCTCTTCTAGACCCTCATCAGTGACCCCAATTCATTGCAGTCTTCGCGATCTTCGTGAACGTATAGATTCAGTCAAGAATACCCAAAAGATTACTGAGGCCATGAAGCTTGTTGCTGCTGCTAAAGTGAGAAGAGCACAAGAAGCTGTGGTCAATGCCAGACCCTTTTCAGAAACTCTTGTTGAAGTTCTTTACAGTATCAATGAGCAGCTCCAAACAGAGGATGTTGATGTCCCACTTACAAATGTCCGGCCGGTAAAGAAGGTTGCTTTGGTGGTTGTCACCGGCGATCGCGGTCTCTGTGGCGGTTTCAACAATGCAATCATCAAAAAAGCTGAAGCCCGGATCAGAGAATTGAAGGCTCTTGGCCTAGAGTACACTGTAATTAGTGTTGGTAAAAAGGGTAACACGTATTTTCAACGTAGGCCTTATATACCAGTAGATAAATTTCTTGAAGGGGGCAATCTCCCAACTGCAAAAGAAGCTCAGGCAATAGCAGATGATGTTTTTTCACTTTTTGTGAGTGAGGAGGTTGATAAAGTTGAGCTTTTGTACACGAAATTCGTGTCATTGGTTAAATCCAATCCCGTGATTCATACCTTGCTTCCATTATCACCTAAGGGAGAGATTTGTGACATAAATGGGACATGTGTTGATGCAGCAGAAGATGAGTTCTTCAGGCTGACAACAAAGGAAGGGAAATTGACTGTGGAGAGAGATGCTGTGAGGGCTGAAACAGTCGAATTTTCTCCTGTTTTGCAATTTGAGCAAGACCCTGTTCAAATTCTTGATGCTTTGCTGCCTCTTTATCTCAATAGCCAAATTCTGAGGTCATTGCAGGAATCACTAGCCAGTGAGCTTGCTGCTAGGATGAGTGCCATGAGCAGTGCAACCGACAATGCCAAGGAGCTCAAGAAGAACTTATCGCAAGTCTATAATAGGCAGCGTCAGGCCAAAATTACAGGTGAGATATTGGAGATTGTTGCTGGAGCCGATGCTTTAGTCTAACAAGTTTACTTGTTTATCTTTATGTATTTTTGTGGGTGACCCTCGATCATTCAATGATGCCTGTTTTTAAAACAATTAAGCAGAGTAGGCACTTTCCAGTTGCGTACAAATTGTGTATGATGAGAAGAACACTGAATGTATTTCCGAACATAAAGAGCATTCCATTCATCTTTATATATAATGTATTAAATTTTCCCTTGTATTTGTAATACTCGAATTACTAATTTTAATAGAGTTCACTTCCACACCTTCCTTTTTGTCTCTCTGTTCAACTACTTATTGGACATGTATTGTAGTGTTGTATTAATTTTATAGAAAGATTCTGCTTCTTTATGATTGTGTACCTTTTGGATTTTGAGCCTAAATTTCTGTTATGTTGATGGCTTTCAAGCTCTATTATCTAATGAAAATCCTCACAATAGGTACATAAATGCATACATATAAGTGCACCAAATAGCGTATGCAAGGAGATATCGATTGCATGTTAATGCAACTTAGAACTTCCACATTATCAAGAGCAAACCCAACAGTTCTAAAACTTTTAAAATCTACTCGAGTTCATTAAATAGAGTCTGAAGCAATTCAGTGAAGAGACCGAACTGGTGCTTTTGGCATTTCAAGTTATCAAATGTGTACAAGAAAACAACGGAGGCAAGGAAGTCGTATAAATTTGGAAAGTAATTAAGATATCATTTAAAGTGTGTCAAGCGTATTGGTCATGGAGAAGTAGAGTGAGCTGACTGTCGGAACCTATTCCACCCTAAACTTTCCAATCCTAGTCCTGCTTCATTAAGTCTGCTATGTTCATTTTTAGTCATGTTTCATCATTTAAAGTTTTCTTGTTAAATTTTCTATTCTAACACCTTCTAACTGCTATGGTCAATAAAATTTCTTCCTATCTCTGTCAGTATGTTCTCCAATGGAGCCATGTTCTATTGGTAAATAACTGTTCTCATCTAGGTAAACAAGCATTATGTTTGTTGAGGAAAATATGCAACTGTAAAGTCTTTCCATCCTAGTTTTGCCCTAGTTCTTGCAGCCTACTATCTGTAATTGTGATAGAAAGGTAGCCTTAAATGTATCATGTCACCACTTCTGTGGACTCTTCAACTCTTGGCGTGAGGCCTTTGAAGCCTCTAGTTTTCTTAAGAAGAAACATTTCAATGCATCTGAATACCTCTGTGCGAGTAGAATAGAACCAATAAAACTAAGCAACACTAATCTCCCAAAAACAGTTGTATATATAACAACCAAATATGCAACACTAAGCAGTTTAAAAGAGTAAATAGTCGATCAGAGAAAGAAAAAAAAAAGAGTTGAAATTAAGATCCAAGTAAAAGCAGCAATAACAAAACAAATCAGTAGAAAAAGTTTGTAACAACAAACTAAGCATCATTAATCTCCCAAAAGGTTTTGTTATCTGCAATAATTTTCAAGAGAAGGTTATAGCACCACCCATAAGAAGAAAAACCAAATACATGTAGTCAGGTTCTACTTATACAGTGTTTATAACAGAATCCATTCTTGAAAAGATATGAAAGTATTACTAATTTATTTTCGAATACGTTATGAAATGGCTAAACAATAGCACTTGAAACGTAAGAACTAGCTGTATATACATATAGTTCTATTATTTTGTTTGTTTATATTATCACTACCAATTTCCTGAACTACATAACTACAACATGGTTGTAATTTGAGAAACAGAGACAACCTAAAATGAGTTGTTCTGCTGTTTATGGATTAGAAAGGTGAAAAGGATGTGGATAAATCTTTTGAAGAAAGAACATTTTTCCATCTATTTATCCTATATCTGGTAAATGTATGGAACAGAGCAGGAACGAATTTAAGAGATGTCTTTGTATATTCAAAGATCTCCTAGAGAACATGTAAAATTGTAAGGAAACACTGATGCTGTAAAGGTTCCCTACCAATTTCTTTTGGTACTAATTTTTTCTTTAGTCCATCCCTCCCTTTCCAGCCAACACGGTTCTTAAAACTTAGACTTCAACTAGAGCTTGAAGAATCATAAACTTTATATGTAACAGTTCTACACTGGAAAAAAATATGGTATTTGGGAAACACTGAATGGTAAATCAGAACAATAAATATAAGATGTCAGAACAGTAAAAGGGAAACAAATCTAATGTTCCAATGGCACAATCCTGTGTATTAAAGAAATCCCAAGCTACAGATTCTAACCAAATAGTTAGAAATATATATATAACATAGGCGCTGCAAAGCCAACACTATGATCTCATTTTTATTCAATGAATAACCTTATCTGTCATTTCTAATTGCTTCAATTCAATCAACCTAAAGAGTAAGAATTTTCAATTTAAGTAGCTCCATCAATGACAAACCCAATCTCTACAATACTTCTAATTACCCTTTGTAACACAAATTAGAATCGAATCGATCAACAAACCATAAAATAGGCGTACAACAACACATAAAATGAATCATAAGTATGTTTTTTTCATTTCACGTCTTTCTATAAATTTGACTCTGTATCAATATAAAGAAATTCAATAAACAAAGGGTTACAACAAAAAAACAGAAGATGAGAAACAGGAGCCCCTCTCGCAAAATTCTTACTTTAAATCATTTCAAGATTGGATAGCAGAAAAAAGCGGGCGGCGCAAAGGCCGAAAGTTTCTTCCTTTGAATGCATCGAGGATGACTAATCCTCAAAGGGAAAGAAGGGGCATCTTCCATGGGATGTTGGGTCGGTGTTGAAGAGGGGTTGTTGATAAATTGCAAAGCCATCAGAGTTTGTGAATTGGGTTTGGGTTTTCTTGATTTGGCAGTGAATTTGGAGTCTCTGATTTGGGCTAAAGCTCCTGGCTTTAGATATCTGTAAAATGATGGTGCTTCTTTCTTTGTTGGTGATGATGTGCAGGTGCTTCTAATTCTTGGATTCATGGTGTTAGATTTACCGGTTGCAGAGGGAGAATTGTAAGCCCTATATAAGGGAGAAACACTATGTGAGAGGTGAGAGTGTGAGAGAGAGATAAAACCCTAGACAGATATGGCGATGAGAAGGAGAAGGGGTGTTTAGGGGTTTAAATAATGTGTTTGAGGCGGGAATAGGTACACTGGAGTTTTACACGCGGGACGCGGCTATGTTTTTTCTCGAGGGAAGTGTTATTTTCGCACTGACTAAATCATAGTGTATTTCCGTCAGCAACATATTCAATCTGGATTGCCCAACCAAGCTAAAAATGATACTTTTTGATAATCAAAGTAGCAGCAGCAGCCTCGATACGATAGTATGAGCACTCTCCAGGTCTTATTAAAGAAACAAACTTAAATATACACATTTTTTTTGAATTTGTAACACAAATTATATATTTTCTTATGATATAAATCAGTTTTCATGTTTTTCGTTATCTACTTATTTTTATCGCTTCTTTTTAACAGATTATGTACATATGATTTTTATAAATGACTTCAGATTTGTGAGTTATAGATTATTTTCCTTTTGGTAGAAAGTTATTTTGATACATGGAATCGAGAATAAAAGGTGGACTTTACTCATATATTTTATAAGTAATGTTTAACCGTGAATATATGATCTTTCAAGAAGATTTTTTTATCAGGTCATCGGGCGAACGAAAGTACGACGAATTTCATTTAAAAGAAAGAGGTAAGCAATTATGGAATTAGCATCATCTAATTTTTTTATTATTATTATCATGGAGCATAGCTATAATTTATGAGGAATTGTTACCAAGTCAAAATGAGCATATGTTGATGTACTAGTTTTCAGGAGTTTATTTTTCAAGTGTCATAGTGCATCTTTAGGTGTTTGATAAAATGAGATTGAGTTTATTTTTTCAGATTCGTATGAATCATGGGTCATGCCTATATGCTTTAGAAGATAGTTGTTTTGGCAATTTAGATTTAACCATCGAATGTGTATTCATCTCCGGGTGTGTAAATAATAATTTTCACAATTATTTACATATTTGCAATTTTATATTTATAATATAATCTATTAAATCAAAAAGAAATTCAGGCTAAATAAATATGATGAATGGTCTCTGAAGTCATTTTTAATTATTACAACAAATAATACATATTCAATTTCGAGGATGACCGTGCTAATAAATTATACAATATATTATTCAAATTAGCCCGTGCATTGCACGGGTTATCAACTAATAAAGACTAAAGAGAACATGTTTTTAATTTATCCAAAATTATGAGACTTTGTGTTCTAAAGACTAAAATGTACTGGTGCTATTCGATTACTATGAAGTTAACTTCATGGTAAGTTGGTCAATTGACCAATACATTGCTGACACGTAGAGGGAGAGATTATCTCCCTATCTGCGTGTCGATATTGTATTAGTCAATTAACCAAAATTAACTTCATGTTAACCAATTCTGTAATGATGTATCCAACTATTTTACTAGGCGGCATATCCTCAATGGCTTTGTCAATTCTATGTTCAGTGGGCACGAATATAAATTAAAAACATTGATTTTCTGATGCATAATTTTATATTTACTATTACACTCTATAAATATAAAATTATAATTAAAATTGAAAACAAAACAAAACTAATAATAATTAATTGTTGTAATTTGATTTAATTATGTATATATTATAAGAGAATGTATCGAATCACAATCAAGAATTCAAGTAGTTTGAATCTTAAACGAGTTGAGTATAATCTCGCTCAAATTTTATTCAAAATATTTTTATGCTCAAATTTGAATCATATTATTAACGAATTCGAGTCTCGTTCGTATTTTTTTGAATCGAACCCCGCACATAGAAATAAAATGATTCGAGAAGCATTCTTTTTCAGCCTCCATTCCGTCCAACCAAACGACACCTTGGTTTGTAGACTTCCAACCATTGTTTTGAAAACTCATATCGGACCTATCGGTCAAATTGGTTAAACCAGAAATCAACTCAATGTTTGGTTTGGTTGGTTTGACCTGATTTAATTGATTTGATCAAAAATTGATAGAACCGATTGACCACTGGTCGAATTAGTAAAATCGGTTAAGTTAGTCCAATGAACTAATTTTTAATTATTTTTTAATATTTATTTGTGTCAATTTTTTTAAATATACAAATGAATTATTTTTAATAATATTATAATTCAACTTTATTGTATTTTAATTTATAAAAATAAAATTTTAATTTTTTTTAATTATTAATAATATATATTTTTATATATTAATGACGCCCTTTTGTCAATAATAATTTGACCAAATTCTTAAACCAGTTATCAATCTACTCCGTACATTTTTCGATTGGATCACCGATCCGGCTGAACACCTTGCTTCCAACGTCAATTAAACAGGTCAACAAGCCCCAAACGATCTCATCCGTTAAAAATATTGAAGCACACTGTAATCTACTGCATATATATCAATCACATTGTAAAATACGGACTACTGGCTGGGAGTACTGGCTGGGAGTGTTGGGTGTCTTGGGACTCTCTCTCCAAGCTGTTATCAGAGTTTTGCGTGTACTTTGTACTGTGTACTGTGTACTGTGTAGTTTACACATCATTCTCTGTTTTTGATTTTATTCAGAGTTAATAATTAATAGAATCATCATATATTAATGTTGCACAGATATATACATATAGAGAGAGAAAGATAGTGAGAGAGAGAGTGAGAGAGTAGGAGCAAAGGGATCATTGAGTGGGTAGAGTTTCAGCAGATTTTGTGGTGAATAACAAATTTTGAAGAAGGCCGGCCATGGAAATTTGTTTACAAGTCCAGAGACCAGTTTGTTGCAGCAGAACTATCTTTAGTGATAGACCCCATATCAAGATCAAACCTTTTCTGGGGTTTCTTCCTAGGACAACAACTCAATCCTCACAAGTAATTTCCCCCCTTTATCTTAATCTTAATCTATATTTGTTTATCTATAATGTTTGAGATTGAGCATACCCATATCCGTTCTTGATTAAATTGAAGTGATTTTGTTCTGGGTTTCTAAATTATTGGTTAACAGTTCCACTGAATGATGAATTGCTATTTGTGGGTACGTGTAATTATGTACTTCGTTTATTGGTATTCCTTAGTGGATATGTTCTCGTTTGTCAATTCATTGTGTACTAGACTGTTGTCTGGAAAATTAGTAGTAAATTGAGTGATGAATAATCACTAATTCACTTCACTATGCATATCTATGTGTGTGTGTATGAGGGGTGGGTTGGGGTGGGGTGAAGTGGGGGATTATATTTTCCACTGATTTTGAATTGATTCACTATCTAAGCTGTTGTAAAAAGTTGTCTATTTTATCATTGCAGCCTTCTTCATGCTGTAAAGATTATCGGGTAGCTGGTGTCTCTTATCAAATATCTGCAAGTGCAGGTTAGTTAATTTAATTGATAGTCTTGAATGAAAAGCTGTAAACTTTATGCTAGTCATGCTTAAAGGAAAACTTGATTTTGTGCATTCTATGTAATGTAGATTTTTCAAGAAGAAGACAAAGAAAAGCATCAACTCCAAGGCCTAAAGAATCCATAGCAAAGGGGTTTGTACCAAGAATGCAGGTAAGAACAAGCAACCAGAGGAAGGATCAGAAGGATGATGAAGAGAAAGAAGGTCCAGTGACTCCTGCATCCAAAGAGTATGCGGGGCCCAACAAGAAAACAATTGAACTGAACTTTGGTACTGATGAAGAACAAACTGTTGAAATTGATAGAGCTAATATAGTCGAAGAAGGAAATGCTATTGATGGTATTGTGGATGAAGTGAGAAAATCATCTGGTGTTGCTACACTAGGTCAATTGACAGAAACTGGAGGAATCGGCACAGTTGAAGAGGTCAATAGAGAGTCACAGCATATAAAACAGATTTCAAAGAGTAATGTTGCTGGTACGGTAGATAAAGCAGGTCTAGAAAGTAAGAATCTGGATACTGTGAAGAAAGGTGATTCCAAATTGATTGATCGCACTGACATTGATGAGAATATAGTCCAAAGTCAGTTGGTGAAAGCTGAATCACCCAAGGACGATAACACATTAGGTAGTAAAGGAAAAGATTATGACAATTCTTCTCTTAAAAAAAAGTTGGAGATAGAAGCAAAATTACGTGAACAGGCACTTCAGAGACTTGCTGGGGTGTACTTTTCACTAGGGAACAGAATATTCTGTTATCCTGAGGAGGTAAAACCTGATCAAACTATAGAAGTGTTCCTCAATAGGAGCCTTTCTACTTTAAATGATGAACCAGATGTCATAATCATGGGAGCATTTAATGACTGGCGATGGAAATCTTTTACCATTAAGTTGAACAAGACTAATCTCAATGGGGATTGGTGGTCTTGCCAAGTTCATGTTCCTAAGGAAGCTTACAAGATGGATTTTGTGTTCTTTAATGGAAAAGATGTCTATGACAATAATGACAAAAAAGATTTCTGTGTGATTGTGAAAGGTGGGATCGATGTGCTTGTATTTGAAGACTTCTTGCTCGAGGAGAAACATAGAGAACTTGTGAAACTTGCTAAGGAGCAAGCTGAAAGGGAAAGACATGCAGAAGAACAGAGGCGGATAGAAGCAGAGAAGGTCGCACGTGAAGCTGACAAAGCACAGGCGAGAGGGGAGGCTGAAAGGAGAAGGGGAATGTTGCAAGAACTGATGAAAAAGGCTGTGAGCTCTGTTGAGAATTTATGGTTCATAGAGCCTAAAGAGTTCAAAGGTGAGGACATGGTGAAGTTATTTTATAAAAGGGGCTCAGGTCCACTTGCTAATGCTAAAGAAATATGGATACATGGAGGGTATAATAATTGGAAGGATGGGTTGTCCATTGTTGCAAGGCTTGAAAGTTCTGAGAGAAAGGATGGTGACTGGTGGTATACTGATGGTAAGCATGATCATAGATTTTCTCACTTGCAATTTAATATTTGTGTATCTTTTTATTTTGTTTGTTTAGATATTAAAGTGACCTCTTCACGGCACCAAACAATATGTAGTGGACATGCCTGGTGCTCACAATTAACTGAATTAAGGAAAGTGGTGTGCCCATGAGCAGATCTATAAATTCAATGTTGAGGGTCAACACACTTCTACACATTAAATTTTGTTGGACTACTTTGATTTTAGGTTAAAATTATTTGGTTAAGTCTTTCTACTTGATACAATGCAAGACCTAGAGTATTTCTAGATTGGTTATTTGATGTTGTGGTTACTAGTATCTGCTCTTGCCATGGAAAGTTATATATTATAAGTAATATTGTACCATTCATCTGATCAACTTCTTGAATTTCTCTAGTTATTGTACCTGATCGCACCCTAGTCTTGGATTGGGTTTTTGCTGATGGCCCACCTCAGCATGCCATGGTTTATGATAACAATCATCGCCAAGATTTCCATTCTATTGTTCCTAAATGCATTCCTGAACAGCAGTATTGGATTGAGGAAGAACACGAGATATATAGGAAACTGCAGGAGGAAAGATGGTTAAGGGAGGAGGCAATACGTGCCAAGGTGAGTTATGAGTTATTCATTAAGACATTAGAAAACATAATATTGTTAGCCCGTGTAGTGACCTTATTTAAAATCACAGCCAGAGCTCCTATTATCTTATTCCTTAGAAATTTGTGTTCCTGCTGGTTCCCCTCTTTTCTCCCAACTCTCCATTTTGTCTTGAACTTTTATTTTTGTTTTCCTTTATTAACAGGCTGAAAGAACTGCACGTCTTAAAGCTGAAACAAAAAAATGGACTATGAAAAATTTTCTGTTGTCTCAAAAAGATGTAGTCTATACTGAGCCTCTTGATGTCCAAGCGGGAAGCACTGTTACTGTTTTCTATAATCCTGCCAACACTGTACTGAACGGAAAAGCTGAAATTTGGTTCAGATGCTCATTTAACCGTTGGACCCATCGCCTGGGTCCATTGCCTCCTCAGAAAATGTTGCCTGCATATAATGCCTCCCATGTCAAAGCTACTGGTAAGGTTCTGAGTTATTCATATAACACTCATCTGTCCATCAGTTGAGGTTATGACTTATGAGATTCAGTAAGCCCTCAGCAGTAAAATTTTCAAGCATTACTTTTATCTGTATTCCCTGAAAAAGTAATATTTAGATCTATGCTATGTCCGGTCAAACATTCTCAATCACTAAAATATATTTCAAATGCCATTATTAATGTTTTACATTCTTACCTTGCACCTAACGTTGCTCCAAATCTGACTGCTTTGCGTGAACTGATGGTCCATGGTCTCGACAATGAACCAGCTCAAAATATTATATTCCCTCCGTCCCAAAATTAAGTGATTGAGTTTCATTATGGGATGACCCAAATTTTGTGTATATGACTTGGGTATCTATGTGCATTTGACTTTTTTATTGTTACCATCTATACTAAGTTAATCCTACCATTACCTTTTGATTTGAAACTTTGATGTTTTAAAGGGCATAATGGGAAGTGAACCTTTACTTTTGCTCAAATATGCTTGTTCTTAAACTACATGCCATTCATAATCAACCACTTATTTTAGAACGGATGGAGTATATATGTTGGCATATACATATGTTCCAATGGTGCCGTCAGTTGTACTATCTAATGCAGGCTGCTGAGATGTCATATATGGGATCAATAATAATTGATCAATCACATTGTGCTTTGCAGCAATAGTCTAATAAATTAGAGGGAAAAGGCAACAAAAGAGCTAAAACTCAGTTTGGAAACAAACCCAGTTTCAACAATATTTTTTATATCTTTTCTATACTTCTTTCCCAGAATGTTTTTCACTGAGGTTAAGGGTGAAAAGTTGGGAGCCATATCATGACCTTTTCATTACAAGGACGTAGATATAGGAAGTATAAGATTGAAGAGTGTTTGAAAGGTTGCGCTCTTTTTATGGCAGTCAAGGTTCCACTGGATGCATATATGATGGACTTTGTATTCAGTGAGAGGGAAGATGGAGGAATTTTTGACAATAAAATGGGTATGGACTACCACATACCTGTGTCCGGAGGAGTTGCAAAGGAACCACCGATGCACATTGTTCATATTGCTGTTGAAATGGCTCCCATCGCGAAGGTAACATTTGGTCTATTTGATTATTATAAAACTCACATTGTGCTCAAAGTGCTTGGTTGAATTTCTTTTTGTATTTGCGCCTCAATTGCTTCGTCTTTAACAAGGAAGAAATTCATTTAGACTATATGATAGGAAAAGCTACACTCTAAAGCTTAATCGCTCACATTACCTTTTTATATTAAAAAAATATATCTCACATTGCTTTAACCTTTCCAAATAAGGAAAGGACGACACTCAAATTGGGTCGAAGGAGTATAACAATTTTAATTTTATGGTATATCAACTACGGGTTGGTTATTTGTGTCATCTTATTTTTTTTGTGTTTCTTTATTTTTCCTTGCAGGTGGGAGGTCTTGGTGATGTTGTTACTAGTCTTTCCCGAGCTGTTCAGGATTTGAACCACAATGTTGACATCATCTTTCCTAAGTATGACTGCTTGAACCTTAGCAATGTAAGCTTCAATTCAGTGCTTGGTCTTTATCTCATAATATCTCTTGCACTAAAGTGGAATAGTGAATCAAAGATACTATTGGTGGATTTTTATTAAGGTTGCCTTTGCCTTCAAATTTCATGTCCAAAGAAAATAATTATCCTTTTGAAGTTCACATGCAGAACATGGCTACACTGAGTCTAAATTACAGCACAAGTTTAATTTATTTTTGATGGTGTTCTTCCATATTTTTCCTTTCCAAGTCTGGAACTTACTGAATAAATGATATAACAAAAAAGTTCCTGAAATGTATGTTAGTTTGTAAATGCATAATTAGTGAAGATTTATTTATTATCTAAAGATCATATCGTTATAGTAATTAATTTCATTTGGCTCCTCAGGGGAATGTAGTCTATACTGGAAAATGTTTCATGTTGCAGTCTTGTATAGTTATATTCTAAATTCATATTGATAACCGTGATAACCAATAGGATTGTTATTCCCTGGTACCTCTTGAACCCATTTAGCTTATTATTTTCAATACATATCGAATTATGTGTAAAAGCTTGGTATTGAAACTACTGATCACTTCTTAGAAGGTTAATTGGTCCACTCCAACCAGTGTTGATTTGAGTTTGTATAGGTTAATTAAATAGTATGTGGTTAAGGTTGTATATTACTTGGATTGGAATCTAGGTAAATAAGGAGCTCTTTATGATCTGTTCTAAGCATGCCAGGGAGGAAATGAATTGACTTTCTGTGCATGTATGACAATTAACAAAATTGGCCTTTACTAAATATTAATTGTTTCCCCCCCCCTCAAGGACTGATGTTTATGGTTTTTCTAGTATATTACAAAATAATGATGCCCTTCCCCTCTCGTCCATTTACTTCCTTTCAGTTGTGCCAAACAACACGTTCTCTTCTGCTAGGGGTGCCCTTTTCCTTTTGAAATGCTCCAACTCTCATTCCTTGTACCAAATATAGCATAGTGATTTCTTATATATGTATCCTCACCTTGCCCCTAATGCTCTTTGTTTGTAATGTTTCAAAAAAATATTAGCATCTTTGTTCTGGTGGGTTATTGCTAAATTAAGAAATGTAATATTGAAGTCAAAAGATAATTTTGCTAACTTTTGTGTTAATATTAGGACACTTCCTGCATCACATAGACATACTTTCAACAAGTTTTTGTTTGAATTTAACTTAAAAAAAGGAGTTTGAACTTGCCTTCTCAGATAACTAGTATTGTTTTGAGATAGGTGAAGGACTTTCAGTTTCACAGAAGCTACTCTTGGGGTGGGACTGAGATAAAAGTTTGGCTTGGGAAGGTAGAAGGCCTCTCTGTCTACTTTTTGGATCCACAAAATGGGTAATCTTTTCTTTAACTTTGCTCCTTATGCTTGTGGTTGGACATATCTCATCTTTTTAATTTTTTATTCATATAATCATGGTATGTAGTATTGCTTTATAACGGAATGGAATTGATTCAAGTTAGGAAGTTGTTGAGATAATTATTTGGTGCATGGGGAGTTTAAATCAGTCATTTTGGTTAAGCGGGTTGATCTAGATAAAATGTTCTCACTTCTCAGATGTTCATATTCAACTGAATTGAAGATCAAATAATTTGGTCATTGTTTATTTGAGATAGTTTGTGGACTAACCTATGTATAGATAGAGATTAAGAAGATTTTATGGATTAAGAAGATGATTAGGAAAAGAAGTTCTTCTAATAATAGTACATATCAACAAAACAGAAGAAAAGAAATCTCAATGAATGAAAGCACTCATTTCCCAAAGTATCCTATAAAGCAATTCCTCTAAAGCTTCCAGCAGCTGGAGTTCAGAACAAAGTGGTGACACCGTCCCACCCATAATAATTGATATCAGTCTTGAATCTAACAGGACCCTAGTTATTGTCATATAGCTGCTGTATGCACAAAAATAGTCCATTATGCGTGTCAAAATTAAGCAACAGCGTTTCTGAACCTTTTCTCAGACTATCAAAATGTAAACTTCTGATGGCATTTGAGATGTCAAAAAAGTTATGTTCTGTGTGATTGCTTTGGACAATACAAAATTTCAGCTGCTGCATGCTACTCAACCTAATGCATTTTCCTTTTTGTCGTGTAGGTTCTTTTGGGCAGGTTGCATATATGGCTGTCGGAATGATGGGGAAAGATTTGGTTTCTTTTGCCATGCTGCTCTTGAATTTCTTCTTCAGAGCGGATCTCATCCTGTATGTTTTTGATTTGAATTGTGTTTTAATTATTAATCTTCACCATATTTCTGAACTTCATTAGGCAGAACTGATTGTAAAACTAGAAAATTTGTTTTTTGGGTAGTAATTTATCATTAGTAGAAATTTGGCCCCATGTTACTTTTAGGCAATCTTTTCTCATGTCTATTGTAGCATTTAATATGTGCATGCCATTATAGTGGCTGCATTTACAGACACATTTAATTAAATATAAAAAACAATGTATTGAAGAAAGAAATATGAAGCAGACTTTCTTTTGTATCAGAGTATATTTTGTTTCTAGCAGATTGTGAGAATACTTACCATATAGGTAAAGCTTGCATCCAAGCTTGTATGTAAGGTGGATAGACGACTCCATCCATTTTCATATGGTTTTGGGTCGGATCATGTAACATGTTACAAGATCTGGGGGTGAAATCTTTTAGTGGTCCGTAACATACCCGTCTGTATGTGCATCTAGTATGTCTTTCGTCTGTCTGCTTGTGTGAGCCAAAGTTACACGAGGAAGGGTGTCCAAGAACTTGGCCCACGTTGATATATTAATGTTCTTGGACACCCACATTGATAAAGTGAAGCCTTGCAGGTCCTTATGAAGTTAAATAGACCAATCCTCACATTACCATCTGGTTTGGTTGGATAGTCTTAACAAACTGTATTTCTTCCTTAGTGACATAGTTTATTTCAGCAAACAATATATTTCATACGTAATATGATCACAACTAGCAGAAACGTGCATGAACTTGTTAAAACTTGTTCGGATATTTTACTGTTAATTTCAGTTACATGTATTGTTGTACTTGTCAGGATATTATACATTGCCATGATTGGTCGAGTGCTCCAGTTGCATGGCTGTTTAAGGATCATTATATGCATTATGGTCTTAGTAAAGCTCGCGTTGTCTTTACGATTCATAACCTTGAGTTCGGGGCACATCTAATAGGGAAAGCAATGACATACGCGGACAAGGCTACTACGGTTGGTGCTTTGACACCCCTTAAAACACTTCTTTTTTGTTAGTCCCAAAGATATTCATTGCTGTTAAAGCAAAAGTAATTACTAATTAGTATAAGTTATGAACGATTGAAAACTTTCTAGTTAATAGAACTGCAGAAGCTAAGCCATAATCTCATTCTTAGTCTAGCATAAAAGATAATCAAATTTATACTGCAGGTATCTCCCACTTACTCACAAGAGGTTTCTGGAAATGCTGCCATCGCTCCTCATCTTTACAAGTTCCATGGAATATTAAATGGAATTGACCCGGATATATGGGACCCATATAATGATAAATTCATTCCTGTAAGTTCCTTTCGTTTGTTCCTAAAGTTTCCTTTCCTCTTTTTTCTTAAGACATGATGGATAATATTAGTGTCATCGAGTCTATAAAAACTTCTTGTTTTATCTAAATTTATAAACCAAAATTAGACATTGAATAACATCCGTCTTGCTAAACTTTTTCTCCTCCCGTTATGGCTAATTCTATGATATATAGTAGATATCTACAAAAATGCATCAGTGGGTTGGAAAATGAATCAGAGTTTTTACAACAATATTGAACTATTCATTTATGCTATTCTTTGATAAGAAATCAATCATACAGATTTTGTTTCAGGTTGCATAGAGGTTTTGTTTCAGGTTTGCATCGTGTTTTCAGTAAAAGCATGGAAGTCATGCCTCTTATTGAGTTATTTCCTTATTAAAAGAATACATATATAAAATGGAAGGTATAGTCATGACCTTTCAGATCACAGATTCCATTAGCTACATCAAATCTTCTAATCTGAAGACTTAAGTTGGCTATTCTAACATTGTGCAGCTTTTACCATTTGATGTACCAATCTATAGTGGTGATGATGGGGGAAGGATATATATCTTATATAACTATTTTGGATCTCTCTCACTGAATACATTATTAGGCAATCTGTTGCTGTCTTGTTTCTTGTATAGTTGTATATATCCATTGAATAAACAATTAAAGCAAATATGTATTTTTTTTGGATAAAGAGTAATTAAAATTTTAGGGTTGGATAGTCAGGTATAGTTAATATGATGTTCAAAGTCTATTCTATCTTTAGTTTGCTTTTTCAAACGCCTTTCAATGTTTGAGTTGTAAAACACTACGCTTATTCTACTGCATCTGTTGCTAATACTTTGCATTTTATTTCAGGTATCTTACACTTCAGAAAATGTTGTTGAAGGTAAAAGGGCAGCCAAGGAAGCCTTGCAGCAGAGACTTGGTTTGAAAAGGGCTGATCTGCCGTTGGTAGGGATTATAACTCGCTTGACTCAGCAGAAAGGAATTCACCTCATTAAACATGCCATTTGGCGCACGCTGGACCGTGGTGGACAGGTTCATTTTATCCTTCTCTCTTTTTTATTTTTGCCAAGTATTTCCCTTTTCTTCTCTATCTTGGATTATTTTTGTTTGTCTTAGATGCGGAAACTATCAACTCATATAACAGTACCCATGTTTCTCCTTTATGTGCTTTAAACTAGAATGTGACCAGATGTCGGAAATGGATATGACTGAACATTTAAACTATACAATCATTTTATACTCAGTTACCAATTCTGTGTCCGTATGCAGTAATGCATGCAATGCACATGTCTATTCAAAGAAGATAAATGTCACCTTCACATTTGTGAATGACAAGGCAGGTTTCACTCTTGGATTATTTTTTATTATCTCAGTTAAGCAAACTATCAACTTATATACAATGAAACAACCCGGTCAAATCCCTAGTCCGGAACAAATCTCGGGTCAAATCCCAAGTCCAAATCGAATCAAATCCATCAAAATAAGGTCTTAAACAACTGGCCCAACCCAATAGTAAATTCTTAGGTCATCTTAGCCAGCCACAGGCTCACCCAAAAGGTCATGACTTGAAGGTACTATTGGTAGTAACTTAATTCCTTAAGTACAGACAAATTTTTTCCATATCTTTCGATGTGGGACTGGGGTGTTACATACAAGGCCCAAGTTATGTGCTTTAAATCTAGAGTGCCAACGGCACATCTGAAATGAATGACTGAAAGTTCAAAAAACATGAACAGTTATCATTTCTGCGTGCATATGAAGTCAATGATGCAATATGCATGTCCACGCAGACATATAATTGTCAACTATAGAATTGTGAAGAACAACTTTATACATGTATATATGCATGCTATATCAGCAAATGATGATGGAAAGTATTTTGCAGGTTGTATTGCTAGGCTCAGCTCCAGATCCTCGCATTCAAAATGAGTTTGTTAATATGGCAAATCAGCTGCATTCTTCACATAATGACCGTGCCCGCCTCTGTTTGGCCTATGATGAGCCTCTTTCTCACTTGGTATTGTCTTGTGGAACTGATACTTTACTTCTGGGATACATATAATCCTCTTTCATATGGCTAATGTAGTCAACTTCTTGAACATTATTTTAGATATATGCTGGAGCAGATTTTATTTTAGTCCCTTCAATATTCGAGCCATGTGGACTAACTCAACTCACCGCAATGAGATATGGGTCAATACCTGTTGTTCGTAAAACTGGAGGTGCGTAGATGCATTGTGTTTCTTTTTCTTTTGATAGGTTGTTAATGTCTAGTTAATTGTGTGTGCAAATAGTTCTCAAAATTTTTAATATTTCTTGTTTGCTAGACTGGCTTCACAGATAAGTTACGCACCCGGATTGAAAAAATAATTCTGTACTTTTGTACTAAGCTCTGACCCAGTCACATATTTTCTCTACAAGAATATGACCTATTTGTTTTATATTTTTTTCATGTACAGTTTTTATCAGAAGTATATATATGTTCATTCCTTCTACAGGGAACCTAATTGGGAAAGAATAATTCATGATTCATCATGCTAGTAACTACACCTCTGTTTTTAATGGCACACTTTCTATCAGAAATGATTTCCAATTTCTTAGTAACATTGCTCTTTTCTAGCACACAATTGTTGCCCACCCACCTGCCCAACTGCTAAGGAAAGTGCAGGTAGTTGATTGTGGTTGAATTCCTTTCGTTTCACGATATTTGTCACTGTAGTTATGAATCATTTTCAACATTGAATCTCATAAGCACAAAATTTAGCAAATATTCCTATTTTTATGCATTCTTTCAAGGGACATATCTAGAGCATCCTATATTTGTCACTGAAGTTATGAATCATTTTCAACATTGAATCTCATAAGCACAAAATTTAGCTATTTTTATGCATTCTTTCAAGGGACATATCTAGAGCATCCTATGCGTTATAGAAGAAAATGTACAAATTTGAAACTCGTTTTCATTTTACGAATATATATCTTTGTATACAAGTTTTTATATCAGTGAAGTTACCAAAAAAGGAAACTTTATCAAAGAGAAGAAAACATATCTTTACATAAGAACTAGGGAGGAGTTTCCTGAACTTTCTCAGATTCAGCACTAGACTTCTTATTTGTGAACTTGATAATTCATTTTCTGCAATAGCACCTGTTTTAGAAAAAACTAGCTTGATTTGGTAATTTGTTTACTGGCATTTCAACCTTGTTTCATCTGTAGGACTTTATGATACTGTATTTGACGTTGACCATGATAAAGAGAGAGCACAAAAACGAGGCCTTGAACCGAATGGATTCAATTTTGAGGGAGCTGATGTTGCTGGTGTTGACTATGCCATCAATAGGTGAGTAGAGATTATTTGTTAGATGATGCTTGAAAATTGTGTCTTAAATCATTTATGGTTTCAGGTTTAAAATTTTATGCCAGAGGGAGTTCTTTCTCGGGAGAAAAAGGTTTTACACAAATAGAGAAATCATCCATATCTTTTTCAAAACACTTTAAGCTCCCCGTTTTCCTTCTTCCTAATCATCCTAGGTCTTTGGTATGACCGCTAAGAAATTTTATAAGCAAAGTGAGTTGGCACCATCTTTTAGAAGGAAAAAAACAAGCATTTGAAGAGAGAACACAACAGATAGGATATAATTTGTGAGCATGTGGCACAAAGATTCATTATTTCCTTTTACGTTATGGCATTTATGTTAGAAGGCTATTGTTCTATGCAAGTTGACTTATTGTCATCGTTTAAACTATAGTAAGAAACTGTAAGCAATGACGAGAGGTTTGGAGCCAGATTCTGTCTTGCACTTCATCTTTTTTCTTCTCTATCTGTTGACAAATGCTTCTCTCCCTCGTACACACGCACAAACACATTCACACAAAAACACGCGCGCATGCTGAACGTATAAATTTCCTTTATGTATTCCATTTGCTTGTTTTTATATAGAAAATGAATTCAAGTAATATTTTTCAGAGCAATGTCCGCTTGGTATGATGGTCGGGATTGGTTTAATTCGTTGTGTAAGCTGGTGATGGAGCAAGACTGGTCTTGGAACAGACCAGCTCTTGATTATTTGGAGCTCTACCATGCAGCTCGAAAGTTGAATTAACAAATTGAGAAACAGTTGGGCTTGGAAGCATGAGGTGCAAGTTGATTCTTTCTTGCAATTGTACAGCTTTAGCAATAGTTCCTGATCTTAGTTTGTTTCATGAAAACACGGCTGCATATGGTATTATTGTAATACAAATAGGGAAAGGAAGGCCAATTTTTAGCTTTATGCGTTTGACACATTTTTGTGGAGCACAAGATTATAGTTTAGCATCAAATTATGTCTTGTTCCAGTAGACTGAATATTATTGTCAACAATAACTCTTAAAAAAAGAAAGGAGAAATGAAAGGGGAAAGTGTAGCTGGAAATATTGATCAAAGAATTTTTTGCTTGGTACTATTTTTTGTCCCTCCAAACTGACTAGCTCCACTATTTTTTGCAATATATATACGGTCTCTTTTTCTAACAAATTTTAAATAGCGACCCAAGAACGAAGTGGTTATAGCAACGGTTTTTTGAGCTATAGCGACGGTTCGAACCGTCGCCATAACTATGTCGTCAGCTTTGGTTGACCTGAAAAACTTTAGACAATAGCTTATTAGCACGAGTTTTTCTAGTAGGTGAGCTTGAGTCTCTGTTGGCTTAGTAATATCCATGAATTTTTCTCATCTCTGCCTGGCATTGAGGTGACCAAGAAGTAACAATTGTGGAACTCATATGTTTTGAGACTTAAAGTTTGTGGGGATGGCGGGTTAATTGTGACCGTGTGGAATTTGGGGGACCATATTGAATGTTTGGACAACTTGGGGATCCACAATTTAGGACCCCCACTTCTCTATAAAATCAAGGATTACAGTCAGAAAGAAAGAAAAACAACAAGAACTTTCCAATGTGCTACTCCGCTAAAAGGAATTGTTAGGGTTGTAAATGGTAACCGGAAAATTTGTATTCGTCCGTATTTGTATTCGGAAAAAAAAACGGATATTATTCGTATCCGAAAAAAAAGATATATCCGTATTCGGTTTAAAAGTATCCGCAAATAAACGGATACGAATACGGATATAGGCGTATTCGTATTCGTTTAACATCCGTCCGTAAATATATCCGGCGGATATCCGGAATCCGATATTCGGATTCGGATTTGTATCCGTATCCGAATAACTTATATATCTATATATATATATTAATAACTTATATTCATTGATTAATAACTTATATATATATATATATATATATATATATATATATATATTAATAACTTACATTCATTAATTAATAACTTATACATATATATGTATGTATATCCGAATAACTTACATATATATAAGTTATTAATTTATATACATATATATTAATAACTTACATTCATTAATTAATAACTTACACACATATATATATATATATATATATATATATATATATATTAATAACCTACGTTCATTAATTAGTAACTTACACACACACACACACACATATATATATATATATATATTAACTTACAAAACTATCTATAGTTATTAGTTTGTTACATATATATTAATAACTTACATTCATTAATTAATATCTTACATATATATATATATATATATATTAACTTACAAAACTATAGATATTAGCTTGTTACATATTTATTAATAATTTACATATATATATATATATATATTAATAACTTATATATATATTAACTTACAAGACTATAGCTATTAGCTTGTTACATATATATTAATAACTTACATTCATTAATAACTTAAATTCATTAATTAATAACTTACATATATATATATATATATATATATATATATATATATATATATTAACTTACAAAACTATAACTATCAGTTTGTTACATATATATTAATAACTTACATTCATTAATATATAGTAATTAAATAAAATCTTGGTAATTTAGCAAAAAAAAACTTAGTTTTTAAATTTGTCGGATACGGAAACGAAAACGGATATTATGATAATATTTTCAAAATTCGCCGGATACCGGATACGAATACGGATGCGGATTAAATTTTTCGGATACAGATACGGATACACTAATATCCGGATCCTTATATATCCGTTTACACCCCTAGAAATTGTGATGATAATATATACCTACGTAATCATAGTAAATAATTATATTATATTATTATATAATTACTACTTAACTCTTATCTACACGCATACAACTCATTTGCTTAGCAAATCATTTTCTTTTCCATACTACCCAAACTTTTGAATTTTGAACATAGCCAAGAAAGTTTAATACCCATGTGTCAAAATATATATACATGTACATATAGATACATTCCACATACAACTTACATTCACCTCTTTTGCCATATCTGAAGCTGTATAAAACTCGTTTTTGATGTGATGACTAAAATTTAAGCATTCGTGTGAGCAAACTGGTTTCTTTCTTGGACCCTTATCCAAGAACTAAAACCCAGGTAGATTCCATTTTATATTCCCCCTAAAATTAAACTACATCATTTCGTTTTCTCATAAATCAGAAACAAACAAGAAATTCAACAACCCATTTTCTCTACTGTTGTTTTATATAAGAGGGCGTCAGTGTCACTCGTTGGATCAGATGATCAGTCGGTCACTTCATTTTTTGAGAATTTGGAGCTAGCGCTCATCTATGGCGGATAACAGGGGCCCAATCACCAACCAGAACAGAGCATCAGGGATTTCCCTTCTGTTGAGAGAGGAAGAGGAATTTCAAGAAGAGGAAGTGTGGGATGTTATGGATGAGAAAGATAAGGAAGGAGAAGAAGATTCAATTCCCAAACAGACAAGGGCGGAGCCACATTAAGGGCTCTGTTGGGCTGTAGTCCAGGTCAAATTTTTGATAATTTTTTTTACTTATACATCTTCAATAGTCCAGCCCAACATTGAATGCATAATATTAAAGTAATCCAAAAAATCATGAATTTGAGCAGCCCAACCCATACCACAAATAAATTACAGGAATAATATAGTTTAATTAGGAACGGAATACTCTGAAAGCAAGGGCTGCACATCTGTTTTGAGTTCATGGAAATTTGTTTATTGGGTATTTTTGGGAGAAATGGCTTTGGATCATGGGTTTTTAAGTATAGAGATTGCTATCAAATGGGTGTCTGTTAGATTTTTGTAATTTTTCTCAGATTGGTATTTGGTTTGTTTCTGTTCTGATACGCGTTTGCTTTATATAAAGGTTTTTCGAGTTAGGGATTTGTATTTTGATTTTGGAGAAGAGGGAAATAGAAAACAGTAGCTCTCAGGGATTGATGGTAGCTTAATTTGTTTTCTGGGTGTGAGGATTTTACTACTTTTGATAATTGGTTCTTTCTTGAGGTTGAGGTATTGTTCTTGGTTTTGAGTTGTACTTCTTTATTTTTTAAAAGTTTTATGTTAAGAAATTAAACAGGGGAAAAATGGTCTTGCCCATTCTTGTGAAGCAGTTGCTCTATTTCTTTCTATATTTGTCTGCATTTGTTGTGCTTAGGATTGGGCTACCTGCATTCTTTGTAGAACTTTTGTTCTAAACAAGAGGTGTATTTTTCATTTAGCACAAATTACTCTGATGTTATAGTGATTCATAGTGTGTGTGTATGGTGGATATTTTTTTCAATCAATAGCCTTAATGTGCGCCTTCTTTCGTCTTTCATTCAACCTTTCAATTGAACCATTTGTTTTATAGCCCAGTAGAAAAAAAAATCCTCGCTCCATCCTTGCAAACAGAGGAAATCATTTTCCTCTGCTTCTTTATCCGCTGCATGGCGCTTACCTTTCCTTGCTGCTCCAAAAATGATGATTCCAATGTCTAGAACTTGTGTTAACGAAGGTAAGAAATTAGCTGTGAATCAATCATCAGCTCCATTGAAAATCCCAGATTGTTCCCAAGTTTATACGAAAAAATTAAACACGGGATTTTGGGAAATTGATGGGAGAAATGAAGAAAAGAAAACTCGTCATTGATGATGATGATGATGATGGGATGATCCCTACTCATGTATTAATTGATAGGAGGCTGGCAAGAACCAGAATTGCTTCATACTCCATGTTTGAAGGAATTGGGAGGACTCTCAAAGGAAGAGACCTCTGTAAACTAAGAAATGCATTCTTAACTAGTCCTGGTTTACTAGAACACTGATTATCATCATCTTTTTTCCATCACCATGAACATCAACATGTTTTTTTTTCTGAAAGAAAATGTAGCATGTAATGTCACCTAGATTACGGACGGATTCCCAAAGGGTGTTCTGTTCTGTTCTAGAGTTTTTCTCAAGTTTTGTATGGTAGAATTATAAGTTGAGTTTCTCTCTTTGCATTGAAAGTACTATTCACTTGTATTTCAATACATTCACTGGCCACACAAATATAAGTACAATAAACTTCACAATGCAATAGCTTTAAAATGGATCCGGATAGCATGAAGTTTATTTTGAGGTAAGTTGGTCAATTGGCCAATAGAATGCTGACACGCAGGTGTGTGAGCATTCTATTGGTCAATTGACCAACTTACCTCAAAATAAACTTCATCCTAACCACTTCCCTTTAAAAAAACAGAGTGATTTGGGAGAGACCAAAAGGTAACCTTAAGTTTAATTAAGTCTGTAAATAGTTTTGGCTGAGATCCCCACCTTTTCATACAAGTACATTAAACTAAGATTAACTGAATTGTACATATTATATATAATCCACACTTTTGTAAGTGTTTTAGCCACTTGTGACATTAGAGTTTAGAAGCATTTGTTAAATGCATTGACATATATGTAAAACATTGATCTTGTGCATGGCATGGCTAAGGTAAAATTGTCTCCGGAAATCTCTCTCTTTCTTTCATTTTTCTCGAAATAACAAAAAAATATCTTATTTTATCTGGTCGGAATTTCGTTATACACAAATAATTTGTTTTACATACCGTATTTAGTGTTTTTTAATTATTCAAATATAGTTAAAATATTTTAATTTTATCTTGTTGGAATTTTGTAACAAAGAACGGTATATGGTCCTTTTTAATAATTCAAATATGGTTAAAATACTTTAACTTTATCTTGACGACATGTTGTGTAATACGTCAATTTTATCTTGTCGGAATTCCGTTATGCAAAATAGTGTACATTAGAACAATATATAACTATAGTACGGATTCATTCTTTTCAGGTAACGATAACATGCTATGATATTATCCTGTCGTAATTTAATTATGTATCGGTACATAACCACCGTACTCATTTAATTTTATTCAACTAAGGACAAAACACCTGTTCCCCAAATTTTGTTCATTACAAAGATATGTAACTACCATATTAAAAAAAAAAATCAAATGACAATAAAAATACCTTATTTTGTTGAAATTCGTGTTGTAATGAAATATATCTGCATTACTGATTATTTTTTTGTTCTTTTTTCAGGTAAAAGATAAAATACCTTAATTTTAGGCCATTCGGATATTATTCAAACACGATCCACATCTGTTTTTCTGTCATAAAATGTCATCAGTGCTGTACTCAAATCATCCCCAAACTCCATCGGAAAGCATCAAAGAATGGTGTTATTAGAATGAGAATCTAAGTAATTACTTTCAATTACTCCTACAAAATATGAGAAAATAATATTTTCAGCAGACAACACGCAGTTGTCGTGAAATTAATTGCTGAAAATAGTAGTAGTAGTATTTCTTAAGCCGAAAATATCATATCCCCAAAATGCCTTCCACAAAATTCTAAAGGCCGAGTGAGACTGTTTAAGTTAGACAAGGTTAGAGAAGCTTTCCATAGTGGTACACCACTACTCTGAATCTCATGATTACTATTGAAAACTTCGAGAATCAAAACCCAGGATTTTGATCCAGCGGCTTCAAAATTTTGTAAAATTGGGAGTTCAGGGGGCGCAGGCCCCGAACCAATTTTTTAAGATAAATTTTTTTTTTTTGTCAGTTGCATATGTAAAACATGTATTTTATTATAATACTGTTAATATAACAAGTAATAATATTATATATATATATGCCCCTTATTGACTCCTAATACGTTTTTCTAATCACAAATTTGTTAATAAATATTTAAATTTTTTATATTATAAAAATTGTATAAATTAGATTATTATTTATTTTTTAAATATTAGATGAAAATGCATACATCAAGGAGTAGAAATAATATGAAATTGAAAAAGTTATAAAAAATTCAATTTGACCCAGTATATTAAAAAAATTATAAAATTTAAGTGGGATCAATTTATTTATTACACTTAATTTTTTTTCTAAATTTATAATATATTATAAAATAAATTTTTTTTCTCAGTGAAATCAATTGACCCCACGCCCGTCAATGTGGCTTCCCCCATGCGCACACCAATATACCAGTACATATACATATATCTGAATATATATATCTGACAAACCCCTTTACTAAACTTAGCAAAAAAATAATTTAGTGATTCAACACTTTGTTTCTGGGTTTTCTACCTCTTTCGCCATTTTTTAACACGTACACACACAAACAAACTAGCTAGGTACTCTGTGGGCATTTGGACGTGAGACACATTAGTGAGAAAAACTGAGACTTACATGAAACCCCAAATTATTTCCCTTTTCCTCCGCTTGGTTTTATCTCCATTTTCTTTTCATTTTTCTTTCCATACCCAAAGTTTTGATCACAGCCAAGAAAGTTTAATACCCATGCGTCATATAATTATATGTACTCCTATATAGATATAGATATAGATATGAATACATTCTACATAGTACATATACCGCACATTCTTGTCTTTTTCCATTCTTGAAGCTGTAGAAAACTCGTTTCTGAGTCATTAAAAGATGTGATACTAAAATGTAAGCATTCGTGTGAGCAAACGTTTTCAAGCTGGTTTCTTTTTTGGACCCTTATTCAAGAACTCAAACCTAGGTAGATTCCCCACCTAGAAATTAAATTACTTACTGTACATCATTTCATTTTCTTATAAATTAGAAACAAACAAGAAATTCTGTTTTAAGTTTTAGCAAAAACCCCATTTCATTTCTCTAGTTTTTGGAGCCATCGCTCAGCTATGGCGGATAACAGGGGAATCACCAACCAGAACAGGGCATCAGGGATTTCCCTTGTGTTGAGAGAGGAAGAGGAAATTCAAGAAGAGCAAGTGTGGGATGTAATGAATGAGAAAGAAAAGGAAGGAGAAGAAGACTCCATCCCCAGAGAGAGGAAATCATTTTCCTATGCTTCTTCTTCTTCCTTATCCGCTGCATGGCGCCTACCGTTCCCTGCTGCTTCAAAACTGATGATTCCAACGGCTAAGAGGTCTGTTAGTGAAGGTAAGAAATTAGGTGTGAATCAATCATCAGCCCCACTGAAAATCCCTGATTGGTCCCAAATCTATAGGAAGAAATTAAACATGGGGTTTTGGGAAATTAATGGGAAAAACGTAGACATGAAAACTGGTCAGGGGCATTTTGTTGTGTTTGAGGATGAGGATGAGGATGAGGACGATGATAATGATGGTGATGAGATGATCCCTCCTCACGAACTCATTGATAGGAGGCTGGCAACAACCAGAATTGCTTCATACTCCATGTTTGAAGGAATTGGGAGGACCCTCAAAGGAAGAGATCTCTGTAAACTCCGGAATGCAGTTTTAATTAGTACTGGTTTTATAGAACAATGATCATCATCTATTTTCCATCACCATTAGCATCATCATGTTTTTTTCTGTTATTGGTCATGGGTCCCTAAATTTTCTTTTTTTCCTTTTTTTGGGGGTAAGAAAATGTAGGGTGCTCTGTTTTTCTGAAGTTTTGTATGGTAGAATTTTCTATGGAAAAACTCTTGGGTAGATGTTGTGTTTTAGATAGTTTGAGTTTCTCTCTTTGCAAGTAATTGTATTTCACAAATAAACATGACGATGCAATAGTTTTAAACTTAATCGTACATACTTTATAACTAATAATAATGCACTTTCCAAGTAAACTTTTAAGAGCTTTAGCCACTACTGACGGTAGAGTTTAGAAGCATTGCCATGTATGTAAAACATTGATCTCGTACATGACGGAAAATCTTTCTAACTTTCTTTTATACTGAATAATAATGAAAAAATTCCTAATTTTATCTTGTCCGAATTTCAATATCATTTGTTGTAACAAATAACGGTATATAAATATCTTAGCAGTCCTTTTTAAATATTCAAATATGGTTAAAATACCTTAATTTTATCTTGATGGTATGTACTGTAATACTTCAATTTTATCTTTTCGGAATTTCGTTGTGCAGAATATTTTACGTTACAACGGTATACAACTACACTATGAATTCATTCTTTTTAGGTAACGATAAAGTGCCATGATATTTTTTTGTCGTAATTTAGTTATATAAAATATTATAATTACAACGGTATATAACTACCATATTAATTTAATTTTATTCAAGTAACGACAAAATATTATCTTGTTAGAATTTCGTTACAAAGGATATTGTTCGTTACGAAAATATGTAGCTAATATATTAAAAAAAAATCAGATAGCGATAAAAATAGCTTTTTTGTTGAAATTAAGTTCTCCATTGTAGTAGAATCTTTCTCGTTCTTTTCAAGTAACAATAAAATATCTTAATTTTATCTTGTTCATTTGAAATATTATTCGTTTTTTATTTTATTTAATTCTGTCTACAAAATTCAATAAATTACTTTAGTATTACTTTGTTGGAATTACTTTAATATATATATATATATATATATATATAGAGAGAGAGAGAGAGAGAGAGAGAGTAAGGCTTTAAGTTGAGAAAGACAAAAAATAAGGGGAGTACTTGATGCATTTTGTGTTCTCTTTACTTGCTTATTCTCGTGGGAAAAATTTGTCCTTTTTTATTGGCTTGGCAACCATATCCAACTACACCTCAAATAAGCTTATGTATTCTAAGGTGAGGATATATAGTTAGTCCCGCACTCATGTTAGAGAAATTTAGTGCTAATAAGTAAAGTAATTTTTACATCTATTTTTTAATTGTCAGTTACATGAATAAGTATTATTAGTAATTTTGATAAGTGAGACCCTGTTATAATTTGTTAGACAATTATAACTCGACACAAATTTATTGCTCGGTCAAATAAATTAAGCAAATTACTTTTATATCCAAACCAAAATAATGGAGTTTTAATATTTTAAAGTCCAATATAACTCATTTTCCGTATATATTTTTTTGAAGTACAAATTTTAGACCCTATAAGTTGATCATCAGCCTGTTACGGCCCAAATGTGGTTTGGCGGGTACCCATGAGGCATGAGTCCATGACACTGGATATTACTTAGGGTCCTTTACAATAATATACAACATTTAAAAATTAATTACAACAATAGTGCACTCATAAAATATTTACACAATTAATACACTTTCCATATTTATTTACAATATTAGTGTAATTAGGATTCCTTAATTTAAGGAATTAGTATAGGATTCAATTCATAATAATAAGAAAACCTAAAATCAAGGAGAAATAACTGTCATAATTAATAATTAATAATTCAAATTCAAATATCTTGGATCTAACAACAAAAATAAATTCAAATTCAAATATTCAAAATTTGGCAACGTCATCTTCCTCCTCCCCTTCGTCGGTCATCTTCCTCCTCTCCTTCGCTGGTGAGACCCAATTTCATGTCAAAAAAAAAATAAGAACACTGCATAGGAAAGAGAGAGATAAGAGAGTGATGTGTAATGTAATGTTGATAACCAAACCTTCGTACCAATGTAACCAAATGTTTATACCAAGGTAACCAAACCTTTATATCAAGGTAACCAATCTACCTCCACACCTGCAATATGAATTGGTTACCTTGGTATGAAAGTTTGGCAACCAACTGCATTACATTCAAAATTAAGATTCGGTTACCTTGGAATGAAGGGTTGGTTATGTAACGCCCCCAAAATAGGTCCAAACCACCCAACCTATTCTGGGTCGCCACGAAATACACTCAACAAAAATTTTAAATACAAATCTTCAAATTCTAACTTTTAAACTGCCGTACAAAATACGACACAATTAAACTGTGAGTTTCAATACAAATACAGTGTCCATACTCCAAATCAATAATATTTTACAGAAAGGTACAGTCAATAACTGTTTTAGGAATTAAAATCTTTGGAAAATACTCAAGGAAACCTTCGTACATGGGAGGCCATGCATCCATGTTATAATAGATATCGTAGGACTCGAGAATTATCCTTGGTTGACCCAATAGACCCCAAAGAAAAACGAGAAGATTACTATCTTGTTCATTCCAATGGTGGGTCTTCTCTTGCCATATAATTATCTCTGTTGTCACAAACTGAGAATTATATTCTAACCGTACTCCAAGATTATATAGGTAGTGTTCATGGATATAATCAGCCAGTGGATGTGCACAACCCTGTCTTATAATAACACGACGTTGTATGTCATTAGACATCTTGTATAATAGTGACAAAACACCCTTCCAAAGTTGGGTTCACCACACCTAAGTCAGGTCACCAAAATCAACGGTTAAATGACGTATAAAATACGACATACTTATCTAAAATTTTCAACAAAATTATTTTCATACTGTTTGGTGAAAAACTTCAACAGTTATAGACCCTCGTTCTATTCTCCTGTTATTCCCGCTCGAGTCTGTTATACTCTTATTACCTGAAAGGAATTGTGAAGCAAAAGGGTGAGCACAAATAGCCCAGTAAAGAATATTATGACTAAAGATAATTAAATTATCAATAGTCTTCATCAGTGATAAATCAGAGATTTATAACATATGGTAGATGATAAAACTTTTCAACCATAGTTGCAGTGGAACGAGCAATCCATTAGAAGAGTCAAATAGACTATAATGTCTATTATCTTCTCCATGTTAAAAGTCCACCAATAATATTTCATCCCTGTAACATCAATCAACAATTCCTGTCCACAATCATGTAAGTTCATGATCATAATTATCTTGATGAATTCCTCTTCGCACTCAGGACGAAGATAATTCACATCACCTGTCTTTACCTGAAACACCAAAGATCATGGTTATACCAAATCACAGTTCCTGTTCATAATCATGCTAATCAATTCATCTTTGCATTACAAGCCAAAGATATTCAACAATTAATCATTCATCTTTGCACTACAGGCCAAAGATATTCACAAGTCACCCGCTCATCTTTGCACTACAGGCCAAAGATATTCATCAATAGTTCTTCTTTGCACTACGGCCAAAGATATTCAACAACAGGCCATCTTTGCACTACATGCCAAAGATATTCATATCTCAAAAAAATATCGAATCATTTCAGAATTTATATAACAATAATTATAACCATGTTGATCAATTCACCTTTGCCCTTAAGCTAAAGATATTCAATTGTAAATTCAATGGTCATGAACATACCAGTCAACAATCCATCTTTGCACTACTGGCCAAAGAGAACCCATAGTCATGATCATACCACTAATCTACTCATCTTTACACTCAAGTCAAAGAGAAATTTCATCACCAGGATTATAAAAATGTTATATATGAGAATACGATCCAATTGTCAACATGATAACCAATTGTGGAGTAAAATTCAAGAATAAAGTTCAAAATATGAATCCGATCAAAGATAGGAACCTTAAAAGCAACTTGGACAAATAGAAGAAAATTTAATTTTTCCGTGAATAGTGCCGTATACGTGAATAATGCCGTATACGTGAATAGTACCGTATACGTGAATAGTGTCGTATACGTGAATAGTAATCCCGACATGAAAATGTACAAATTTCATCAGAAAAATCATACTTCGTGAATAGTACCGTATTCATAAATAGTGCCGTATACGTGAATAGTGTCGTATACGTGAATAGTAACCCCAACAGAAAAGGTAAAAATTTCATAATAAAATTCATACCAATATTTCGATGAAATGATATTGAAAGCAATAACATCATTTACGAAAAAAATAACATCCCTTACCATCCCTTACCTCAAAAGAACAGTACCTCTGACTGGAATATCGGATATAATATCGAAGGAAACTTGCACTGAATAGTAACTCTCAAAGTATTGAAATACTCACAAAAATACGCTCGATATTATAGAGAGAGAAAACTTCGAATTCTGGTGTGATTTTCAATTCTAACCTAAGCACCCTATTTATAGGAAAAGCTTAGGATGCCAAAGGAGACTAAATGAATAAAATAATATTTTTTTAAAAAAAAAAAATCCGCCGCCTGGCGGCTTTTCAAAATTTTGAATTTTCAACAAAAGTGGGTCCCACCCATTAAATAATATTTATTTTCCGAAACTTCAATAATTCATAATAAATAGCCCCTTTGTCAGAAAAATACAAATTCGATGTCCTTCTATAGGAAATTTAATTCTCTACAACTTTGCAGAAGAAAGTTTTTCCAAATTCCCAACATAAATTATCCGAAATCTACAAACAGATAATTTTTCACACCAAAATACTGATAAAAACACATCAGCACTAATTCCTTCTTTAATATCCACAAAATAAATATTTCCTTATCATATAAATCAATAATTAATTATTCACAAATAATATTATAGAACTACAATATTGACAACCAGGTCGTTCCCAGGAAAAAGGGGGCCTTCCGATAAGGATTTCTCCTTACTGGCGCGCAATTAAATAACCCCTCCTAGACAGAACTTCCTTAGACATTATCAAGAATGCTATCTAATAATATTATTTAAATAATATAAATTATTGAGTTGATAATGTGAAATACTGTGCAATGACAATTATTGAATCAATAATATAAAATATCATCGTAGCAATTATTGAGTCAATAATATAAAATATTGAACAGTAATTACTGTAACAATAATTGAGTGCCTTCTCACGTAAGACTCAATAATTCAAAATACTGTGCAATACCGTGTGCTACTGTGCAACACCGCGTATCACTGTATTTTATCCACCGGGTATTTCAACAGTACTAACGGTAACAACTACGCCGTTATTTTATAAAAAGGTTATTTCTGTCGCTTTCTATATCCGACAGTTATTCCGTTGTGGGGTCCACAAATAGCTGCGCCGTCGTACGAATATTCCCCGACAACAAGAATATTCCACGACCAAACGAATATTCCCCGACAACAAGAATATTTTATAACCACTTGCACATTTTGAAAAAATTTTACATATATCACCCTTAACTTTAAACTTTTATCAATTTAACCATTTACTAAATAGAAAAATTGAATACTTTTATTTCATAAAATTCGGGGTCTTACAGGTTACCTTGGTATGAATAATTGGTAACCAACTGCATGAAGTTTAGTTATCAACTGCATCACATTCAAAATAAAATTGGTAACATTGATATGACTGTTTGGTTACCAACGTATGAGGTTTGGTTACCGGTGGAGTTAGAGAATGAACCGGTGGTGGAGGAAAAGCAACGGGTGGTGAAGAGGCCTTCACCGCGGCCAGTGGCGGGGCCTCCACCGACGGCCACCTTGGATCGATTTGGGGGAGGAGGAGAAAGGGGGGCGAGAGGAGGCGGAGGAAGAGGAGGAGGAGGGGGATGGGGACGGGGACGGGGAGCGAGAGGAGGCGGAGGAAGAGGAGGAGGAGGGGGATGGGGACGGGGACGGGGACGGGGAGGGGGCGGGAGGAGGAGAAAGGGGGGGGGGGCGGGAGGAGGGGATGGCGGTGGGAGGCGGAGGGAGGTGGTGGGGCGTGAGCGGTGGGAGGAGAAGGGAGGCGGAGGAAGGGGAAGGAGAGGGTATGGAAGACTTCACGGAGAGTGGTGGGAGGGACTCCTTCCCCTACTTTTTCAAGCTTCTCGAAAGCATCCATGGCCGACACTGAGAGTGATGGAGGTGTTATATGGTTTACTTATTAATTACTTAATTTAATAAGTAAATTAATACTAATCCCCTAAATTAAGGAATTCTAATTGCATACTAATTCCCTAAATTAAGGAATCCTAATTGCACTAATATTGTAAATAAATATAGAAAGTGTATTAATAGTGTAAATATTTTATGAGTGTACTATTATTGTAATTATTTTAAAAAATATAATAGAATATGTAATTGTCCCTATTACTTATCAGAATGCATTTGGACAAAAAATATGGATATTTTCTGTTCTCCCAATTGATCAGGTCCTACACCTAATGATTTAAACGGCCATCCAATGAGTCATTCTGGGCGTTCGGATCTAACGACCGGTCCTTTTTTTTCTCTCCCTAAACCCGAAGTCCTAAATATTAAATTTTATTTTTTACATATATCCAAATTATAAATATATATTGTTTGTGCAACCTTATTTTTATATATATTTAAATTACACCTAAATTACTAAATTCTGTAAAAAATTATGTTAATAATTTTTTTGAAAATAAAAAAAAAGATCGATCGCTAGACTGGTCACTAAATCCCAATCCACCTAGAATTTTTGCCATCGAATAGATTCCAAAGCAAATGCACAAGCAAACGTGGCACACACAATCACAAGGTAAGCGTTTGCTTAGGGGACATCCAAACGACACCTTAAACATCCCCTACCATTAGCGGTTAACTGCAAAGGTTACCTCAAAGTCTTAATTTTCTCAACAATGTTCCTTCAAGTTTAAATTTCTTAAAAAATTGTTCATTTTTAATGTTATATTGATAAAATTACAGGTCAAAATTTGGTTTTATATACTTAAAAACACATTTGAACTATCCCAAACATATGAATACGATAATATATATGTTATATGATATATACATAATATAATTATCAATAATTTTGAACATGTATGTGCATGATTTTAACATAATTTTATAACTATGTTAAAAGTGAACAATTTTATAAAAAATTTAAACTTAAAAGAACATAATTAAAAAAGTTAATACTTTAAGACTAAAAATGATTTTTTTTGAAATTTTAAGGGACACTTTTATATAGTTAGCCCCCATTAGCTTCGTTATGAAACCCAACAAGTTTTCTTTCTCGTGATTTCGTGTTGGCATAGTCAATCAATTTCTCTCCTAATAAAACTCTGCTTTTCTTTGTTACTAGTATTATATTTATAGTTATTTCATTCCCAAACACTCTTTTCCTTTACAGAGTATATAAATTTGTCATCTCTCATCAACCAATCGCAATCTGCAAACCCAATTCAACCATCTAATCTCTTCGTATGAAATTATATATATGGTTGTGTTTGTTTAGTAGGGGAGGTTTCGTGGGGTTCTAATGTTTTTTCGGTGTTTGAAATTTGCAGATAGCAACCGAAGTCTTGATATGGCTAAGTGTGCTTTCAAGAAAGAACACCCCTCTGGTATATTTTTGGTTTTTGCCTACTTTTCCTATTCATATTCTTCAAAATTGGTTATTCTTTGAAAAGGGTGTGGCTGTGTTATTTGGTTTGATGGTTAATTACTTGTTGGGATTACTATACCAGTTTATGAATTTTCATTGATGGAATTAATTATGTGGGTTTAGATGAGGATGATTTGTAATAAAAAAGATGGAATTTTGGGTAATCCCTTGGAATTTTGTGCCCCTCTGTGTTTGTTGTAACTTTGAAGCATATATTATTCACAAAAGATTATTTTTTGCTGATTACGCGAAATCGAATGCGTGCTTCTTTGTTTAGGAGGCTATGCCCATTTGTTGGAAATCCTTCTGTGCTCATACAAGTTGTGCAGTGTTAGAATTGGATTATTTTTGTTTAAATTTGTAGTTGGTTGCACAGTTATGGTTTTGTGAACTCTTTAGTACAGTAATCCATGGCGTAAGCTTTCAGTTATACCTCATTTGCGCAGAATTGAATTTCAGTTGGCCGACCATGTGCTAGTTTTCTTTCATGGTCGTCAAATTATAGGCACGGCCTACTTGTATTATTCATGTCTCATGCAGTGCAAGTTAGAAGACTTGTCCCAGCTGTGTAAATAATGGGAGCCCTACTGAAATTATTGGACCTTCTAAGCAGTAGGTGCATGTGAATGTCGTAATATTTTGTTTTATTGTATTTGATCCCAATTGAACTAAGAGTTCTATTCTATTCTCCTTCTTTTCAAACTGTCTTAGGGAGAGTTGCGTTCCTTCTTTATTTCTTTTGGTAATTTATTATTTTGACATTATCTCTGTGATTTGAATCAATAGAGTAAGATCTTCTTTGCACTATGTTTCATGCATATTTATTTCTCATTTTTATACACAGAAAAAAGGCAGGCGGAATCTACTCGCATCACAGAGAAGTATCCTGATAGAATACCTGTAAGTAGATGTTGTATTTTAAATGCATTAGCGTAATAACTTGTGGTTTTATTATATTTTATTTATTTATAGGTTTCATCTTTATCTGACTTCTGAATTTCCTGTGCAGGTGATTGTGGAGAAGACTGAAAAAAGTGACATTCCTGACATTGATAAGAAGAAGTAGGTTGCATTAACCCCTTTTTATTCCCATGTTTTGTTTTCTTTTTCTTAAAACTAATTGCACTT
Source organism: Panax stipuleanatus (assembly GCA_020205555.1). NCBI lineage: Eukaryota > Viridiplantae > Streptophyta > Magnoliopsida > Apiales > Araliaceae > Panax > Panax stipuleanatus. The sequence continues at coordinate 6,205,476 of CM035125.1, read as the reverse complement.
GTTTCATCATCTTTATTTCCTGTCTAAGTTGGTATTTAGTATTTTTTTGGTATTCAGTCTCTTATGGTGTATGTAGCAATGTTTGGAGCCTCCGATTATCGAGCTCTGAAATTGATGGGCAATGTCTTATTAGTCAGTCGCAAATCTTAGTGCTTTCTTTCAGCTTAGAGTTCTCTTCTTCCATCAATCTGAGATTACATGGTTCCTCTTTAACTTACTCTGTGGTTGTATTTTTTAATGTTGGCTTAAAAACAGTAACATTACATTTTTAATAATACAAGTAGTTGATAAGATTAACTGATCTGTAATGTCCACTGTTATGCATAGACATATATAAGCACTGTACTTCTAAATTGTTTCGTTGTAAAGAAAGATTGGTCTAAATTAAGGCTTTGAGTTCCTCAGTGGTGTTCCTCCCTTGCGGGTATGAGCCACTTTGTGGGTTCAAACTATGGTATCCTCTCTCTCTCTTCACTTTAAAATTATCTTTTCTACTACTAACAACAAAAAATACATGGATTAGTATTAATACTAGCATGTTTTAAAGGTTGTTGGTTTGACAAATTACTTCTTAGGAAACTTTTAGGGTCTATGAGTTTTAATTTGGGGGAAGGGATGTGATGGGAAGGGAACGTTCTTCTTTCTAATTTTTATGGAAGGAAAGACGTTCCCTTCCCTTCCAACAAAAATAAAGTACACAAACAGGCCATTAATGCCTGGTGTTTAAAGCCTGATGCCTACCAATGTTATTGGAGTTTTCTTTATTCAAGTTCATAGACATACATTCTGGAATCCGCATGTGCGTGCAGTGTTTTGTTTCATATTTGTGGTATCTGTTTATGATTCAATCATGACTATGATTTGCTGTGGTAAGTGGATGCAATGAAGGCTAGAGATTAACAATGTAGGAAGTGAAGAAACTTTCCCAATTAGAAATGCGTTTGTAATCTTCATCTTCCTCTTATTTTGAATGTAGATACCTCGTCCCAGCTGATTTGACTGTTGGACAGTTTGTTTATGTGATCCGGAAGAGGATCAAGCTTAGCACTGAAAAGGCTATATTTGTCTTCGTCAAAGACATTCTACCTCCAACTGGTGAGTTGAAATAACTCGGGCAAGTTTAATTTTGAATATTGTATGTTAACTTTTGTTAATCTTCTCTTATTACAGCTGCCTTGATGTCTGCAATTTATGAGGAATACAAGGAAGAAGATGGGTTCATTTATATGACTTACAGTGGCGAGAACACATTTGGATCCCTGGCAATGTAATGGCATCAGTATGTATATAAAGTTATCAAAATGTAATTTCTCCACCACCCCATTTTATGTAATAGCATTGTCCTTTTTCTTACAATTTACTGGTGTTTTTAATGATGATCATTGGCAATAATTTTATATTATTAGGAGTATTTCGCTAGATTCTTAACAGATTTGATTTCATACATGGATTTGAGTTTTAGTAATTATTCAATTCTTTTCAAGTTTTTGATGGCTGTTGGAGTATATTGCTGGTCATTGTTGTGTGATAACCGATTAGAGTTTATTTATTCAGGATAAATTCCCCCAGACTACTCTCCGTGGATCATACGAGGGAAAAAATTAGGGGGTTAAAAATAAAGGAACACATATACAATACTGTAATGAATCCAACATTTTCTCAAAGTTTGCATATTCCTATGTAGAATCTAGGGCCTTGTTACGAACAAAGTATTAGGTAAAGAGGTAAAGGACTATTAGGGCATAACTTTCTCGCTCCCCGCCAGAAAGTATGAACTTTAAGATCAATCATTCAACTGCGGAGATATCTACAATCTATTAACATGTTTCTTGTAAATATATTTAGATTTGGAGTTCATAGGGTATGGTGGTTGTAGTTGTAGTCACCATGTTGGTATGTTATTTCAATATTTTTTGCTTATCTAGACAAGACAGTCTGATGTGCAGGGTGCGTGCTAGTTTTGATGTAGGATATGAAATACACTTGAAAGCTTGTTAAACTACTGGGGCTTGCATTTGATGTTTATTTTAATAGGGAGACGAGCTTTCTTGATCAATCTGGTTTTTCCATACAACAGAAGTTTGTGATAATCAAATGCATTCAGTTGGGAGAGGTTTCAATTGAGCTTTTCTTTTGGTATTTGTTCTTGATCCATTTGATGCCCATGGTTGTTCCGTTCTTGACCTTTTGTGCTCCTCCAACTGCTACTGCTTTGGCTTTACTCAAACCTGCTGAAGAAGCTGTCACTTTCTTCTTACTTCCATGATCTTTGTTATTTTCAAGGCTGTCGCTCTCTTCTACGGCGCCAATACCTCCAGCGCCCCATTGATCTGCCCAGCTTGGTGCTTCAGTGGCCATATTTTCCCTTGTTTCTCACAACTCTTCCTCTAGCTTTTGTAAAGATTTCAATACTTCAGTACATAGCGACTGGAGCAAAATACTTGCGATTTTCAAGGATGCAAGGGTTAAATAACTTTGAAGTAGACATAAATATATATAAAGGGAAATGATTTATATGACGAAATTAAATTGCGACTATCCATCCTGTATACATATACGTCAGTCATCAGTATGTAGCAAATTGTGATCATATCAAGGGGTAGGAGGATCTATATATATATATAGTATTTGGTATGAGCCGGCAACCATTTATATAGTAGCTATACTTGTTGTGCAAGTGACGGAAACAATAATATAACAAAGTAGGGAGATCAAACATTTAAAGACCCTGAAACATGGAAAACAAGATTTGAAGAAACCACGGAGACGAAAAGAAAGCATAGCTTTAGCTTACCTTAACAGGATTGAACAGAGCTTGGAGCTGATGGTTGGTGTTAGAGTCTTGGTGTTGATGGTTGGTGTTAGAGGCAAGGCAAGCTAATAAAGGAGAAGAATTAGAGGGCTGAATCTGCTTTTAAGAAAGATGGCATGTGGATAGGCTGTCTTTTTATCTTTGTTTAAAAGACATGCCAACTCATTGAAGGTTACCATCTAGTTAAGCAAAGTATGCTTTTGGAACCTTTTTTTTCCTCTTTGTTTTTTAATTTCTATGAATCATGTTGCCGTATTTGTGTTATTTTATAGCCATAACTAATTTTAGTTCCACCCTCTTTGCCACAGAAATTTAGATTAAACAAATTAACTGGTACACCCCCTCCATCTTATCTAGAGGTAGGACTACTGGTGGTGACAAAATTATGTTTCACCAACAGTCATGGAGAGTCGAAAAAAGTTAGGTTTATAAAATGAAAGAAACACCAGGCAGGCAGGCAGGCAGGCAATTAAAAGAAATAGATGACAGTGTTTTATGAACGTAATATTATGGTACGTGCGGTCATAAAATCCAACTAGGTTGGTTATTAAGATGCATTCATACGAGTTTGCGTTTGGTACAACATAATGCTATAAGCAGAGTATTTGGTTTGCTTTGCTTTGCTTTAACTCGAGGTTAATAGAATTAGAGCAACACATTATAAAACCAATTTCATCACGCTGCTTTCTTTCTGTACTAAACATTCTAACAATACTTCACTTTGTTTTCCTGGTACACTTAGATTTCTTCATTTTCCTACTACTCTTGTCATCAAAACTGCTCCACGCATATCCACTTGGTATTGCAAATGGATTATTAACCTTTTCTTCTTGTTGCTTGCAAGATTTACTGCTGCGAGGCAACCAAGCCCACGACGACTCTCTCTCTGTTTCCTCCTCAGAACCTCTCCCGTTAACAAATTGCCTGGGGCTTGAAAATGGTGTGTAGAATTCTTCAATGGGCTGCTGAAGCTCAACAAACTTTGTGAATGTTATCACCACTCTCACTGTTGGTACCACAGGAACTGCAATCTGTTCCCACCAAAAACAAACATTTATTTATTTACTCCACTTAACAAACACATAACAATTCCCCAAAAGCTCCCAATAGAAATTAGCTAGCCTCATTTTTCCGTTGGATTAAAAGGGCCAATTAGATGCTTCCACATCACCTCACCCACCCAACATTGCTCAAAGTAGGGTCTTTACCTGTACTAGTTTGTACATGAAAAGAAGCAAAAGGAGAAAGCACAAAAGAGGAGGAGAGAAGCAAAGCAAACCAAAATGAAATCATACAAGCCGTACGTACCCTGGATACGAATTTATGTTAATACCAAAATTATCCTTACCTTTACCGGAAATGTCCCCGGCGGAAATTTGGTCGTCAGCAATTCTCTCATCCGTCTCACGGCCTTCACTTTATTTGCCAGGATGTCAAGTAACGGCAGTAACTCCTCCGTCTTTAACGGAAATTTCTCGGTTAACCAAACCGAAGGCCGTAAACTCTTCACGAACTCTTTCTCTTTCGTCTGAGGCGGCGGCGGCACCACCGCTACTACAGCCGGGCACGGTCGCCTCCGTCGTTCCGGTATAATATCCACACTCTTTCTCGATAAGGATACAAAGTCTCTCTCCTCACGAACAAAGCTACTATGTCTCCGGCCGGTTATTGGACACGCTGAAGCGCGGATTCTCGGCTACTAAAAAGCCTTCATCTGAATCCTCTTCGAGCTCCAATGGTAAAATCTGTTCGCTTCCAGGAGCATCAAGTTCACTGGCTGCGATTTTACGTGACCGAAAACTGAAAACAACATTGTTAATTTCATAAACCCTAGCTTTCCAGTCGCCAACACTCTCCGTCTTCTCTTGCCTCCTCCAATTAGTCCTTCCGACGAGCTCGGCCTTTGTCACGTCCATTCCTGGACGGTATACGCTCGTCTGACAACAAAATGCGGCCACGTCGGAATCACTCAACGGAGCTCCGGCATTCTCGAACGCGTCAACTATTTTCCGATCATCGTGGTTGAGTACGATTAGTGAACCAGAGGGAATATCGAGATCGCTATCACCGTCACCGAGGAATAGAAAGCTCTGGTTAGCGCGCTGAATTTTCAATCCATCGTAACCTGCTAGAGAAGTATCCGCCCGCAAATTACCGTCTTGCTTCCAGATCTTGTAAGTATCGGAAGGAGCGATTTTGCCGACGAACGGGACGATTGAGCTCTCAAAGTGAAAGGATATTTCCATGTAGAAGTCTCTCATTCTACGAAGGACTGCGACAAGCCGCGGCAGGCGGCGGCGCCACTTGGACCAGGCGGAAATGTGGTGGTGCTGGACGAGAATCGAAATAATGTCCGAGCTTCTGCGGCAGACGGCCTCCTGTAACACATTCCATCCGGCGGCGTTTTGTAGAGAAATGTCTGCGCCGGCAGTTGCGAGAGTGTTGGCGGCGAAAGCGTCGTTGAGACGAACGGCGAGGTGAAGCGCAGTCTCGCTGTGTGGATTGTCGCGGCGGTCGAGAACGGCGGAGATATGATCAGCGAGCCGCTCTTGTCTGATGGAGTCTGACTCGGTGTGAATCTGAGTCGGATCAGCGAGTTTGGGGATGGAAGAAACTAGTTTAGAGAGGGTGGCGTGATCGGCTAGTGCGACGGCGTAATGGACGGGACTGTGATGGAATTCTTCCGGCTTGATCGTCTTCGTCAACGACTTGGACATTGTTATAATGTCTGGGTCTGTGAAATTGAATTGGGAGTAAGCAGGAATTGTGAGCGATTATTATTTATTACTAATATCTAAAATTTATTTGGGATGTTATTAAAAAAAATAATACTACTATCACATAAATTTTATTACAAAATTTTCATATATATATATATGAGAATTATATAAAAAAATTTATATGATAATAACATTGTTCTTATTAAAAAGAGAGAGTGAAAAAAAAAGCGGGTGCAGTCTCGTCTTTTCAAACCTGAAATAGGTACATAAGCCTATTGGGGCACGTCTTTTCGTAATTATTGCTGGACAAAAGAGACCTCGTGTGTCTGGATTTTTCTCTGATTTTGTTGTGTGTTTTCATTTTACAAAAGGAATAGTATTATTCTTATGCCAATTCTTTTTTATGAAAACGTAATTTATAAAATAATAATATATGAATTTATAGATAGAGAATTATAAACAGACATTAAACTAATTATTACAAGATTAGAGGCATCACTATATTTTATTTTTAATAGTGATAATTTAGTTATTAAAATATTACATTTATTAGTATTGACTTCTCTTTATTATATTTTTTATTGGGTAATAATTTTGTTAATAATGATTATAATATATTAATAAATGTTTTATTTATTATATAATGATAGTCGTTTTAACATCATAGAAATATATTGAGAAAATAATTTAATAATATCATTTGATAACTAAAATTTGTTTAGTATTTTGTTGGAAACTATTAATATATATTTTTTAAAAATTTACATTATTACAATTTACAATGTACGTGAAACATATGCTTAAATCACAGTTAAAAAAGAAACCTTTACCACTAAGATATCACGAAATGAAGGAAGTAGTTATCTATTTTGTAAAAAGTTATATTTATTAAAAATATTTTTATCAATGAAAAATAATAATAAGAAATATTAACAATTTTGTAAAATGTGCACATAATAATGTCCAATAATTTTCTAATAATCATACAACTAACTCAAGAACATAAATTAAGATAATGGTATGAACTAATCCAACCGTTGGATGTCATTTCTTAATTCAAAAAGTAGCGTCATCGGAAGGCTGGTGATGGGAGGGAGTTAATGTCGGTATTGGGCTGGACAGTGGACCCGCTAAATGTGGGCCACGGGGATTACTGGGAACAGGGGACGTGTCTGGTCTGGGTGAGGCAAGACCTAAATTGAAACTGGATTTCATTAGTTTCAAGATATAACAACTCCAACTCCAACTCCTGTGACTGTATTCTTTTTCTTTCTTCTCAATTAGTGGAGTAGTAGTAGGAGTATTTTTCTTTTCTCTGCCTGCCGTCTTTTGTTTCAAGTCTTTGAGCACTTTGATTTATCATATGATTTACTCCTTAAAATTTACTAACAATTCTTAAAAATGGTCACGTTGTTCTAAAATTTAAAATTAGATATTAACTTTTTTAAAAATTCAACAAATTTTTAAATAATAACTACATATATAATTACAGATTTGAATGAATCATGTTAAATTTAAAATTTGACATCCTTAATTACAAGTTTTGTTCAATATTTTTTGAATTATGATTGCAAGAGCTCATCAATTTTTACCTAAAAAATAGTCATTATTTTACTAAAGTTGATACCTTTTTACATATTGAACAATTATGTACGTAGATTGAGTAAGTTTGCTTACTTTTGTTTTTACAAACTTAATAATCGTGCAAAGAATGAATAAATTTAGAATCGACTTACTTAGGTAGGTTTTAAATATCATATATTTGAGCAATATTTTAGTTAGTCTGGAGTTAATTTAACAATTTAAGTTTGATGACTCAGTACATACTCCAAAAGTTTTAAGTTTATATTTTTGTTTTGAGAATTGATATTTTTACAAATAAATTTGATAGTAAAATTCGATAAAAAATGAAGAAAATGTGTCATTAGCTCTTAAGCCACAAAAATAGTGAAATAAAAGTTTCAATAAAAATAGTGAATAAAAAATTTCGACAAAATATATTAGCCATACAAGGACATGGATTGTTAATAGTTTATCTAGTAATTAATTAAGTAACGTTCAAACCAAAAAAGTAAAGCAAACAATTAATGCCTAACTTGGTAGTGGGACGTGGATGGATGTGTTCATATCGTGTATTATTCTATTCTAACTAATGAGAAAACTAGCACATTAATTTATAGTATATATTTAAGGAGATCTAAAATAATTTTACTTATTCATGTCTTCTAGCTTTTGACATTGTCAAAGTTAATCCTAAAACATCCGAAATCATTCTTTAAATATTAAACAATAAGCTTAACACCCTAATGACGACTTTCGAAAGTTCGAGTCAAGTTATTCGAACGAATTGTCAAAGTCAGCCGGTATTATCTCATAATAACTAGAGACAAAGATATATATGCGGGTCGTGTACTGTGATCAATCCGACAATGTAAGTGAAGAAATTTATAATACCCTATCGAAACATGTAGAAAAACTTTATATGTACTTGAAGGTCAACTTGATCTTCCGTTGATAGGTCATCATTGGGATGAAGTTTGATATCCTAACAACTTCCCTAGAATGCATATATACACGCGGATAAATGCCGCTTGGACTTGTATCATCCTATCTCAAAATAGTCCTTGGATTTTGTAGTTATATATAGATTGTGCGGTTGGACCAACAGCGTTTGAATGATTAAATTCTAAAATAGGACCCATGGACAATACATATATATCTACGACATCCGATATATTATATGTTTATCTGTTCAATATATTATATGTCAAATAAGTGAAAAAAAATTGTGTAACATATATAATATATAAATTCGGAGAGAGGGTTTGGTGTAAATAATTTTTGAAGTTTTTTTAGCTTTTCTTAAAATATTCCCTTCGATTTTTAAGTAATTTCTGTTTTGTTTTAATTTTTTATCTTTTTATTATTAGTTTTTCAAAATTTATAAATTCGTATTTTATTCCATATAATTTACACATGCAAAACTTGTGCCATATTGTGCTAGTTGTATATAAAATGTTGACTACAAAGTAATTTATGCCCATGAATCAAGATAATGTAGATAATATAAATAGAGAATTGATGTTTTTATTAAAAAAATTAATATTTTTATAAGACTATCTCATGTGAATAGTAGATGAATCCTATCTTCAGACTTTGTAAAAATATTATTTTTTTGATAAAAATATTTGTTTTTTATTTGTGAAAATAGTAATTCTCTAAATATGTTGACTTTCTATTTATTTGCAATTAATTTTCAGATTATCTAGCAGATTCACATAAATGTGTTGTACGTATATAAAGTGGTATGCATATAGACACCGAAACAAAATTAATCCTGTTCTCTCTCTCCGCCGTCTCCGTCCCACGCAGGACGAGACTGTTCTTAAATCTAAACAAAGACTTGTCTCCAGTTTTTCTCTCTCTAAAGCCTCTCTTTCTTTCCCTCTTCAGGTGAAAACGTGTTTCCAACATTCTGCTCACCTACCTCTTTTTCTCTCTTGAAATTCATCGCCTATTTCACAATGCGGCTATTGGCTTCACCAAAACTCACCAGAAATTCCTAAAGTCATGACTCTGGGATTGTATGACTCTTCACATTTTGAAATTGTTCCAGATTGGTGCAAAACATGTCTCTGAAAGCTGTCCCAATCTGGATTTGTGCCCATCACTCGCATTCTCAATTCGGTGTTTCAGATTTGGTTCATAAACGTTCTGGGTCTCCTTTTATTTTGAGGATTGATTTTGGTAGGTGTAGAAAATGGGAGTGTTTTGCTTTGTCGGCGCAAAGGGCAAAAACCCCTGTTGAAGATGAGAAGCCATTGGCACCTGCGTTAGGTTCTTCTGCTGGAATTGATCAGACCCAGATCACTGAATCAAGTGGGTTTCACAAAGATTTGAGCTCTCTTCCAAGTGAGTTAATTCCATCCCCAGTTCTTGATAGCTCATGTTTATGCAATTGCTTTTGTTTTTATTATGGAGATATGAGTTTAATAATGCTTGTTGCATACTTGCAGTTTCTCCCTAAAGATAGGATTTTTTTAATCGCAGAGTTAATAGATTTTTCCCACAATCGAATTACCAAATATAGGTGCTTGACAGTGCTTGTTGCTATTTGGGGTACTTATAAGTGTTAGGATTATTAATGGAAGAGCTTCTAGATTTTGATTTATAAAAAGAGCTTATATATTTTGTCTGATACTGGGTACCAAATCATTGTCCGAGTTGGCAACATAGAGATTGATTTCGCTTGCCAAATTTAGAAGGATTGGTGATACATTTCCATTCTGCTTATGTTATGGTCGTGAAAGAGCAGGCACTATAAGTCTTGATTAGTGGTTTGTGAATTCCATTTATTACTCCATTATCAGTGTTTCCAATATGGTGATAATGATGAGTATGCACTTTTAAGATTCTAGGTTAAAAAGGCAGAGCTTGTCATTCTGCAAACCTGATAAAAAGTGGATGCCTTTTACTGGTTTGGAATCCAACAACCGGAGATGTCTGTCATTCAACTAAACTACTTTGGGATGTCTCCTAAAATTTGAACATGGTTGATAATTCGTACCACTTAGATACTTCGATGATATGTTTTCCATAATGCGCTATTCCTACTATAATAGATTTCAAGCATAATAATACTATTGATCCACTTTTCACCTTTTTGTACTATTAAACAGCCATCCTTTATTATTTCCATGGCTTCCTCTTTGTCCATGTACAACTTAATGACTTGCGAACATTATAAATTGCAGGGCCTTTATCTGCAACGGGTCCTTCGTCTTCTCCTAATGACGGTTCAAGGGTGCGGGTTGCATATAAGGTAAATAAACTCTTCTTTTTCTAATCATGTCTGGCAGCTTTATTGTTATTCTTATGTTAGTCTTGTTGCTTAGCATAGGGGGTGCCCGGTGCATATAGTGAGGGTGCCGCACTTAAAGCATATCCAAAGTGTGAGACTGTCCCATGTGACCAGTTTGAAGCTGCATTCAAGGTCAGTTGTTTTACAGACAGCAACTAAACTTTCTCAAGCAAGTATACCTGTTTTTACCATCTTATTAATAGTGATTTATTTTGCAGGCAGTTGAGCTGTGGTTAGTGGACAAAGCAGTACTCCCGATTGAGCATTCTGTGGGTGGAAGCATCCATCGTAACTATGACTTACTCCTTTGCCATAGGTTGCACATAGTAGGAGAAGTGCAATTGGTTGTTAACCACTGTCTTTTAGGTTTGCCTGGGGTAAGGAAGGAGGAGCTAAAGCGTGTTTTAAGCCACCATCAGGTTGAGCAATTTTCTTTAATCTATTATTGTATATATGAAGATTTCATGTTAGTGAGAGAAAAACTGAGCAATGTCCCATTTTAATTGTTCTACATTCAAAGGCATGACAAAATGATCAGTGAAATGCTCTTGCTTCTGTAGCTTTAAGTGCATGTATGTCACTAACATTTTTTACATGACATGGAAAAGTAGTTGTAGTTCTAAAGGCTGCGCCGCATAACAGAGATAAATAGATCATGAGCTCTACAATAGGCAAGTGTTGGAAAAGGAAGTAAGTAGATGGTGTATAAATGTTTCTAGGAATCATTTTTGACTACTTGACATTGAATTATGTGGATTGAAAGATGCATAAAGTTGAGTTTCATAACCATATTCCTTTGCTTTGCTGATATTCAAGAAATTGAAAAAGGGGTATTTACCTTGCTTTCAGGCACTTGATCAATGTGAGATGACATTAAACAATTTGGGTGTTGTCAGCGTCAATGCTGATGATACTGCCGGTGCAGCTCAGGTAGTTTGTGAAGTTTTTGTAGCCTGTTTTAATTTTTGTATATAGTATTAACTTTGCTACAGATTGTAGCCTCTGAAGGCATAAGAGATACTGGAGCAGTTGCAAGTTCTCGAGCTGCAGAAATTTATGGGCTTGATATTCTTGCAGAAAGAATCCAGGTAATAATTTTTTATATCCTCATATCATAGATTTATAAGGGTCCGGGTCTATGCAGATGTACGCTGCTTGGTGATAAAATGGATGTTAAATATCCGTTCTTATCAAATACTATCTCCATTCCATAATAATTGACTTTTTAGAAGAAAAAATTTGTTTCAATTTATTTGTGGTTTACAACTTTCTAGGAGAATAAATTATTTACTTTCCTATATCACTTTTCTTCTTTATATTAGTAGTTTTCAACTTCCCATAAAGAGGTAGTGATGGAATTTCATATAAATTTTAATTGTTAAATGATAATATTAAATGACTTTCTTAATTCATGTGCATGAAGCTAAAACGACTATTATTATGGAATGAAGTTAGTATATATCTAACTATAAATGAACTGCAAGTTCCAAAGTCAATTTACTTCTTCCATTGTGAAAGGCTTGAAGGAAACTAAGACATCAAAACTTAAGGATTAAACATAAAAGCATGGATTTTATGAAAATTTAACGATTAACTATAACCCATCAAAACTTCTTCGAGCAAGCATGGATTATGAAAAGCTCATATCTTAACAATAATCTATCAAAACCTCTTAATTAATTTAAAATCACATAAGAACTATAAAACGAAGGTATTTCAATAACGAAATATGAAGACGAAATCAATTAAACATAAAAGCATAAATAATAGAAGTGATGAAAAATATTATCATGAATAATTATTTAATTTCATCTTCATCCTAGATTAAAGAAATTAGCTAGATATGAAAAATAAATAAACTGACTAAAATAAAGAAGAAGTAGAAGATTAAAAATAAATAAGAAACTCCCTTTATTAACGATCCTCCAACAAACGTACAATGAATAAGTAATTTAATCTACTTCTACTCCTAACCTAAACGAATAATTTTAATGAAGAAATAATTTTGTGCTCTAATTTAGATTCATTGAACTTGGTCTCTTTTGTTTCTTTTATTCTCTTCTTTTCTTCTTGACTTTAATCTCTACATGGTAATCTCCCAAGAGTCTTTTTCCATGTAGGTATCAATAGTGGCCTTTTGGGTAGACTTTCATTTCTCTTGCTGGATTTGACGTGCACACCAAGATTGTTCCACATCTTTCCTTCTCGTTGTAGGATTCTTCTTGGATATTTTCTTATATGAATAAGAGCATTAAATAATTTTGACTCTATTGAAACAAAATATCAAATCCTAGAAAATAAAATAAAACATATTAATTTAATAGACTAATATAATTAAAATGACAAAATTAAGGATAATATATCAACTATTATTATGGAATGGAGGTAATATATATTTTGTGTGTGTGCACTAGTAACACTCCGTGTCTCAATTGAGAGGTCATTTTGTACTTTTTGAGAAATATATGTCGACTAGGTATACAAAACACAAAGAGATAGCGGAATAACACCTTTCAACTATGATTATATTATAAATGGGTTACCTGTTAATTGTTCTCATGGGCTACAACCTAATATCTTTTATGAATTTTATATTGAGTGAGATATATAATTCTTTTATAATCCTAGCTTTGTAGATCTGCATCATATGCCTACTATATCTGGATTTGACAGCTTGTCAAGTAGAGTGTCCAAGACTAGTTCCGTTATGAAGTTTCTTTCAAAATACTGTTCTTGTAAATGAAGGTTAATAACCAATTCTATTAATACTAATTTATTTATTTTATTTGTCTTAGTTTCCTTCAAGCCTTTCACAATGGAAGAAGTAAATTGACTTTGGAACTTGCAGTTCATATATAGTTAGATATATACTACCTCCATTCCATAATAATAGTCGTTTTAGCTTCATGCACGTGAATTAAGAAAGTCATTTAATACTATCATTTAACAATTAAAATTTGTATGAAATTCCATCACTACCCGTTTATGGAAAGTTGAAAACTACTAATATAAGGAAGAAAAGTGATATAGAAAAGTACATAATTTATTCTCCTAGAAAGTTGTAAATGACAAATAAATTGAAACAAATTTTTTTTTCTAAAAAGTCAATTATTATGGAATGGAGGTAATATTATTTTGGAAATACGCTCTCTTTAATGAAGTGTTAAGATTAAAACATTTGAACTACTTGATTACATCTTTCCCTTTCTCCCATTCCTTTTTTAGGGAGGAAAAGAAATATGCCCCTAGTTTTTGCCGCCTTGGCAGTTTTAAATACTCATCTTTCTGGAAAAGTGTACCATTTTTCGTTTGTAACTTACAGAGAAAAATGGTATCCTTTTTTTTGTTCCAGAAGTTGGGAGTAGTACTTGGAAAAAATGGAGAAGAAATTCTTTAAAATCAGACCAACCATGAGCTCTATGAAACTCTTGCTATGAGGGGGCTAACTAAACCAAAATATGAGTAAATATTTGTTTTATACGCATGTTTTTTTACACTTGTGTGGGCTGGTACGATGTTTACTTTGTTATAATAGATGGTTATGTAGCACGCTGTATCCTTAAATTTGGAACCATTCAGTGTTAGACGTGATTCAGGAGCAGCAGATATGTGCTTGCCTATTAATTTAATGATATTCTGCTGGGAAGATTCACCTTTGGATGTGATATGTGGAACTATCTTGTTATTTGTTTGGCTGAATGGTGACTAGTGGCATTTTATATATGATCCATGAAATTTAATCTGAAAAATCACACTGAAATGGTAATTCGACATACACAATGGTACTCCTTGTAGAGAATAAATTATATAAGGATGGCCCGTAAAACTAGTGTTTTACACCATCCAATAGCAACATGCTAAATTTACCTTCATGACATGTTGCTATTGGATGGTGTAAAACACTAGTTTTACAGGCCATCCTTATATAATTTATTCTCCTCCTTGTAAATAACTGCAAATCCATAGGTGTTCTATTTATGTGTATACTCGAACTACACTTTCGGCCTATAAGTTCTACTTGTAAATCATTTTCTTTAAATATATGTTTGTGTGTGTATATATATTTTTGTTTTATATTTGCCTTCATGAGTCTATTGTAAATAGAACTGATATGAAGATATCCCACCCAGTAAAGCTTGTGTTTGAGTATTGTATAAATATCATTATTTACTGTTTCATTATTTTTATATGCTAGTTTTTTGACTCCCTATCATTATTTATTTATTTGGTTTCATTCTATAATGCAACGGCCAGGATTACTCCGATAATGTCACCCGTTTTCTGATACTCGCAAGGGAACCTATAATCCCAGGAACTGAGAGGCCCCATAAGGTAGAGGTCTTTATGTTTTTATAGTTAAATTTACTTTCTATAAGCAGATTAAACAATCTGTTGTTTTTCTTTCAAGACGAGCATTGTCTTCACTCTTGAAGAAGGCCCTGGGATACTATTCAAAGCCTTGGCAGTGTTTGCTTTGAGAGGCATTAATTTATCCAAGGTAATTTAAGTTAAAATTTGGTCTGCTAATACTTCCTTTTTGTAGAAAAGACTGACATTTGCTGCTATTTCAAATTTATACTCAGATTGAGAGTCGACCTCAGAGGAAGCGTCCATTACGCATTGTTGATGATAGTAACAAGGGGAGTGCCAAGTGAGTGTTTTTCTTCTCTTAAAATGGGATTCCATAGGTGTGATCAGGAAAAAATTATTCTGGTTGCCGCAGCTAGTTGACTGAGGCAACCTAGTTGCGGCAACGGCCCAAAACGATGTAGTTTCAATTAATGAAATGATGTAATGACAGCTGTCAAATTCTATATGAAACCAAATGGAATGATACTACTTAATAAACACCTTAACACCAAAAATATGTCATTTCCCTAGTGTGCTAACTGCTCTTTTGTTCTTTTGCCAACATTCTCTATAATCTCACTTCTGCTTTATGTGGTTGCTGCAAAATGTTGAGAGAAATGAATGTGTACATCAGATATTTTACGTCCTCAGAAAATCTATATTCTCCAGTAAACTGAGCCCCATAATAGCAAAACTCCACAAGCCAGAGTCCATGTACTTAGTGTTCTGCATCAGCTTGTCTTCATATATTTGAGAAACCATTTTAAAAAGGAAAGAAAACTTAAGATATGTAGGTTTGTTATAGTTCTTTACCTCAACTCTTATAACAATAAATTGTTAATTATGAAAATTGTTCTTCTATACTCTTGCAAGGAAATTAGAAATTTGTTTTAAGATTTGTTGAAGTGACTGAATTCTGGTGGCAGGTATTTTGATTACCTCTTTTATATCGACTTTGAAGCTTCTATGGCAGAGCCTCGTGCCCAATATGCTCTGGGACATCTACAGGTTGGTCCTTTTGATTTGTGACATGATTAGATCAGAACCTGTTTAATCATTTTCTGTCTATATGAAAAATTCCTTCCTGAAAAATATAAGCTGATTAGAAATATTCAGTGTTTCCAGCTAGCAGTCAGCTAAATTCATTTATTTCTTACTTCCACAGTTGCTGGTCTCATATTGCTTAAAATATAACACCAGTTCACTGTTTTTCAATCTACTTTTTGACTTTTAAGTTATTTTGGAACTATAAGGTGTCTGACAGTTATCTTCCTGCTTGTCCTACTGTTGGCTTTTATGGTGATTTATGTTTGTGATTCTGCATAGTTTGTTTCTAGTTATGGATGTGGTATTGCTTATAACTTTTAAAAAAGACATGTTCTTGATAAAGCACACTGCAGTTCTATAAACTGCAGATTTTGATTCTCTTTTTCTTTTGAAATCTGTAGTTATAATTATGCCCTTCATTGATGATCTGCTAAACCATAGCATAGCTTTGTCTTCTGAAGATAACTTATAATTTATCTCAAACCAAACTTCTCTCATACAAACAAGAAAAATAGGACTATTTCTCTTTCACATATATTGTGCTGGTGGTAACGTCATGATAACTCGTGAGACGGCCCATTCATGTTGGCAAAATACTCAAAAAATTGTTTTTGTGATCTTTGGCTGTTTCTTGCAGGAATTTGCAAAATTCATCCGGGTCCTTGGTTGCTATCTTATGGATACAGTTCTATAGATAAATATGCTCCCTGCCTAGTGAATCCACCACCTCGTAGAAAAAGTTGTATGTTGTACATGCATTCGCCTGATTATTTCATTTTGTTCCATATTCTTTTCACTTCTGATGAAGGCATGATTCCAAAGACTGGTACAAAGATTTGGTTCTAGATTCTAGTGCAGGACTAATGTTAATGTGTCATTTTTGGTGATTATAGAGAGTTGGCTGAATTTCTTATTTAATCTCATAAAGAAATTGATGTCAAATAAGTTGGTCGAAAGTGAAGTTTTCCCAGTTGGTGATGGCAGATTTCTGCTTTATGTATTGCGTGCAGTGCTCTCTATTGACAAAGAAAT
The DNA here is from genome assembly GCA_020205555.1 of Panax stipuleanatus. NCBI lineage: Eukaryota > Viridiplantae > Streptophyta > Magnoliopsida > Apiales > Araliaceae > Panax > Panax stipuleanatus. Next base: position 6,188,654 of record CM035125.1, on the reverse strand, counting down.
AGATACAAAATGATGACTATACATTGGTTGGCAGGTCTGGGTATTATAATCAGTCACATTTGTATCTTATTTTTATTACAATACAATTCCTTAGACGCCATAGCATTACTAAAGCATTATTGTATTTATTGCATATGAAAAAGCAAGTTAAGCCTTTGCTGGAATTATCTGAAAGTCTTGCATCCTAGAAATAATCAGTGGATACCACACAGAAAATGTCCCAGCAAGTACTTAAAAGTAGCCGGCGTAGTAGCAGGACTAAATCATCTAGTCTCATCAAACACATGTTCTCCCATTGTGGCGATATTACTCTTTCTTCTGCAGTTCCTTGAGAAAATCTTCATTGTCAACCAGAACCTTTATATAACAAGTAGATAAAGAATTACAAACTGAAATTGGGCAATGCATAGTGATATGTTCTTCATGCACAACAATTGAAAATAAAGTAATCGCACAGCTTGTTAATAATGCTCTCTGAGCATGCACTTCAATTTTTCTTCTTCTTTTATGGTGTGTAGGAGAAATCCTTTCAAGTGCACGGCAATTATAAAAGATGTTTTGTAATGATATGATAGGCCATCTATGCGTACATTTTTAGTAAACTAAAGCAGTAACTTTTTTTTTTCTTTTTTTGACAAGTAAACTAAAGAATGTTGTACATTAGGTTTATGAATCAAAATGCAAAACTGTGTGTTCAAGCACATTTTTGGTTCACCTTTGCTATCAACTTCCTCCATAAAATATTCAAGATTTCCATTAACAAGTTTTTACCCAATCCCAGAAACGTGAGTCGGCAAGTGCATCATCTAGCAGTCACTAATCTACTTCTACTCCATGCAACTTAGAATCATAATCTACAGATCATTTGTTATTTGAGAAAACTTACTGTTTTCCAACCATCTGGATCTAGGAAAGAGGTGATCTTGGTGTTGAGTCCAGGAATTGGTCCTGGTTGCCGAGTTATTTTCCCTCCAAGCTCTTGGGTGACAAGGTTGACAACCTCACCACTTTTATATACATCATCAGTACTGATTGCAACCTAGAAACAAATGTCACATTCATCATAACTCAGAAGGAAAAGCAGAAGACGATGTACACAATTCACCTTCAAAGTGGAGAAGTTCCACTCCTGGTTTCACAACAAAACTCTTAAACTTACCTGTGCATATGCATTTCCTTTGGAATATTCTGTCACACCATAGTTATAAGTCAACTCCAGAACAGTAGTCTGATATTCATCAGCATAACCCATCATGGCTAAGGTATACTGTGAAGTACATAAATATATCATAGGCATAATCAGTTTTCCACCAGTACTCTAATCGAAAACTACCAAAGAATTGTATTTCACCTTCTGTTCTGGTCTATCAATCTTCCTCAACAATTTCATTCCCAATGCCTGAATAAATTGAAAACCAAGAATTCAAAACACACACACACACACACACACACATATATATATATAAGTATGATTCTTTGTAGAGAAAAAAAATTATATATTACAATCAATGAATTAAACATACATTTCTACTACACTTTAATGCACAAGATTCAAGCTTAGGTTTACAAAAAAATACATGCTCGACACAACAATTCAAAGTTGCTTCACCAATATCAAATTTCAAAGTCATACAAATTATGTACATTTATTTGCTGGATTTAGGTGCATTAGAAAAACAGTGAAGAAAATTGGGCCACTTACTGCATATACACTTGGAAAGAATCAAAGAACTGCTATTAATCTTACTGACCTGCAAGGGTAGCATATAAATCCTAAACCAAATGCGAAGCATCCAAAACCACGCACACCAACCATGCATCCCACCTAACGTAGAAATACAATAAAGGACGAAAGTTGACCCTCGTATTCACCCCAAATAATGAGTGTAAATTGTATTTTTTTAAAAAGTCTACAGCACCTCAAATCTTCCCAAACATCACGTGCTGCATAACTTTCAAATAATTGCAAATTCAGTAAGGCTTTCCCTATGCTCATGTCAAAGGAATTTGGTTTAAAAAAATAATTTTTACTTTTGTAATTACCTGTTTTATACTATTTAAAAAAGGCTATATAATTTCTATACTTTAACAATCAAATTCCATACTACATTTCAAATTCAAAATATGGTAGACCTTCTGCTTTTTACTTCAGGAGGGCTGCTAAACAATATTACTGAAAACAAAGTAATCCACACGGAATAGTTCACAGGAAAATATGGATAGTAAATAATCTATTAGGCACTTTCTCCTGATCGCACTAGAGCAGGTCAATTTAAGAAAGCAAACTCAAGCTAGAGAAAATTTACCTTTTCGTAAAACTTGATAGAGCGATCAAGATCACCAACACGAAGCATGACTTGACAGAGGGGTTCAGGAGTAGAGCCTCTTTGAATGATTTCAAAAGCATAGCCATCAGGATCTTTGACAAAAGCAATGACACTTGTTCCACCTTTAACAGGACCATGGCTCCCTTGAGACATTTCCACCCTTGGCCCTAGCATTTTCTACAAATTTGTACACCTGCAAGTGCATTAAAGTAAAAGAACGTTCTTCTCCAAATTGTTTATAAAGAAAATGTGAACGCATTATGTAGCAAGTACAGACACTTACATCTGGGGTTGCAATAGCAAAATGCCCAAAGCCTGTTCCAATGTCATATTTATCCACTCCATAGTCTGGGAATCAACATCAAGTTAGTTAAACACTTTTAACAAAGATTATATGTAAGAAAGTAAATAAAATGATGAACAAATCATACAAATAAATATACAAATAAGAGCAACTAACATATGTGGTTAAAAAGTTATCTTCATGACTTTGCAAGTAAGAGTACCGGAGGAAGTCTATCAGATATTCATAATTTAAAGAAGCACGTGCTATCAGTTTACTGAGCAGGTAATAAAATTAACTACTCCAGGTATCATCAAGACAAGGGTTTGAACATACTGTATGTCAACTCCACCACAAACTGAGATTCTTCAGGACCAAACCCGAGAAAGGCATTCGAATATTTTTCTTCCGGGATATCTCTGTTTCTCAATAGCTTCATCCCCAAACCTTCTGTGTAAAACCTGAAAACATCAAAGCAAAATTGAGGAACTCCAAGATTTATTTTTTAAACAATTTGAGCTTAGTTGCATACTTGATTGTGCGATCAAGGTCACCAACGCGATACACAGCATGTAAGAACCAGCGCTTATCCTTCTTTGGCCATTCCAACAACTCATCACTTGGGACAACAGGTGCAGCCTCAGATTCAGCCATTTTGTTCTGCTTTTATCAACAAGTTGATTTCAGGTAAAAAAAAGAAAAAAAGAAGAAGGTAGAATTGCAAACAAACACAAATCTGAGTAAAAATAAGAAAATGCAAATGTTAACCATTCCAATCTTCCATTGTTTACCATGAAATAATTTTAAAACTGAAATCCAGGAAATGACATTTCCTAACAATGCATCAGCATCTAATATACCCATCTCAATCTCTATCTAAAGACATTTTTAAACAATAATTTAGAATCAGTAGTTCATATAAAACTTCAACAATAAATAATAAAATGTCGGATTATACAATTGATTGAAAAATATAACAGATGTATAATAATATACATAACTAAACAATGAAACCCAGCTTCGACATACATATAGATTATAGAATATAAATCTAAATAGAAATAGAAATAGCATACCGGAGAGAGTGATCACTGATCCGTGAAAAATGGGGACAAAACCCTAGAAATGATGACGACCTGTCAACACTTCATACGTTGATATACAAGACCTTGAAATTCCAATTTTCATGTCCGAGTTTAACTTTTAAAAATAATAATTTATAACTAATAATACATTTTAGATAATTTGTAATGTTTTAAAATGTTTTGTCTAAAACTAAATAAGTTTCATCATTTTTACAATTTAAAATATTTTAAATTTACTTCAAAAAATTTAAATTTACTTCTAAATTTTGACATGAGAGGAGTATTTATATCTTTTTACAATCATATTGGAATGAGCTCAAAATTTTGTTTTTAAACGCATGATAATATGACATTGAGTATTTTAATAATAATTTATGGTATAATCAATTTATCCAACTAATATTATGGTGACACATTATTTAAGATCAAAAATTTAAGAACTTTAACATCACCTTATTAAAATATTGTTAATATGTATTTTTATTCAGTAGTAAAATAAGAATAATATTTTATCATTCTCTTCTATCCTACACATGCAATAATTGGTACAAAATTTTAAATACATATATACTCCCTCCCTTTCTATTGACTTTTTAAAAGTTAATTTTAAATATTTTCAATCTCAAAATTGACATAATTTCGTTTAATTTATATCAATATAATTATAAATATCATAAATTATCTAAAAAGCACTATTAGTTATAAGATTTATTATTTTCAAAACTTAAATAAATCATATCAATTTTAAATTTAAAAAAATATCTCAAATTGACTTTTAGCAATGTTAATATTAAACTTATAATTTGAAACATATGGAGTATTTAATATGTTATATGATAAAATAAATGTCCTGCAAAGCATTTCTTTGTTAATTTGATATTTTTACAAGAGAAATTGAAATATCTTGTTTAAATATGAATTTTTTCCTAATTTATTTTTGAGGAAAATAATGAATAGACAAAATTTAGATAAACCCCTAATTTTCTTGTACCTTCGTCTATTATTTTAACTAATGTTCTAGTTAATTTAATTTCCTAATGTTAGTAAATTAAAATAAAATAAAATTAGAAAGATAAAGAAAAGATCTTTAAACCGGCAAACGGTTTTGGTGCATTGTTGTTTGTTTATGGTATAATAAAATAATATTTTTAGACTGGATCGATTATCAAATCGAAAAAATTGTTGGGTGGATGGATCATTGGTTGACAATCAGTCGTCGAATCATTATTGAATCTGTGACGTTATAAATATATAAAAATATATTATTAATAATTAATAAAATTTTAAAATATCTCATTTTTGATAAAAGAAAATATAATGAATTTGTGTTACTGTATAGTGGGTTAAGGTACATTATTTGGATCTAGCTTTCTATCCCAATATGGTTTAAAGTGATTGGGCTCGAACAACTTGCGCTTGTGAAAATTTTATTTGGAAATTAATTTCCTAGAAGCTTTTATTTAATTCACGAAGTAGAATAAAATGACATCGTGATCACTACAAAATAATAAAAATAAAATAACATGATCTTTTTCTGAAGCAAAATAACTTGACCCTTTGTCATGAGCCAATAAGTTACGGGTTTTTTTGTTTCTTTGTTTACTTAATGTGGTTTCGTTCCACGCGTCAATTAAAACATTACTATTTAGTCCTAAAAAAGATTTTTTAAATTATTTTCTAATATTTTTATGAATATTAAGATTTCATTAGCTACGATTACACATGTTAAATTTCAATATTTTCAAAGTATAATATTTAGTACTGAACAAAAAGGAGGAAATATGGGTTTTCAAATTTTTTTTCGTATGTTTATTTGTTACTTCTCCGAAAAACAAATCAAAAAGAGATAAACGCGGAATTCATTATACTTTTTTGCCTTACAATATTAAAGCTTTTCAATTTATTAAGGTATAAATAAATAATAACTAAACTACATACTCAGTTGTTATCACTAATGAATCAATTAGTAGTAGTAATATTTAAACCAAGATTAGTAGCTAGTGTTACAAGCTAATGAAGGGGTAAATATCCTTTTCGAATCTAAAGGGTCATTACTTTGGGGTGGGGTGGGGTGGGTTGGGGCACCCGATTCACAAAACCAAATAAATACAAGTCTCCATTACTATAGTGGATTGTGTCCTCAATTCTTTTAAAGACTTTAAATTTGACATTGATTGCCCCACCATAATGTACCACACAATTTGGCTGATGTACAACCGTATACATGTTTCGTCAGCCTAATATTCATAATTGAAAAAATAATAAAAAAACCTTGGTTGGTCTACATTTTGTGTTCAATTTAAGTGATGGTAGTGGTATATTCTTCTACCGATTCCATGCAATTAATATTCCTTTCATGTATTAGAAAAGACATCTAGCCTCTAGCCAGACAAAACCTTAAACCTTAGTTGGTCTACATTTTTCATTATCAACGAGTCTTAACCGGGTTCTTAATTATTCATATTTCCTACATATAATTGTTGATAGCTACCTGGATTTTAATGTAATGATTCTTTTTATAAAATTTTGAGACTCGTACTTAGGATGAATATCTCAATTCCTAAGTTTACTTAGGGGGTAATAATATTTTATCACCTTATTAAGCTTAATTTTACTATATTCTCAAGATAACACATGCATATAACTAAATGAAAAATATACTAAGAATTTTAAGGTAAAAAATGTCATAATCAGTGATGAGATTTGACGATGAACCTTACCTAACGTTTGGCTGACGTACTTTGAAACCAATTTTTAACAGTTTTCATACATGACAAATATACTAAGCCTATTATTCTCGATGCTGATTATTAAAACACAATTTTTTAACGCACTCACAAATTTAATCTTAAGGGTATCAATATTTAAAATCAAATCTCCTAATTATTATTAAAAGGTTAATTAATTAAGATTCTTCTTTATTATTGATCGAGATAAAGAATTAAGATTCTTAAAGATTATATTGAGTGTTAACGATCCAAAATCCAACTTAATATCTTGTACAAAAAAAAACTAACCAATGTGCCTAGTTAGACTTGAGAAAAACTACATATATAAAAAGTACACCTATATTTAGATTGATGTCTAAATTTGGGTATTGCACACAACATATTATTTTCTCTAACTATATTTGGGGTAAACATGAAATGAAATGAAACATAAATCTTCAAATTTGCTATTTTTTATAAATTAGACTATTGTTGTGGATTTTTAATTTTTTTAGAAGCCACACTATAATACAATCTCATAATTAAGTATAATATTAATAAATAAATTGGTTGTATATGAATAATAAATAAAATTCATATGAATTTTGTGGACATAATAAGTTGTAATTGTGGAAATGGCAATTTTCATGGATAAACAAAACAAGAATCTAATAAAGCTTTGACCGACCGGGGAAAAAACACTCTTCTTTAACAACCACGTCTCTATCTCTCTCTCTCTTCGGCCCGCCTCCTGACGAAAGTGCTGAGAAAACAAAACAAAGGAAAATTGAGCTCCAACCAATCATCTCTTCCCACGTCAGCAACTTGTAAAGACTCGAAAATCCGTCCAGGTTCAATGAACCTAAAAGGCCGCCCTCTCTTAGGCCATTATCGCCTTAACCCTCCGTGCTTCGCTGTTTCCTATATTAATATATCACTCTGCAATCCAAATTCCAAAACCCAAAACCCAAATCTAATCAATTTAGTCTTACATATAGAAAGAGGAGAGAGAAATCTTCATAATTATATCTCTGCAACAATGGCATTTGCTGCTGTTACTTCCTCTACTGCCATTACCAGTTCTTTTCCTTCACGTTCAAATCCCTTATTTGAACAATCCAAAGGTAATTAATTGTTCATACTTTTCCCGGGTTTTCCCTGTTTTTTGATTTTACGATCTTAATTCCGTGTGGGTATGTCATCTTTTCTGTCATTTTTGATGGGGTTTAATGCTTTTCTTTGTGAAATTTGCAGCTCCTCAGCTGGGATCATTTCAGCCGTTGGAACGGTCTCATGCTTCGTCAATGGCTCTGAATCTTTCTCGGGGAAGGTCGCAGGTGAAACCAATCAATGCTAAGCCAGAACGGAACGATTCAATTGTCCCTTCTGCTGCAACCATCGTTGCTCCTGGTAAGTAGTTTACTATACATATATACACAAAAAAAACTTAATATTTGTTTTGTGATTGCATTTTTATAATTATATGCATGTGGGGATTACTGCTGCTGAAACTATTTGGAGTTTTAAAGATTAGAGGGATCTGTAATGACGATTTTGCCCTTAATTTGTTGGTGAATCTGCAGAAGTGGTGGAAAAAGTTGAAGTAGATGTGGAGAACTATGAGAAGCTGGCTAGGGAGCTTGAAAATGCATCCCCACTTGAGATTATGGATAAGGCTCTTGAGAAATTTGGGAATGATATTGCAATTGCTTTCAGGTATTGATTTTTCTTTTCTTTTCAATTTCATGGGCTTGATGAGAAAGATTGTGCTTCAAAGTTATAATTTTGATAACTAGCTGTTGTGAATGTATTATCTAAGATGCTAATTGTTCACACTACTGAAGCTTAATTTTTTAACTTTCCAGTCTAATATTCTTGGTATAAGAGGATGTGCCTTATTTGATCTATCAACTTGATTATTTTTTTGTAATGTTTGTTGAGATATGGATTAAATAACTTAAAACTTTGATATTGTTTAGCTGACCCTTTAGCTAACATAGTTCCAAGCACTTTAATCATCAAATTGAAACTAAAAATAATTGACGCACAGAGCTTTTGACGTTTAGTTAAGCATTTTAAGCTGTTTTTCTTGCAATAATTAAAATGTTTATTCTTAATTATTAAAATTTCTTTACTTGTTTATTTTACATCACTTGGTTAGAAGTTCTTGCTAAGGGAATCTGGATCCAATTGTTGTAGTGATTGATTGACTCCCAATTGTTTTCAGTGTTCCATATCAAAGTACGTCCTCATGCTTCTGGGTTTTTTAAGGTTCAGGGCAAATTTTTTCAAGTGTGCCCCTTTATATAAATTAAACAAAAAAATAAAGAAATTATCAACTAATTAATTTTCAAGTGAAGCATTGGTTTGCTTAACAAAATATTTATTCAAAGATCCTCTTAAACTTTGAGCAATTTCTTCTTGTTCTTTTTTTCTTTCTTTGTCTCTTGAGATTTCCGGAAAGTTGTTTCTTAGGAAATATTTTTTAATTTTTATATTAAACACAACATAATAAAAAACAATAAAACTAATTAACAAAGAACAATAAAACTTGGATTTTGAGTATATTTTCTTCCACTTGAAACTTCCAATTATAAAGAACAAGAATCCCAGCCAAGTTTTCTGTTGAATCAAATAATAAATAAGAAAAAGTTAACAAAGATATGTATTACAATTTACAAAATTTATACATCTAGATTCTATATGTATATTTAAAAAAATTACCTTCAAAGAAAGGCACTGGTCTAGCTGGTAGATGATTTATTTTCTAACTCTGTTGGAGAAGAGGAGAATCGCCGGAAAAAAAATTTGCTTGCTTTATGAACTGAGAGGGTCGAAGGGTTTTTCCTTCTTTTTGTGGTTAAGTGTCTGTTTTGATTCCCCATATTTATTGATTTGTTTTATATTATATTTTATAATTAATATAGGACTTCCTTACTCGGTACGTTTCTTCTTGAGATTGAGTATATAAAGACGGGTTGGATTGATTGGCTTCCCTTTTCATTAACAGGTAGAGGCGGCAACTTCTTTTGTTTTATTTTTTATTTTTTTTATACACATATATACATAAGCTTATAAAAAAATTTGGGCCTCCCTCAAGTCCTGGGCTGTAGCCCTGATAGCCCTGGCCCAAGGTTGGCTCTGTGCCTGATTAAACTGTGCTCCAAGTTTGCCATTTTGCTATCTTGATTCTAAAAACTTACCTGGCTCTTAATATATTTAATTTAAAATGTTCCAGGACTTTTTATGGAGGGTCACTTGAAAGATAAGGCCTTAGCCCTAATGGGTTATTTGAGTTATTTGGCCATATCTATATATGTCAAATGATAATTGCTGTGATTAGTAGCAGAAATATTGATCCATTGTCTACTTATTTTGCAGTGGTGCAGAAGATGTTGCTTTAATCGAGTACGCCCATTTAACTGGTCGACCATTCAGAGTGTTTAGCCTGGACACTGGAAGGCTAAATCCAGAAACATATAAATTGTTTGACACAGTTGAGAAGCAATATGGCATTCACATTGAATACATGTTCCCAGATGCTGTTGAAGTTCAGGCCGTAGTAAGAACCAAGGGTTTGTTCTCTTTCTATGAAGATGGTCACCAGGAGTGCTGCCGCGTGAGAAAGGTGAGACCTTTGAGGAGAGCCCTGAAAGGCTTGCGGGCATGGATCACTGGACAAAGAAAAGATCAGTCCCCAGGAACTCGATCAGAAGTCCCAGTTGTGCAAGTGGATCCATCTTTTGAGGGGCTTGATGGTGGGGCTGCGAGCTTGGTGAAGTGGAACCCAGTGGCGAATGTGCAGGGTACCGACATATGGAACTTTCTCCGTACCATGAATGTGCCTGTGAACTCATTGCATGCTCAAGGGTACATCTCAATCGGGTGTGAGCCGTGCACAAGGCCAGTCCTACCGGGGCAACATGAAAGAGAAGGAAGGTGGTGGTGGGAGGATGCCACTGCCAAGGAATGTGGACTGCATAAAGGAAATATCAAGGAGGAAAATGTAAATGGCAATGGAAATGGAGCTGTACATGAAAATGGGACTGCCACAGTTGATGACATTTTTAACAGCCAGAATGTTGTGAGCTTGAGCAGGCCCGGTATTGAAAATTTGGTCAAATTGGAGGACCGGAGAGAGGCATGGCTTGTTGTGCTCTATGCACCTTGGTGCCGCTTTTGCCAGGTAATAATCAATCATCCAAAAATTCAAACGATAACAGTTGTATTGGCATGAACTTTGGATCTTACTAACAAACTTTACTGTAAATAAATTCTGCGCAGGCAATGGAAGGATCATATGTTGAATTGGGTGAGAAGTTAGGTGGAACTGGTGTGAAAGTAGGAAAGTTCAGGGCAGATGGGGAGCAAAAGGCATTCGCAGAGAAAGAATTACAGTTGGGGAGCTTCCCGACAATACTTTTCTTCCCTAAACACTCGTCTCGGCCCGTGAAGTACCCATCTGAAAAGAGGGATGTGGACTCGCTGTTGACATTTGTCAACGCTCTCAGATGATAGATATAAAGTTATGCTCCACGCATTATTATTCATTGTTCAATTCAGTTGAACAGGAAATTTCTCCTGATGCATATAATCCGCCGCCGAATTGCCGGAACCCAAAATCTAATTGCTTCTTCCGGTTGTAGTACTTCACTGCATATGGGGACTGATTGTATATTTTTTTTTTCCACATAATGTAATATCTTTTTCCCGTCTCTTGGCTATTAAGCTATGAGAGGTTCCATTTGGACTTGGGTTTTGATTTTTAAGGGGATGGAAAAGCTTTTAAGTTTTATGAAATGTGTACTTGATGTTGCAGTGAACTGAATAGAGGAGGGAGGAGCTTGTTTTTCCTTCTGAGAGTCAAAGCCGTGACCTTTGCAATGCAAAGGCATGTTCTTGGCCTTGATTATAATTATTTAGTGGCTATGAAGATGATGTCTCAAGAATCTTAGCTTTGGAGGAGTATCTAATTTAGTTAATGAATTTCAAAGTTTTACAGTGTTTAATTAACCGACGAAAACGATTTTGTATTTGCCCCAAAAGTATTCTTTATTTGTTCAATTTCTTAAGAATGCTTAAATTTGTACCTTTCTTTTGTATTTTATTCATCTTTAATTGTTTATTTTTTGTGTATAGCACGAGTATTTGCACTAGCGAATTGAATGTGCATGCAGCATAACACTAGTATTCTTAAAGAAACAACACATTTTACATATTTTGTCCAGTCTAATTACATTTAATTGACTATGCCGATGACATGGCAGCCTAATATACTAAATGAGTGTTTGTGTAAAAATAATATATATATTTTTAATGAGATTAAAGGACAAAAAGGTAAAATAACAAATAAAAGAATTACAAATTACACAAATAATATAAATTAGAAAATATACAAAATTAACATTAATAATTAAGCAAATTACAGAAAAAGACATACTTATGAATAATTACACAAGTAACTTAACTTAAAAAATACCACAAAAAACATACTAAATTAAACCATTAACTTAAAATAAAAAGCACCATTAACAAATTAAATAATTAAAACAATTATTCACAACATCTCACCGTCCCAATCATGGACCATCATCGCAACCTTACTTTCAATCTTCAACTCTTCATCATCAGCGAGCCACATGTACATTAAGATAGTATCAATGCAATTCAATTCAACTGATTGTAAGGAAGGAGCTAGAAATAGTTGCAGGCCGGAGTTGGTAATCTCCAAAATTTTAAAACCCTAATGGCAATTGCAGGAAGGCATGCCGGCCCCATGGTGATTGCAACTATTGAGCATAACAAAACCATTTTTTCAAAATTCATTCTTCTTCCTCGGTATGCTCCTTAATTCTCTCTATATATCGGCGGTGGATAATGGTGGTTGAAAATTTCTCTCTTCTTTTCTGGTATGTCTGACTGACTTGCATAATAGTGGGACTTGGGTGTTGATGGTAGCCGTGTGTGGTGGCGTTTTGTTAGTTTGCATGGTGGCAAATGATTATATTATTTATTGTGATTTTCCTCACAATTTTTTTTTGTTATTAGTAATATACTTTTTTGTCCTTTAATATAATATTTATGTTGAAATCTCTACTATAAATTACTTTTTTAAGTACACATAGACACTCATTTGTCATGTCAATATGTCGTGCTATCAATTTATGATATGAGATAGTCAATTAAATATAATTAAAAAAAAATTTAAGAATTACGATCACCAAACTGAATTAAAAAAAAGAAGTTTAAGGTAATATTTTATATTTAAAACCACTAATGGCATGGGAGTTGACATTTTTACTATGAATAAGTTTAAGCGGATAATTTTTTGGGATTGGAAAATTATACCCGTCTAATTTTTTTGTTCTTTTTTCTTTTGACTCAAAAATTTTTATAATATTTATTTTAACTTAAATTTTTATAGAATTCAGTGATTTAGATGTAATTTGAATACATGTAAAAAATTGAGTTGAACAGATTGTACAATTCTATTTTTTATATGTATTCAAATTATATCTAAATTATTGAATTTTATAAAAATTTGAATTAAAATAAATGTTATAAATTTTGTTAAGAATAAAAATTAAATTAAATTAAATTAGACGGGTCTAATTTTTGGGTCCTAAAAAGTTGTCCCCGTAGAAGCCAGAAGGACTCGCTATACTATAGGTAGGAATATAGTTTCAAGAAGTGACGAGAGAACCCAGTCATTTCATTTGACAGGATATAAAAAGTGCTTTAGCAATCCAATACCTTTTCCATTCTAAAAGATGAACCATTAGTTTTTCATGATGGTTAGTAAATCTCATAATTGAGAAAAAATAATGCTACTATCATATAAATAATTTATCATAATACTTACATAAATACTGCGGACTTTCAGTGACGGAACCAGAACAATATATGAGGGGGGCAAAATACATCATTAAAAAAAATTATTTATTGACGCTTAAACTGCTACTTTCGGCTATACGACTGAGATGAGACAACTGTATCTTGCGACTCTGCATAGTTTGAAAACGTCTCAAAATTTGTTCGTTTTCAATTGTTAAAAAAATATCCTTCTCAATATAAACTATCAGACTGTCATTCATCCACTCGTCTCCCATTTTATTACACAAGTCAGTCTTGACAATTTTTATAATTTTATTTTGCCCAATTATAGTATTTCACAATAATTTCATCAATTTAAACATTTCATAATAATTTCATCAACTAACCTAATTCAATTAGTTCATAAACAATATACAATAAATATACTGTGACGTCCCCAAAATAGGTTCAATACCAACCCATTCTGAGTCGTCAAATATATGGTACAGAATTCAAATACAATCTTTCATATTAAAGGTCGTGCAAAATACGACTACACAACTGTGAGTGTCAATACAGACATGTAAAAAATATTAATATTCAAACTAAATACTCATTACATTTATTATCACACTATTTTTAAAAAAAATAAATAGTGAAGACTTCTACAGCTCTAACTCGGACCATCACTCTATTCTCCGACTAGTACCCACGATATTCGTATTTCTTGAAGAGAACAATGGAAGAAAAGGGTGAGCTCAACTAGCCCAGTAAAGAATATTATGACTAAGATAATGAAGAATAAATTATCGTTAATCTTCAATAAATCAGATAAAATATTATGGACAACTAATTTTAGATCAACAACTGCAGCGGAAATGACAATTCATTAGAAAAGTTAAGTAGAGAATGATGTCTACTGTCTTCTATAATTTAAAAGTTCATCATCAATATTTTATCCCTGTAACATCAATCAATATTTTTCTCGAATCAAATATTCATCTTTTGTACTACGGCCAAAGATATTCATTTGTATCACCAGTTGGTCATGTTTATCTCAACACCTGTCCATCTTTGCACTACGGGCCAAAGATATTCATCAGGTAATCATTCATCTTTGCACTACAGGCCAAAGATATTCATCAAGTAATCATTCATCTTTGCACTACAGGACAAAGATATTCAGTTATATCACCATTTAGAACTGAGGATGATGAAAACAATACGAATAACTAATCCAGTGAGATAAATGACAAATATTAGAGAATTTATCCAGAGTTCAAGAATGAAGATCAAAACCTGGATCTAATCAAAGATGATTTGGAAGAAAAAAAAATATTTTTTTTTACCGTGAATAGTATCCCGTGATTAGTAACTCAAAAAAAATTCACAAAAAAGTTCAGACCAATATTCCAGTGAAATAATATTAGATGAAGCACAAAACTTAAGGAATTTCTGATCATTTCAGGAATTCTAGAAGCAATACTTACCGTAGTAAGTTTAGAGTTAGGAATCTGAAATGAAACAATATATGAAATTGCAATTGAATTTTCATCCGTCTGGCGGTAGTCCGCTCAGACAGATTATTTCTACAATTTAATAACAACTGAATACGAAGGGTTATTCACCAAGCATGCGGTAATCCGCGTAGACAGGTTATTCTCACAGAATAATAAAAAATATAATAACAACAGAATTTCACCATGCATGCGGTAGTCCGCGTAGATAAGTTATTCCAACAGAATAATAAAGAATGAAATAACAACCATTACGAATATTGTAAGAAAATAGCTCTCTTCATGAATACGAAAGAAATAATATCCCTTATCTTAAAAATTTGGAGACTGCACTAGTGTAATAGCAGAATACTCTTCTTTTTTCTCTATTTTTCTCTCTATACTTTCTCTCTCTATAGCTTTAGTGAATTGGTGAGAAATAATGAAGAAATGAGCTTCTATTTATAGGCTCGGTAGAGTAAGAGTAAAATAGTTTTTTTTGTCATAATTTATGACATCATCGCTTACATCATCGTTTCGATGACATCATTGCTTATTTCATCGCTCCAATGACATCATTGCTTACCTCATCGCTCCGATGACATCATTGTTTGCATCATAAGAGTTCAAATTTAATTTACACTCTTCCACCTTGTTTAACTTTTATACCATGAATTTACTATAATAATGTTACCATTCAAATTATAAAGATCATACTATTATATAATCACATCATATTACTATAATGTAACATTATAATAATATATTTGAATGAATTATTTTATTGGATAAGATAAAATATCAACTTTCAACAAATGTCACATGTTAAAAATTCTCCCGTTTAAATTCACATTGAATAAATACTTTCTTATCATATATATCAAAAATTAATTATTTACAAATAATATTACAGAACTACAATATTGACAATTAGGTCGTTCCTAGAAAAGAGAGGGTCTTCCGATAAGGATTTCTCCTTACTGGCGCGCAATTAATCAACCCCTTTCCTAGACAGAACTTTTTTAGACATTGCCAATAATGCTATCTAATAATATTATTCAAATAATATGAATTATTGATTTGATAATTTGAAATAATGTGCAATGACAATTATTGAATCAATAATATAAAATAGCAAAGTAGCACTTATTGATATAAAATATCAACGTAGCAAATATTGAACCAATAAAATATTATGCAATTATTGAATCAATAATATAAAATATTGAACAGTAATTACTGTAACAATAATTGAGTAAGTGCATTCTTACGTAAGAATCAATAATTCGAACTACTGTGCAATACCGTGTGCTACTGTGCAACACCACGTATTACTGTATTTTAATCACCGGGTATTTCAACAGTACTAACGGTAACAGTTTTGCCGTTATTTTTATAAAAAGGTTACTTCTGTCGCTTTCTATATCCGACATTCATTTCGTTGTGGGGGTCCACCAATGACTGCGCCGTCGTACGAATATTCTCCGACAAAAAGAATATTCCTCGACCAAACGAATATCCTCCGACACAACGAATATTTTATAACCACTTGCTTACTTTGTAAATTTTGCACATTTCACCCATAACTTATCACATTTATCAAATCAACATCTTACTATTTCAAATAATATATATAAAAAATTAAATCTTATTCATAAAATTTGGGGTCTTACATATACAATATCAATTCAAGAATAATAACACATAATCTCTAATTCATGGCATAACAAACTCTAAATCTCTAATTTAATGACAACATTAAGCACAAAATTTCTTATTTGTATCAATTTTAACTAATAACAACAATAACCCACAAATCTCTAATTTTTTAAAATCCTAAATCAAATATTCAATTAAATTGACAATTATTAAAACTTACCGTTATCGGAGCGGAGGAGCCACGATTTGCAAGCTTGCAGAGGCGATTGGCGAAGGAGGGGCGATCGGCGTTGTCTGCTGGCAGAGGCGGAAGGAGAGAATAAAGAGGAGATGCTTAGTTCACTTTAGAGGCAGAAGCAAAAAAGAAAACGAGACATGCTTGCTAAAAGAAAATAAGACTCATTAGTCACTGCTAAAAGGAAAAAGGGTTTAAAAGCAGGTGTTGGCCTGCTGGGTTAAAAGGGTAATTTTCTTTTTTAAAACTTAGTAAGTAAAAAAAAAAAATTCTCTTTAAAAGTTAAAACCCCTTTGGTCATCTCATTAATGCTGCACAGACTATTATTAATATATGATATATACCTCCCTCCGGTCTGCATATATGATATATACCCCCCTCCCCCCCCCCGCTCCGCCCCCCCTCTTTTCGTATCATTAATGCATGTGTGTATGTAAACATTATGTGAAATTTTTTATGTGATAGTAGTACTGTTATGAACATCGTTCTTCTTTAGGTCATTTGTTTCACTCCAATAGTTTCATAATTTTTTCCCCTGTACCGCTGAATCTATTAACACTCATTCTTGTATTAACTATGTGTGGAGATGATCATCGATGATGACTCTACACTTGCCAGTTGGTTACAAATAGAGAAATACTAGTACAAGTTACTTTGATTCATGGAAGGGCAAGGCAATCATGTAGTTTTCATACAACTCCAAAAAATTTAACAGAGAAAGCTGCTGAAAGCCAGCCTGGAAATCTAAAAGTTTGAGCATTCTGCTGGGCACAACCTCTTCTCTAAAAACAAGCAAACTACCCAAAAAGTCCCTGTTATTTTTACATGTATTCCAACTTTTTTCCAGGTACTTCCATTAATTCATTGTCGGTCCTTAAGGCCTTTATAGTCATTTCGAACACATCAAAATTGCAAGTCAAAACCAATTTCAACAAACCACGTATTTTTTTTCCAAGAAAATTGTAGATTCCAGAAGCAGAACCTGAAGATGAAAAGAAAAGGGCTCAATCTTCATTTTAATGGCAGATTTTAAACACACCCTTTTCTCTCTCCTATTCATATTCATCGTCTCTGCAGCACACTCCTCTTTCATACCAGGTAACAAATTAACACATACAAAAATGAACTCCATTATACATATATGTATATACATGTATCTATCTATCTATCTATCTATCTATCTATCTATCTATCTGTATCTAAAGTTTATATTTTTTGCAGAGATAAAGCAGCAACAAGATCAAGATGAGCCTTATGTGGGTGTGAACATAGGAACAGATGTATCAAACTTTGTTTCACCAGCAGATTTAGTTTCATTTCTCCAGCTACAAAAGATCAAACACATTAGACTCTACGATGCCAACACAGAAATCCTCAAAGCTCTTGCAAAAACCAAGATTCGAGTCATTATCAGCGTACCCAACAGCCAGCTCATCGGAATTGGGTCCTCCAACGCCACCGCCGCCACCTGGATTGGCCGGAATGTCGCCGCCTACTACCCACAAACACTCATAATCGCCATTGCAGTGGGTGATGAGCTTTTGACCACTATACCCTCTTCAGCTTCTCTCTTGATTCCAGCAATTGAATCACTTTACAGTGCTTTAGAGGCCTCAAATTTGCATACCCAGATCAAGATTTCGACTCCCAATGCTGCTTCCATTATTCTTGATCCATTTCCACCTTCTCAGGCCTATTTCAATCAAACCCTAACCCCTGTTATTACTCAGTTACTTCAATTTTTGTCAAGAACAAAGTCACCCCTGATGATGAATTTGTACCCTTACTATGTGTTTATGCAGAACAAAGGTGTCGTCCCTCTTGAAAATTCTTTATTCAATCCTTTAACACCTTCTAAAGAAATGATTGATCCTAATACTTTGCTTCATTACACAAATGTCCTTGATGCCATGCTTGATTCAGTGTATACTTCCATGAGGAACTTGAATTTTACTGATATTGTAGTTCTTATTACTGAAACTGGCTGGCCTTCAAAGGGTGATTCCAAAGAGCCCTATGCTACAATAGACAATGCGGATACTTATAACTCGAACTTGATCAAGCATGTTTTTGATCGAAGTGGAACCCCATTTCATCCGGAAATCACTTCAAGTGTGTATGTGTATGAATTGTTCAATGAGGATTTAAGGTCACCTCCGGTGTCTGAGGCCAATTGGGGACTTTTTTATGGGAATTCGACACCTGTTTACTTACTTCATGTGTCTGGAACTGGTACATTTTTGGCAAATGACACCACAAACCAGACTTATTGTGTAGCCATGGATGGGGTTGATACAAGGACTATGCAAACTGCTTTGGATTGGGCCTGTGGACCGGGAAGGGCGAATTGTTCTGAAATTCAACCTGGGGAGAATTGTTATCAGCCTAATAATGTAAAGAACCATGCTTCTTATGCATTTGATAGTTATTATCAGAAAGAAGGGAGGAGTACTGGCTCTTGTGACTTCAAGGGTGTGGCCATGATCACCACCACTGACCCAAGTAAGTGCTTCACTAAACACTACATAGTAATTTTAATGATTTTGATTTTTTTCTGGTGATGATATTTTAATATTATACTCCCTCTGTTCCTAAAAGATTGTCATTTAAGGTTAATGCACACAGATTAAGGAATGTAATTAATACCTAGCGAAAATACTATACTACTCTTATTAATTGTCTCAATCAATTATTCACTTCTCAATGTTTCTTATTCAATTCAACCAATAGTACTTTTTATTCAACCAATTACTACTTGGATTATAGCATTGAATTGAATAAGAATTATTGGGAATGGAAAAAAGATTTAAATAGGAGAAAGCTTTAAATAAGGGTAAAGTAGGGAAAAAATAGCTAATGTGTATTGATAAACTCAAAACGACAATCTTTTTGGAACAAAAATTACTTTCTAAAACGACAATATTTTAGGAACGGAGGGAGTATATAATATAGTTAGTAAATTATTGCTGTAGTAATTATACTATGCTTTATACATACAAATATGGAATTTAGGGGGTCAAATTAGAGAAACATTCAAGTTATCGGAAGTTATTGGGGCATGGCTTCCATTTAAAGCACAATATTTAATGCTAATAAGGTTAAGGGAATTGTTATTTCCACAAGTAAAAATGGTTTATCTACAAGGTCCTCTTTTACATGAGGATACCCACTTACTATTCATGTTGGGAGGATCTTGTGGAAATATCAATCCCTTTTGATGGAGTATTGCTTGATTAATGAGTATCCACTGTAGTTACACGATACATTACTTCTGAGATGTTTCCAGATAAAATGACATATGGTGCGCAATTGAACATAACTACAAAAATCCAACTGACTTCTAATTTGGGTGGAGGGTGTTTGGGCCTTGGGGGATGCTAATCTGGATTCTGGTTATGTGCTTGCTCTCTAACTGTTGCTATATGCCATGAAAATTTATGAGATCTTCATACTAGGGAATGGGGTTCCTATTGCAGCTCTTGGATTGCTAATACCATCACACTATTACCTAACTTTTGCAAATAAAAATTTGATTACCTTTTTTTTTTCCACTGGAACAAAACATTTATTGTATATGTATTAAGTACTCCCTCCATTCCACAAAAAGTGTCCCATTTGCAAGTATATTTTTTTCTTCCACATTTATTTCTAAATATAATGAATGTTTAGTTTAGTAATGGTGGAATGGTGTGAAATTCTAGTTGTTATTCTTGAGATATTATGTCATTTTATACTATAATTAGTAAAAAGATGACTCTGTTTTGTGGATCAATATTTTTATATTTTATTTGTAAATGACTCATTTTGTGTGTGCGCACGTGTATGTGTAATCTCACTTCATGCTAGATATATGTACACAAGTTTTGGGCTCCACTTTGTCTTGTGCACCTTGTGCAATTCAGGCTAAATTATAATCTGAATTTGTTTTTTTCCTCCCGGGGGAGAATTTGCAGGTCACGGGGCTTGTATATTTCCAGGAAGGTAAACAAACTTTTCTGGACTTCATAGTACTCACTTGTCCTGCCTTTATCTTTTCCCAAAAAGAATTGGACTTGACATGAAAGTTTTACCTGAAGAATTATACTCTGGATTAACAGTAAATCCCTATAGCAGAGTGCTTATATCAAATATGTAAATGTGGGTGCAGTAAGAAGACAAGCAATAAAACAAGCACAGTGGTGAATGCAACGCAAGCCAGTGATGCAAACAGAATAAGATTCATCAGCCTCTATGGTAGCAGAATAAGTGCGGTTACCGAGGGTTTACGCGTTATCACTTTTATACTATTCTTTCTTTTCATGACCCAAATTTAAGGTACACAAATGAATAACCAATCATTTTATTGAAGAAAATGTATGTGATTTATTTGAAACTAAACATATCATTGTTAAATTTTGCAGAAGAAAACTCATTGTCGATGCTTATTCTTTTGGGGGCATTATGATCTTTTTGATGGCCCTCCATTTGTAAAAAAGGGATGTAGGTAGTCTAAAAGAGGAGGTTACCGGAATCTGCCATGTACTAGCACAGAAAGCACCAACAAGGTGAAGAAAAGGGGGAATCTTGAGACTTAATAATGGGAAAGATGAGCAAGTTGTAGTCCTGAAAGGCTAAAATAGTTCAGACTCTTCATTTTTGCTTGCCAAAGATATGAAAATTCAAGAATGAGCAAGCAATATGCATTTTTTTTGTCAAATACTTTGTGCTTGCTTTTTTTGTAAAAATAATGCTATTATCACATAATTTTGGGTCACTCACATACACACACATGAATATGTATGTACGTGTATGTGAGGTTTATGTGACCCAAATTATGTGATAATTGCATTGCTCTTTTTGTAACGCCCTAGTCTACTCCATTTCTTAGTCATAGAACGATTGATAGGTGATAGGTCCTGACAGATGAGAGCTGAGTTATATAGAAGGAGCTTTTTTTGTATATACTCATTGCCAAATGATAAACTGTTCAAGAATCACATGGGCGCATCTGAATGTGGAAATGATTAAACTCTTTATTGGACTTGCATTCACTAAGAAAGTATGAACAATAGTTTTCGTTTTCACTTTCATTTTTCCTTGGAATTTCTTTTTTTTTTTGTGTTGGTATTTTTGAAGCTTCGAAAACATGGGAAAAAGAAAAGAAAAGAAAAGAAAAATATTTAGTTAATATAAGTTTTATTATTTATTCATCTAAAATTATGTCATTTTGCAACTCTCTCTCTCTCCTTCTAATGAGAGTTTTATTTTTTACTACGGACACTTAAATAATAATTGTTTTTGAAGGATTTTTTAAACACAAATTTCAAAGATTAACATTTAATGTCTCAACAATTTATTGAGAAAATCATGTTTTAATGTGTTAAATATAAATATCATTATCCAGTAACTATTTTTTTTATTTTCTTTGGCCAAATAGAGAATTTTATTTGAAAAAAGTACAATTATATTATGCAAGGTTCTCCGAATTGGATCGTTAACAGTTATTGACTCATTGATGTCATTAATATATAAATATATATTACTAATAATTAATAAAAATTTTAAAATCTCATTTTTTATGAACTAAAATATAATAAAGATGAGTTACAATATTAATAAAATTAGTTAATTTTAATATTAATTTTTTTTTTTTGTAAAAAAAAATTAAAAATCGGGTCAACTGGATCAATTAACCGGATTTACCGGTCGGATCACCAATGGATTAACCAGGGTTTTGACCAAAACTGGGTCATTGGGCCAAACCGGATCTGAAGATGGACCGGTTTCCGATTTTTACCGGTCCGGTTCGAGTTTTAAAATATTGATATTATGTCTAACACTACTATTAGGGCCTGAATGACTTATTTTAAATGACTTATAAGTTAAAATATAAGTTGATTTATAAGTAAAAACGTTTGGCATCAATTTGATCTATAAGTCAAAAATTAAGTTAAAACAAGTTATGAAAGTGTTCGGCTCATAATGACTTATAAGTTAAAATAAATATAAATATTACTAAAAATGACATTAATAAAAAGAGAGGCAAAATACTAACTTATTTTAAAATGACTTATAAATTATTTTAAAATAAGTTACAAATATTTATTTATTTATATTTAACTTAAAACTCAATTTATAAATAAAAAAATAAGTGATTTTCAAACAGGTGGAAAGTAACGAATAACTTTATTCCCGAACAGCTCTAAGTACTAACTATCTAGTGCAGGTCGGTGCGCCAATTCAGTCAGCCGGTGGTCCATACCGCACTAAATCTCCTCCCAGCCGGACCCAAACTTGAGGGTTCAAAATGGCATTTTTCCACAAAATAATTATAACATCATCATCATCAGCCCTTCGATTTCTCCTCCAAGAACAAAGCCCTACAAGATTTAAAACCATTACTTTTCCACCCACATCAATGGCTTCTTGGACTTGCTTAAACTGCACATTCCTCAACTCCCCATCACAAAAATCAACCTGTCAGATTTGCCAATCAACACAAACACAAAATCAAACTCAACCACCATTGTCATCATTTTCACCTTCTTCTTCTTCATTATCATCTTCATCAAAACCCAAATGGTCTTGTAAAGCTTGCACCTTTCTGAATTCATATCGCAACAACAATTGCGAAATCTGTGGGACCAGAGCGTCGGCCTTCTTTAATTTCGACATTTGAGACTGATGATGATGAGCTGGATTCTACAGTGGGTAATGTTTTCTTGCCCTTAAGGTCTTGTAAGAGGAAAAATAGAGAGAACCCAGTTGATATTCGTGATGATGATGATGATGATGATGTTGGTTCTAGTGGGTTTCTTGGCGTTAAGGCTGCGAATAAGGCCGTCGCCGCTTTGGGTAAAGTTCAACTAGTGATTTTGTTGTTGTTCATTTGACTTGATTGATGAAAATGTAGAACTGTGAACTACGTTTTATGTGTAAATAATTCCTTTTTTTGGTCAGTATTATTCATATAAGTTTGTGAGTTTTGATGAGTTTTTGTTTTTGTTAGTTTATTGGTACAGAATGAAGGTCTTTACTCTATTATGTTTTGATTTGAGCTTTACTCTTTTTATTACAAATTAGTATTTTCTGGGTTAATGGGTGTCCCTATATTGTTAGGAGGTGCCACATTACTGCTAACTCGATCTTAGTTTAAGTTGCTTGTCTTCTTTGCAAGAAAAGGTTTTTAGGATGATATGAAACTCTATGTGCAGCTAATGTTAAGATTCTTAAGAATGGCTTGACTATGTAGTGAGTTTTTCCTTTCCTTTTCCCTCTTTTCAGAGAAAGGTTTATTTTTTCAAATACTACTGTTGCTTTGTTTACCAGGAGGTCCTATAGGGACATATTTTTAGCTGTTGGTCGAGATGGTATGATAGACGCGGGAAATAAAATTTTGGTCGAAATAAGCATCGCTATATAACTTCATCCATGCATGGAATAAATCCTCTATGAGTTTTTATGATGGTCAGAAGAACTAGACTAGGCTTCTAACTGCACACAAATCGTTATTTCTCACAGTTTCTTAATAATCTTCATACTTTCTAGCGCGTGTCTACTATGTTAGAAGTTCATGTGGCTTTAATGATAACATTTTCATAAATGTTATTATGTTAGTTACTCTGCTGAAGACTTGAACGGGCGCCATGACTTAACCCATGATCCTTTAAGATTCAATGTCATTAAATTATAAGAATGAAGATGATAGACGCAAAAATTGAAGTTAAGTTACTCCTGGGATTGTATTTACGAGTGATAGATACATTAGTGTATGTTCATGAAGGGGAAGAGTCGGCCTAGAATACTCAGTAAAGAAATTCTTCACCTGTCTCTCTCTCCACTCATATGAAAAAGTTTATATTATCCCATCACTTGATATAAACTTAAATTCAAAGACTCTTATGTAGGAATTCTACAACAACTTATCAAAGTTCCTTTTCTCAATGTGTGTTGTATACTTGTATCTTACTTATTTGAAATTTATAGCTGTGTAGCAAAATATCCAAAAGTCCTACATATTGGACTCAAAGTCATGAACTGTGAAAGCAATCACTTAAGACAAATTGATTTTTATTTCCAGGTGAAATTCACTCGACCAAACATATGAGAACATTGAGGATTTTGAGTTACAATGTTTGGTTCAGAGAGGATTTGGAGATGCATAAGAGGATGAATGCCCTAGGTGATCTTATCCAACTTCACTCCCCAGACGTGATATGTTTGCAGGTTACTTGCATCTTTGTTATCGGTTCTATTTAATGCCAGTTTTAGTCTCTATGTGAGCGTCCTTTATATTTATGACTACTTCATTATGCAGGAAGTCACTCCCAGTATCTATGCCATTTTTCAGCAATCCGGCTGGTGGAAGGTATACAAATGCTCAGTTTCTAATGAAATGGCATTCACAAGACCATACTTCTGCATGCAGGTTAGATTATTTTTCTATCACCTTCCAATTTTTGGTCCTTTTATTTGTCTCTTTTTTAACTGTTGTGTGTGTGTTTTTTTTTGGGGCGGGGTGGAGAGTCACTTGTACAGAAGCAAGATTAGGATTGACGGTATGATGTGTGGTTCTTCTTGGTAAAATTGAAACAATTGCATTACAGTATGTGTTTACTGCCTTTTCGTTTAATAAAGTTATAAGCTTCTAATATATAATTTACAGGAAAAATGGGGAAACTTTTTTATTTGTTGGAACTTAGGAAAATTTGATCTATCATATGGTTGTTATTTTGTGTTTTCATACTTATGTCTGTTCATTCAAATTTGCTATGTACTGGCATTGTTAATTTGCAATATTCTTGGTTAGTCAATAGCTATATTCTTTGTAACCTATTTACAAAATATTGCAGCTAAGCAAATTGCCAGTAAAATCATTTAAATGCAATCCCTTTCGTAATTCAATAATGGGAAGAGAGCTATGTGTTGCCGAAGTTGCATTTGAGGCAAACACACCATTGGTTATTGCCACCAGCCATCTTGAGAGTCCCTGTCCAGGACCTCCTAAATGGGATCAGATGTATAGCAAAGAACGGGTAGATCAGGCAAAGGAGGCTCTTAACTTTCTCAAAACAAACACAAATGTTATATTTTGCGGTGACATGAACTGGGATGACAAGTTAGATGGTCAAGTTCCTCTGCCTGATGGGTGGCTTGATGCTTGGACAGAGGTAAGACCTGGAGAGCTTGGATGGACCTATGATACCAAGTCCAACCTGATGTTATCTGGTAATCGCACGCTGCAAAAGCGGCTGGATCGTTTTTTGTGCTATTTGCGTGATTTCAAGATAGATGGAATTGAAATGATTGGGACGGAAGCCATACCAGGCTTATCATATTGCAAAGAGAAGAAAGTGAAAAAAGAGGTGAAGAATTTGGTGCTCCCAGTTTTGCCTAGTGATCATTATGGCTTGCTTTTAACAATTTGTTCCCAGTAGCCTAGATTAGTAGATAAAATATAGTATATGAGCTCAGTGAAATGTTCACTGCCCTTTTTGGTTCACTAATGCTATGGCATGGGCTTCTGCGTTTTGTATAGACCATATATGAACTAATGTAAAGTACCTACTTTTGAGATGTTACTGTATTCCATAATTTTTTATGAATCTTTCTCTATGGAATGATATACTTGTGGGCTTGGCCTTGAAATCCCAATTGCCTACCATATCGTGTCTGAGTATTAGCATCGAGTTTTGTAGGTTGTCTGAAATTCTCTTTATTGCTAACTTGCTTACTTCAGCCTTCTTAATTTGTCATTTGATACTGAGTATGAAGTTTTACACTGTTTTTTCGTCAATGATTTGACTTTGTAGCAATTTGTAGCAGAAAATCTAAGCAATTTTTTTGGTTCCATATAAGAACATCAACAAGCAGAGAGCATACTCGAAATAGGTTTTAAGATTTAGCTGCTATGAGTAAATACCAAATGAAGTTGCTAATTAAGAGAATAGTGTAAAATTCTTCTGCAGTCGATCATCTTGGCATTTGTCCAAGAAACGAAAAACAAATGTAGAATAAGATGTACTCACAAGTCTTGTTGTACGGAGGCAGAATTCAAAAGTGGCACTTTAATGATAATTTAGCAGAACACAAGTGTTCATCTTTATCAGTTAAAAGCATTTGTTATTTTTCAGCCTTGTACAAAGAATTGCATCGATAAATTAGCTGTTTGTAGCATTTTAACTATTCATATCCCTGAGAGTTTACTGGAGCTTCTAGCCTTAGATAGTCATAGAGTATTCCACAAACTGCATCTCCTTCCCTGGCCTGCGTAAGAAGTATAGAGTTGTCTCCCTTTGTCAAAAGTGCCGAGGAGATACCGATGTTAAAAAGTCGGTACAGTCCATGTATTCCATGTCGACAAACCGTATTATCCTTCCCCAAGTCTAGAACTTGAAACACTTGGTGATCTGTGTCCATATGATTGACATGGACCTGATCCATCAAATCCACAATACGTGTATATGTGAAGAAAGAGGTTCATTGAGGAATCTTTGTTAGTTAACATGAATATCAAATTACGCAGCATTTGATGTCTAAGCTAGTAATTCTTCTAAATTATTATATGATTGATTTAGTTGCAGAATATCTGATGGAAATACCTGGAGATCAGAACTGTTTACTGATGCTGTAGCTAACCTCAGCTTGTAAATTCCAGTGGTTACTGAATTGAGATTAAACTTTATTTCCATGTTGATGGGTAATACTTATCTCCGATCCTCCTAAAAAGGTGTGTTCTTGTCAGGGCAACTGACTTCACTGAAGTACATGCTTTGACAAATTTAGTTACGAATTTGTTAAGCTTTTGTGATTGTGCGATAAAATTACAGGAAAAATGACATCGTTGTCTTAGCTTTCATGAGGATGGAGAGGGAAGGAGGAGAGAGAGAGAGAGAGAGAGAAACCTGTCGACATGGGCAAAGAACCAGTCTTTCTTTGGATCATTGATGCCTATTGCGAAAGTCTGATCGGATTCAGGGTGTATATCAGTGTATCTGTCCCACAAGCCATATTGCCTGAACCTGAAAGTTTTTGTGAAAATGAACTAGAATAGCAGTTACATACAAGCGGAGTAGTTTATTGTATATATGGAAGAAGGCTTCTTTAAGCAAGTTTATAGGGAGTTGCTTACTTTTCAGTGCTGTTTAGAAATAACTTGTTAACATACTTTGGATTCACATCAGGAACATAAAAACCCATAGCTGTTCTATCTGGGTAGCCAATTTCCCACACAGTTGGACCATCTCTGAAGGGAGCATAAATCAAATCCCCAAGTTGTGTTTCTGAGCCTGAGGAGGTTCAATATATTGCTATGAGTGAATTTATGATTAAGCTATATTGACCGTGCCTTGTTCTTTTTCTAGTTTTACCTGGAGAGATGGTAACAAGTTTCTGATCAAGGTAATCTCCAATGAAGCCAGGAACCCAGCCATGGAGCGCGTACTCTCCAGGTATAACATTTTGTATGGTAAATTTTCCATGGGAATCTGTTGTTACCCAAAATTGATATTCCTAGAAACAATCAAATTTTAGTCTCAAGTGTAGCAATATTAGTATATTCTAAGGTCCAGTGGACCTGAGCTAAAATTAATTAATTGAAGTAATAATACCTTGCTTTCAGTTTGCCAGGATCCTTCAGTCCTTGCAGCTGATAGACCAACATATGCTTTTTGGGCTGGAATTAGAGAATCAGAAGCAAACCTGGGATTACAGAGAAAATAAATCTTTATTTGAGACAGAACCTATACATATACTTCTCAGGAATCAGGATTGACGGAATTCACTACCTGTCATGTACGAAGAGTTTCCCTGAAGCTGAACCACGTTCCTTAGCATTTAGATAATAGGGTGTCGAAACAAAATCATATGGCCACACAGATTCTTCAAACAGCCTCTAGGATGAGCCAAACATGGATTTGGGTTTTAATAGTTGTCAGTACATATCAGAAGAATCAAAACTGGTGATTCCTTCAAATGTTTATACTAGTAGTAATATTACTAGCAGTCAGATTTTGCTTAAGAGCAGAAAAACTAGAATATAGCAATCAGTTGATGGTACATGGAAATGAAAGAATTAATGAGAATGCACCTGCTTTTTTGCGTCTGTCCATAAGTTGTATGCTTTAGATACATCCAGGGTCGAATTTAGATATACAAAGAAGGGGCCAAACACCTTTCTCCATGTCTCTCCTTCTTCAAAATGTGCTAATATATCATTTCCAATGTAATGAGTTCCATGAAACATCTGTTTCACCAAAACTCAGCCTTTTCATTCATTTGAAATTTTGAAAAGCTGAGTACTAAATTCTAACCAAAGTTTTTTAAATGTAGTAACGTTTATCAAATGGATGATTTTAGTTATTTTGTTGAGTTAGCCTAATGCAGAGTTGGATACTACAATTTAGTTAGTTCTGGCTATGATAGTACACATAGCTTTCAGATTTTAGGCAATTTGGGGAAATCTGAGAATAAAAAAGTTACAGCAAGGCAGTCTGGACCAGTATGGAGTGTGAGATTTTGCTTTGTAGGTCCACCATTGCGAAACTCATGGCTTGGGAAGATGACCCAGAATCCGATTATGGGACCAGAACTAATCCAGCCATGGACTCCACCATCCTTGTTATCCATGGAATACTGGTACTTGTCATCAACCTGCTTTCATTTACATGTGAAAAAAATAAAAAAATCCTGCGTTGTTAAATTCTTGTAGTTGAAAACTGTTGTTGTGTTGTCTCTGTAGCAGCTTAGGTCTTATAAACGGACGTATTTGGTTGTACCAACCTCGCCTTTAAGATCTGGATTGATGGGATTTGTGAGCAATCTTGATTCAGGTACTATTAGCCGTTGGCTTCTTTTATCCTGTAAATCCTCTGGCATTGGCATTATTCTTTGCTTGTCATCAGTGATTGCCATGTAGTGAAACCTATTCCAATAGTCAACTTACAATTAAACACTAGAGGGGCAGGCATGCATCCAAAAGCACTTTTATACAAATAATTGATTTTACCTTTCCCTTTGCAATGTGAACACCATTCTTGTTTGAGCAAGGTCGAATGCATGAGATCTTGGCGGACGCTCGTATATTGCATAACAATAAAAACCCGAATCGCCACTCCTCAAAATGTACCTGGAGAGGAGTAATTATATGAAGTTTTTTGATTCAAAACATACATTCAGGGAGAAACTTTTATGAATTTAAACCTTAAATCGACACTGAGTGGCAGCCTGATGCCTGGAGTTGAAGCATTATAAGTACTTCTGAATGAAACCTCTAGTTTATCGTTACTTGAATGAATGGTGCTATATTCTGATCCCTTGAGCCTGTTTTATATAAAGGATTAATGTGCTAGCCCAATACATTTCTAGTCTTGGGTGATTTTCCAACAAAACTTAGAAGCATACACTTGATATCTGTTATGGCCTCCTGGTAAGCTCCAGTTAATGTCCCAATACCTGCAGAGTTTAAAAACTTGATATCTGATTCATTTTTTCTTCAAAATCAAAATATAGTTGAATCTAAAAAGTAGCTGTTGTGAATTTATCAAAGATTGAAAATTACCCTCTGCTTGATGCACTTGACTTGAGGTCAAGAAGGTTGTCCATTCCTCCATACTTTATGCCACTTAATAGTCCTTGTGGTCTTAATATTGTGAGCCTTACTAGCCCATTATCCAATATAACCTGCAAAAATTATCAAAATTTTCAAATATTTTACACAAAGATTAGAGTTAGTTTAGGTAGACTTACATTGGAGCCTTGGTTGATCAGCTTGACATTCTTTTTCGCCATGCCTTGAATTAATTTTATTCTCTGTTCTGTTCTGTTCTTCAGGTACATAAATGAAGATCTGAAGAACAACTGGTCGTTGGTTACTATGGAAAAACAGCTCTGGAATTGAAGCTATATTCTTCTTATTCTCTTTCTTGTTTTGTTTTGAACTTTTTACAATTTTCTAATTGAATAGAATAGAATAGTAATCTCTGGAATCTGGATACATAATCCTAGTTTGTATCAATTATATGCATTCAACTTATATTTAAGGCTCTATGCCAACAAGATAAGTTAAAAAGCCAATGAGATATCCTCTTTCTTACTAATAATTGAGCACCATAAATGATAGTAGTATTCTCAATTTCTCATGCTCCCATCTTTTGTGATTCAAAATTATATTATTACTCCCTCGGTTAACATTAAGGAAAAAAACATATTACTATTTTTTTTAATTTTGTCATTTTGGTACTTGTATTAATGCTATTTGTTACCTCCTCCGTCTATTTTGGTACTTGTATTAAAAGATAGGAGTAGTTACTTTTTAAATTAAAAAACTTCCCTTTTCTCACTCTTTCTATCATTTACCAATTCCTGTTTTCTCATTAATTCTCACAAAATTTATTTAAATATTTTTTTAATTACACAAAATTTGTGCCAAGAATACTACTACCTCCGTTCGTAAAAGATTGTCGTTTAAGGTTTTGGCACATGGATTAAGAAAGTCATTTAATACTAGTAAAATTTGTTTGAAATTCCATCACTATCCCTTTATAAGAAATTGAAAACTATTAATACAAGGGAGAAAATTTATTGGGACAATGAGAGAAGATAGGGGTAATATAGGAAAGTAAATAATTTATTATTCTAGGAAGTTGTAAACAACAAACATGTTAGAACAATTTTTTTTCTTCTAAAACGACAATCTTTTAGGAACGGAGAGAGTAATATAGATAACGACCAAGGAAAAAAACATATTATTATTATTTTTTTTAATTTTACCATTTTGGTACTTGGTATTAATGCTATTTGTTACCTCCCCGTCCAAGTTTACTTGTTATAGTTTGAAAATATACGCTTATTAAGAAAAAAATTATTTTCAAATTACATACCCATCTTTCTTAACTACTCTACTATCATATTTTTTGTTTTAGTTAATCTCCCAACTCTTTCTTGGAATAGTAAAATAGAGGAAAGAGATGATAAAAAAAGAATACACTTGTAATTTCAATGTCAAAGTTAATAGCTTTACTTTTTACAATGTATCTTATGTAATTTTGATTTTTTTTTTATAAAGTTAAATGAGGGTAATACTGAAAAAATAAGATTAAAAATAAGATTAAAAATGGAAAGAGGACAAATAAATTTAAACAAATAAAAATAAAATAAGATAAATAAACTTGAATGGAATAAGTAATATATATAAAGTAGTACGCCACCACCTAATATTTGCTTTGATACTAATATTAGTTCTACATCCAGTGCTAACCCAAACTATTTCTTTGAGTTATTATATTTGTAATTTCTACATCATCATGGTTTTTCATCAGCTAGCTTAATTAAAAGAAAATTAGTAGGAGAGAAAAGAAAAACAATAAACAAGTGGCACATGTTTCAATCCTCTAGCTATAGCATGGAACATATACCGAATACCTAAAACTTTTGAAGCACCACTTATCATACTTCTTCAAAAAATTTGAATTTATAGCACACTAAAGCAGACCCACAAATCTTATCTTATCTCTTTCAATTTTTATTTTTATTTTAAATCTCCTTATCTTATCATTGCCAATATATTATATATACTAGTAAAACTCACCAATTTAGTTCTTGTTTTTTCTATGTACCAAGTTAGTTTTCGTTTTCTATGATTCGCTGAAGAAACTGATCATATATACCTATATTGTAGTGTTAATTGTTTCATCCACAACCCACATCAATTCACCAGATTGGGCCCAATAAGCATGTTGGACCACCTCTTTACCTAAAAGGTTAACCTATTAGGTTGAGGCTCCACCATACTTATTAACCCATCTACACTCTTGAATTTATCCGATATGGGATTCATGTGAACTATCCCAACAATCTCCACCTTTCACTTGAATACCCATCACAAGTATATATACTAGAGTATTCACCATTAAGCACACCTTTGAATCATTTAAGATCTCTCCCGTTCGACTCTAATTACTCCATCAGCACACCTTCTTTGAATCTTTTTTCAAGAGCTCCCCCGTTTGACTCTAACTACTCCACCACGCCCAAGAGGCACACACGTGGGACCCGAGCAATTTTTCCAGAGCCATCTCCACGAGCCCGCTCCACCCGACTCAAACCTTTGTGCGAGCAATTTTTTCAGAGCCATCTCCTTGAACCCGCTCCACCCGATACAAACCTTTGTACTCCGCTTGATCCAACTCTATCTCCACCTTGTGATATATTTTTGGGCCCATCGAACCATGAGCTCTGATACCACTTGTAGTGTTAATTGTTTCATCCACAACCCACATCAATTCACCAGATTGGGCCCAATAAGCATGTTGGACCACCTCTTTACCTAAAAGGTTAACCTATTAGGTTGAGGCTCCACCATACTTATTAACCCATCTACACTCTTGAATTTATCCGATATGGGATTCATGTGAACTATCCCAACAAAATTGTTGGGTGTGGGTCCTCACCCATGAGAATTATGAATTCCAAGTTGGACTTGGAATTGGATGTTTTGGACAAAACACGGTTTTGGTCTAAATAAAGAATCAAGTTGAAAAAGGATTTGATAAGGAGATGTGATCCCTAATTTGATTAGGAGAATAAATTGTTTCTAATCCATAATAGG
This sequence comes from Panax stipuleanatus, assembly GCA_020205555.1. Classification (NCBI taxonomy): domain Eukaryota; kingdom Viridiplantae; phylum Streptophyta; class Magnoliopsida; order Apiales; family Araliaceae; genus Panax; species Panax stipuleanatus. The sequence goes on along the minus strand of CM035125.1, from coordinate 6,155,463 downwards.
AATGGATTAGAAAGAGTACTATAAATAAGGCTATGGGGGAGTCTTATTTGATATATGAGAGAAGCTTGGTAGCAAGAAGGTACCAAAAGAATAAAGAGAGAGAATTACAGTTTGTGGGTATCCGGCACCATCTCTATTCAATAGAAGCTTGAAGACTTTATTGTTTGGAGTGTTTTTGGGTGGTGAAGTTAATTAGGTTTCTCAACCTAATTAAAGGTAAATTTGTATTCTCTTGATTTATTGTGTAACCTCAAGTTTTAGGGCATAAAACTTGGGAGGATTTTTGTAAGCCCATTATTAGTGATATAGTGGAGATTCGGAGTTTGACCCGTGATTTTTACCTCTTAGTTAAAGAGGGTTTTCCACGTTAAATATTGTGTCTTGATTGTGGATGGTTATTTGTTATTTTTGTTCTCATAATTGGTTTTGTTGATTTCCTATTTAATTGCACAAAGACGGAAAAGTAATTCCTGGGATTGAGATTATTTTAGGCGTACTTTTCCCAACAGTGGTATCAAGAGCTTGGTTATTTTTGTGGTTTTCTTGTGCAAATTAAATGGAGGATTGGACAGCAGGTTGCATGATTAATCTCAAGGCTGCAAATTATGCAATTTGGAAGCCAAGAATGGAGGATTTGCTTTACTGCAAGGATTTGTACGAGCCACTTGAGAACGATGGAGTTAAGCCCGCAAACAAGAGTGACGCGCAGTGGAACAAGATGAACAGGAAGACTATTGGTCTAATTAGATCGTGGATTGATCAAAGTGTATTTCATCATGTTGCCACGGAAACTGAAGCCTATGCTCTCTGGAAAAAATTGGAGTCCATGTATGAAAGGAAGACGGCGCAAAATAAAGCCTTTTTGATTAGGAAGCTCGTGAATTCTAAGTTCAAGGATGGAAACTCCGTTGCAGAACACTTAAGTGATTTTCAGAGTTTGATAAATCAGTTGAGTACGATGAAGATGGTCATTGACGATGAGATGCAGGCTTTATTGTTGTTGAGCTCTTTGCCTGATAGCTGGGAGACGCTGGTGGTGTCGCTGAGTAACTCCGCTCCCAATGGTACGCTGACTATGAATACAGTCAAGGATAGTTTGTTCAACGAGGAACAGAGGCGAAGAGATACCGTAGTGACTAGTGCTGAGTCACAAGTTTTTGTCACGCAGAGTAGGGGCAGAAACAGAAAGGAAAACTCACCTGAAGATGACAAATTCAGGGGAAGGTCGAGAGATAAAAAAAGAGATAATTTGTTTTTACTGCCAGAAACCGGGTCACATAAGGCGAGAGTGCAGATTTTTGAAGAAGGAGCAGTCTAAGAAAAATGATGAGGATAAAGATTCGATTGTGTATCTATCCGATGTTGATGTAGCCATTGTTTGTGATGATAAACCCAAGTGCCATGTTAATGATTGGATTATTGATTCGGGTGCTTTGTTCCATGCTACTTCGCGTGGTGAAATCTTCACATCCTATACTAGTGGTGATTTTGGCTATGTGCGGATGGGAAACGGAAGTGCATCCAAGATTATAGGCATTGGAGATATTTGTTTGGAAACTAATAGTGGTTACAGGTTGATGCTGAAAGAAGTCAGACATGTTCTGGATATACGTCTTAATTTGATCTCTACTGGTAAGCTTGATGAGAATGGTTATAAAAGTTACTTTGGTGAAGGTCAATGGAAGCTCACTAAAGGGTCTCTAGTGGTGACTAAAGGTAAGAAAGTAGACACTTTTTACACGATGCGGGCGCATGTGAGAGGTGTTGAAGATGGGGGAGTTAAGCGAAAAAAGGTGTGGTACAAAGCCATGCGAGATGGGAGAAAAGCCTTGTATGAGAACCACGAGAGGAAAGCTCTTCGCTTTAAATGGGTACCAAAAGTGAAGAAGGAAAGTGACAGCTCGCAATCAAGGTACAAAGCGGTTGTGAATGAATTTGGCAAGCAAAAATTTGTCAAGTTTGAGTTAGATCCTCCTATCGAGAAGAACCATGCCGATGAGACAAAGTCGGTCATGAAGATAGTTGTAAATTCCAAGAAGCTTGAGTTGAGCCAAGACTTCGTTGGTATTAACTCTGAGTAAGGAGTTGTGGTTGGTGATCCCTCTTCTCATGGATTCGGAGGGGGAGATTGTTGGGTGTGGGTCCTCACCCATGAGAATTATGAATTCCAAGTTGGACTTGGAATTGGATGTTTTGGACAAAACACGGTTTTGGTCTAAATAAAGAATCAAGTTGAAAAAGGATTTGATAAGGAGATGTGATCCCTAATTTGATTAGGAGAATAAATTGTTTCTAATCCATAATAGGAATGGATTAGAAAGAGTACTATAAATAAGGCTATGGGGGAGTCTTATTTGATATATGAGAGAAGCTTGGTAGCAAGAAGGTACCAAAAGAATAAAGAGAGAGAATTACAGTTTGTGGGTATCCGGCACCATCTCTATTCAATAGAAGCTTGAAGACTTTATTGTTTGGAGTGTTTTTGGGTGGTGAAGTTAATTAGGTTTCTCAACCTAATTAAAGGTAAATTTGTATTCTCTTGATTTATTGTGTAACCTCAAGTTTTAGGGCATAAAACTTGGGAGGATTTTTGTAAGCCCATTATTAGTGATATAGTGGAGATTCGGAGTTTGACCCGTGGTTTTTACCTCTTAGTTAAAGAGGGTTTTCCACGTTAAATATTGTGTCTTGATTGTGGATGGTTATTTGTTATTTTTGTTCTCATAATTGGTTTTGTTGATTTCCTATTTAATTGCACAAAGACGGAAAAGTAATTCCTGGGATTGAGATTATTTTAGGCGTACTTTTCCCAACATATATGTGCATGAGATTGAGACAAAATCCAGACCTAAGAAAATTGGGTTGCAAGTATATATATATATATGCATTGGATGCATGCAACCTAATTTTCTTACGTTTGGTTTTTGTCTCACACTCACTTTTCTATCTATCTATCTATCTATATTACATATATATATATATAACTAACGGTGTAACCATTTATATCAGATCATTTCATACCCATTTTTCATTCAAATGGAAGATATAACCTCTCATCAATTCACTCGAAATCTCCTTATCGATGTTGGTTTCATTAACAGCAATAATCAAGAAAAAATTGTTAAGCCATTACCAGCTGCTTCAATTTTAACCAAGCTCCATGCAGGCTCTTTCAGAATATCCCTATCTCTTGCTGGCCAAGCTTTGTTATGGAAGACTCTTAGTGAGCACAAAGATGTCTCTTTATCTCTCCATCATGTTTTTACTAAGTTACCCTCCACAGTTTTCCTTTTCTTATGGTATTTTGATCTTTGCACCTTAATTATGCCATCTTTTCTCTACATTTTGAGGTGCATTTTTTATTTTCACATGGTGAAAGCTGAATTCTTGCACTTTGTTGGTGTAAACAATATGTTTACCCCTTGGACTTCATGGCTTCTTTTGCTTCAATCAGCTTCTTTTTTGGTTCCGAACGCGTCTATTTATGAGGGACTTTGGTTGCTATTTGTGATTCCGCTGTTGGTTCTTGATGTGAAAATTTATGGACAGTGGTTTACAACTGAAAAGGTTTTTATCGGTGGTGGCGAATCCGACGAGCCAGTGATAGGGAACTTGGTGGCGGCGTGGACAGCGACTGAGATGGGGTGGAAAGAGAGTGCTACTTGTATATTTACACTGGGGATGAGTCACTACTTGGTGGTGTTTATTACCCTTTATCAACGTTTATCCGGCGGGGATCATCTTCCGGTGCGGCTCCGGCCAGTTTACTTCTTGTTTGTAGCTGCACCGAGTATGGCAAGCTTAGCTTGGAGCTCTATTTCTGGGTCTTTTGATACTCCATGAAAAATCCTCTTCTTTCTCTCCCTTTTCCTCTTTGCATCTTTGGTAAGCTACTTTTATTAATCTCTTTTGATCTTATATATTTATATATATATATATAGGGTTTCAACCCATATTTAATGACTGAGATTGAAAAAAAAATACTATGTCCCTAGCGGCATTAAAAATACTTTTAACGGTTCATGCAATTACTAAAAGACCCCTCATATAATTATTATATTATTCCCATCAAATAATGTGATGCTGTTCTAGCGGCTGGCTTATGCTTGAATCCCAATATATTGCTTCCTCCTGTAATATTATATTATTACTAAACAAAATAATAACAGTAAGAATATCACATCACTTTATAGTCTTAAAGTAAAAACGTATCTTTTTTCTTGGCCGGACTAAAAACATGAAAATATATTTCTAATTTTGGATAGGAGGGAATATTTTTCATGTCAAAAATCATAATAAGCGAAGGTTTTATTATAAAGCAAAGAATAGTGTTAATTTAATCTTGTGCATCGGTAGGCGGAATACAGGCTTGTAGGCCAGCTTTGTTCAAGAAGGCTTTGAAAAAGTTCAACGTGGCGTGGTGGGCGTACTCATTTCCGCCAACCTTCCTCGCTCTGGCGGCGGCAGCAGCAGCAGCATATGCTAAAGAGGTTAAAGGCATTGCAGCTTATGGATTAGTGCTAGCCTTCTCTGTGCTTTCGGTACTCATTTTCATTTGCTTGATGCTGTCAACTGCACTCAATATTGACATGCGTATAATGAACTCTTGAGGAAAGAAGTCCAAGTTTAATGAATCCTCTCTTATCCAACATCTGGCATACTTGTCAAAGTTGCTCAATCTATAGAGAACAGGAACTTCAGCATTCGGCTCCATTCCACTTAATCACACAAATTGGCTACCCAAATGAATAACTAGTCTTTTCCTTTACACTAAGAAGTTATTAACCACAACTAAGAAGAAGCTATTTTTCGATAATTTCATCATTGTACCCGGACAACAAATACCATGAAAATTGAATAAACAGGAAACATGATCTCTTACATAGCCTTCTTGCTATCAGAATGTGACAATCTCCGGTCCACTGATTGCAATTGGTTGCGAAGGTTTTGGTTTTCTTCAAGCAAACGGTCGTACTCAAGAAGAAATCCTTCCGACTGTTTTCTCAAGGCAACAGCATTTGCTTCTGCATTGTTGGTCTCTTTCGTCTTTGCCTCCAATTCTGATTGCAGCTGCTCAAACTTTTCTCTTAATGTGGTAGCTTCTTCTTCCAAAGCTCTAATTTCCTCAGAACCTCCAACTTTTCCATCCTCAAATACTCGGCTTTGTTTTTTTACAGCTTCCAAGCCCTTTCTTCGAATACGGAGTTCTCTAATATAATGGTGCAATCTGTCTATCATCAAAGCAAGGAACAGAGAAAAGCCTGCAAATAATTACTTCAAAAAATCAGTAACCATGTGAGAGCTAGAAGAAAGTCGTGAAAACATACGATACAATAAAGACTGATGTCTTAAAAAAAGCGCAAGATTAATAATTCCCCTTAACTTTCTCAGTCACAACCAAAAGAAAATCATTTGATCAATCAATAGAAACATCAAAGTCAAGCATTGGATTTTCCACTGAAATATAGACATCAAATTGTTTCAAAAGAAAGAAAATTGTCAGGCGTATAATTTAACAGGGCGAAGAAGGAACAATATTGTGCAGCAATGGCATCATGGGTTAACTTTGCAACTTTTAGAAAGTGGTGTACAACGTTGGACAGAGGATTACCACCATTGAAGGAAGTACACATTCAGTATTCAGCTAACTTTGAAGCATCAACTATTCAGATGAAACAACAAGACACTCAAAGCGGAAATGTACAAACTTTTCAGCAGTTAAAAAGTTACTGTTGTAAATATCCTAGGCAAACCTTAAAAGAGTAAAATGCCATGACAAAGGTTGTTCTATATAAGCCACATAAGCTCGTCAGATGCACATAGAGAAATCAGTCAACAGAACATATACAACTAGAAGCTTAGAACAAGTACACATCTAGTGGGAGAATAAATAAAAGCTGTCTGGATGTTGTCTACTGAGTTGAATGATGTCATTAAAATTTTGAACCCTAAAGCCCTCCATGGCTAAACCATGTCTCTTTATAAAGCTCTCAAATACTGTTTCTGCTATTTGTTCTCTATCAACTACGCAAATTGAGGTCCTGGAATTATTTTAAACCCAAATGTAATGTTTTCAAACTATTCTGGCCATGTAGTAGATTGCTTTCCTAAGTGGTAGAATGCTGGAGGGCAAGGAAGAGATGTCAAAGATGTAGCAAATAGAAATATCATTCAAGAACAAATGATTGTTTCATATATAGCAGTATGCCTGATAACCTATATTTAATATCAAATGAAAATTTAGTTGTGACCAAAGTGTCCATTGATATTTGAGTGGCAACATAAATAATAATTTTTATAAATACAAAAAAAATAAAATAAAAAATAAGAATAAGAAAAGAGAGCCAGAGTCTCTGAAACAGAATACATAATACAAATAATATAACGGTAACATACCATAACACCTTATAAGCCAACTATTACAACAGGACAAATCACATCTAGGAAAATATAACATTTTTGAAAGAAAACTCTTAAATCACAACTATAAACACATTCAGAACATATTATAGAATACGAAAAAAGCATTTTTTGGGGGATCATAAAGCTACTATAACAATCAAAAAGCTATAAATTAGCATTTTAAAACCAAACAGCCGAAATTACCAATATTTCCGCGACTCAAAGCTTACTCCTGCTTTTACATAGAGTCTAGAGATAACCCTTCAAATAGAAATCAGAAAGGACTGGAAAATAAAATGAAATGTTAAAGCTATAAGAGTTTTATCTACAGTCCATTACACTAAATTTGAGCAGTATCGCTTATACTTTTTATATGATAGTAGTACATAATAAAATTGACGTTTCCCTTCTTCAGTTTGTTTCCCTCACTTGATCTAACCAAAAGCAACTAATTCAAAGCTAAAACTAAATAAAATTTCCTCAAGTGACTTTTTTAATCGATTCAAACACCCGTCAAAGAAATAGTTTGTTACCCATTAGAGAGGCTTCGAGGAGGTTTTGGGCCGAAAGAACCTGATCCGTTGGATTGACATATTCACCATCTTCGATCCAACGCTTCTGGATCTTCATCACATTGTACAAACTGGACATCATCACCAAGAATATAGTGCCCCCTACGGTCTTCACTATAATTGGGGCTCGACCTCGCTTGACCCGATCCAATCCCATGATCACCAGCTTCCTCATAGGAGTCTTGAATACGAACATGATGATCAGAGCCATCTCCCCAAATATCAGTGTGAATAGTAGGTGAATCATATCGGACGGCTGAGAATTCGATGCTCTGATGTCTGGGTTTAAGGGTTCTGATGGGGTTTGTGTAAGGTAGTATACTAAACTACTGAATATGAATGAAACCGCTGAGAATTTACGAAGAAGCAGCAGCAGCAGCAGAGGGAAGAACGCGTTCTAATTTTTACTCCAGAGTGGTGGGCTGCTTATTCTACTTCGAAAGATATGTGAATATTGTTATATGGGCCTTAACTTGATATTATTGTTACTAAGTCCTTGTACTTTCTATGTTTGTAAGTTTTGGATGTAAATAAGTTTTGTATGTTTGTAAGTTTTATATGTTTGTACTTGATAATATGTTTGTGAATAAGTTTTGTAAGTTTATGTTGTTATTATTATATTAAAAATAATAGATTTTTTTTATGTTGTTATTGAGTTTCTATGTTGTTGTTATGTTTGATATTTGATTTCTTTTTTGCTTATAAAAAACTCATAAACAAAATTATTGAATATAAAACCTAAACTTTATGCTATTTTTATTTTGCTTTGTTTTTTCATTTAAAACTGAGTAACACAATACTTCTCTACCCCAATTAGAGTATACTTTTTTAAATTAAATTATCCACTTAGGTATTTAATTACTTGTTTTTATAAATACTACTAGTTGATAACCCGTGCAATGCACGGCCTAGTTTGAATAATAGTTTTAATAATTTGTCAGACATTAAGTAAAAAAAAAAAACTCAAAGTACACCATCTATGTAATTACTTGTATATGTGACAATTTGGAGGGACATAAATGTCATTCAAACAGTTTTAAAATCATGTAAATTAGTTGAATTATCGTAATATAAAACTAAGAGATTGACGAATTACATCAACAACATTCAAAAAACAATACTTTGAAACAATAATCAACACAATAGCTAAAAATTAAGAAGTAAAACAATGCATAATTCAGTAATTATTTTTACCCGTGTCTAATAACACTATTCAAATAGTGATATTTGAGTTTAATTGAAATACTAATTCCTAATAATTTTTTGCGCTAAGTTAAATTGATTATAGTAATATTTGAGAAAGAAAACCTACCCTATATATTTCAATTAATTAATTTAATAATGATATTTTCAAAATTTTTAATTGGCTATATCTAAAAATTGAATATCTTAATAAAATTATAATAATTAAATTATCTTACTTAAAATTGGTCAAGATATATTATCTTATACAATTTTTTTAATAAAAAATATTTTAGACTTACCTTCTCTTGTTAGAGAATAAAAATAAAAAATTATTTGCCTTTTACTAACATAAACCCAGTTAACCCTTAATTAACTCAGTGAGTTTTTCAATTGAACATATATAGGTATTGATTTCAATTGATGATGTCATCTTACATCATCATTTATGTGTACTTATATATAAGAATAGAAGAATAGAAGAATAGATGAGTCATCAAATTAAGTGAGTTAACTCACTTAATTAATTAAGAGTGGGCTAAGCGATTTTTTCAATTGATTTGATTTGATGATATCATCATTTAATAAATTTTTCCAATTAATTTGATTTAATGATGTCATCATTTATATATATTTATATTGAAGTATTGATTTGTTATGTCAGAAATTTTTTAAAGTAAATGAAACTTGGAAAGTCGGCCAAAAAGATCTCAAGATGTATGAGGTCAGTTTCAAGATTTTAATAAAGGTTCAATTGGTATGACTTTCTTTCTCCAAAGTTGATCTCACCACACATCTATATAAATTAAAATTTGATATTTTCACATATTTTTTAATATTTTTACATGAAAAGTATTGCTATGCATGTGTAGATACGGTAAAAACTATCGCTATAGGATCTATAGCAACAGTTTTTATGTGAAAATATCAAAAATTCATGTAAAAATATATGTTTCCGACAATTGCATTACTTAATTATTGAGATGTTAAATACTCTTTGTTCTCAAAAGAATGAGTAAATACATATTAAGAAGAAAAAAAAAAGAGAGTAAAAAATTCAAATTTATTTTTAGTGACCCTATAAAAAAATATAAAATGATAATATTTTTTAATACTAATGGATCCCACTAAATGACTAAGTTATCATTTATTTTGTGTATTTTATCTCATTCTTTTTGAGACAAAAATATTTATAAATTTAGTCATTTTTTTGGGAACGGGGAGGGAGTATGAAAAATTGGACTAATTCCTTCCAATTAACTACCTTCATTTTGCACACAACATTTGTTGGATTCTTGATATTAGTATTAATTTAAAAAAGAAGAAGAGAGAGAATGAAAATTAAAAAGAAAAAATGGCTTGGATTCAAATGCAATTAAAAATGTGTTATGTCAACTATTCTAAGCCTAAAAAGCTTTCTGATTAGGTGAACAGTTGGATGGGGTTTGATTAGTTTGGTTATCAGTTGTTAGTTGTGGTAGTTATATATCGTCGTTATTATTATCTCTTTTAATGATCTGAATTTTCTTTTTCGTTCATTACAAATTTATAGGATGACCCCCTAACATAGCCTAATTGCAAATGAGCCCTTAATTTTAATATTACTGCAACTTTGAGTCCTTGCCAAAAAAATAAGAACCATTTGAAGCGTACAAGGAAGAGAATCATGATTCGCACACATACTGTACTACATATCCCCCTTTCTTTAGAATGATTTTGTTTGTGAGAGAGAGAGAGGGAGAGAGAGTAAATTAAAGTAAGAAGATTTATTTAGACTTTAGAGACTTCCATAGCAAGTGAGCAAGTGGGATGGTGACCAACCATGAATGCTATAACATGTGCTTAGGTCTCACACACACACACACACACACACACACACACACACACACACACACATATATATATATATATATGAGACTGATTCATAGCAAATATTGTCAAATTAAAATTATAAATTCTTACAACAAATCGTGATCGTTCATTCGGTAATTGAACGGTTAAATAGAACTTCCGTCCGCAGTTTAATTTTGAGTATTTCACAGTTTAATACTGCGGGTGAGACATATGTCCAAAATACCCCTCCATAGAGAAATCCTCATATATATATATATATATATATATATATATATTATTTTAACTTTTGATCATTGTAAATTTTAAGCTTACGTAATACTTTATAAATCAGGCATACCATAATTTCATAATAAATAATGTGATAAAGCCCTAACAAAATTACTATTAGTTATAGAATATTGAGCTCAAGAACTATGTCATTCACTCATTTGTTAGAAAAACTTTATTCTTCTTCGGCTGACTACCAGTAAGCTAATGGATGATGATTCCTTAGCCCATACGAACATGCATGCGCTTGGCTTTTCTTTGTTAATTTAATGGATGATTGGATCAAGTAGATCCATCATCAACGGCTGTAGAAGTGCTAAAAAGCAAAAAAAGCCAACTCCTTTTGGAGCTAGCTAGCATCATGCATCATGCATCATGCATGTCACTAGCTAATTGGAACTTCTTTTCCTCGAATTTTTTTATTTTCTTTCCTGCCAGCCAGCCAGCTTTGATTTGATTAATTATGTTAACCTCAAGATATTCTTACGTACCTACATACTAATGCAATGATTGATTTTTTTTAACATATGAATGCAATGCATGTTCACATCGATCCCATCAGATTAACCACATTGAATTAAGTGATAAAACTATATATTTATACTTAATTCCTTCGTGTTTACTTAATTCCTTCGTGTCTTTAATTACAAAATAGAGCTAGGTATTCTGATAATAAATGGAATTATTTTAACCAACAAAATTAGTCTTTACTTATTTTTATATTTATTTTAGAAAATGTTAAATATATAACACGGGGGTATTTATTTTGACCATTTCATAAATTAAAGTCATCTTATAATTGCAAATTTCTGAAAAGTGGGGGTTTTAAAAAATTTGGAACCACGGGTGGGTACAACTCAAACACCATTCCAACTGGTCCATCATGCTGCAATGCATTGTGTTTAATCTTTCAGGGGTGTGTTAAAAGGGAGGGGTTATCATGAAGTTCTTTTTTTGGTAAGTTGGTCAATTGGCCAATAGAGTACTGACACGCACACCGGAATATTTTCTCTCTCTCTACGTATTAGCACTCTATTGGCCAATTGACCAACCTACCAAAAAAATGAACTTCATACTAAGCGAATCCGTGTTAAAAGTAGGCTTTTAAAGGGCCAAGTGGTTCGGATTTGGGCTTTAACGGCCCAACTCAAAGTCCTACGAAAGACTGAAGGAGCGTATTCCTGGTGTTAGAATGGGGTGATCCTCCATTTTGACTGGTGGGCCTTAATTATGTAGTCCACCCTCTTATATATATATATATTATCTCCGTTACAAATTATAAGATCAGTATTAATTTTTCAAAAGTCAATTTTAAACTCAAAATTGAGTTGAATTCATTTAGTTTAAGTCAATACAATTATAAATATTATAAAGTACTTAAAAAGTACTAGTAGTTATAAGATTTATTATTTTAAAAACTTAAATAAATTATATTAATTTTAAATTTAAAAATATGATAAATTAACTTTTAAAAAAATTAATAGTGATCTTATAATTCAGTACGGAGTGAGTATACCATACGCAGTATACTTTGAACTTTGAAGTCAATAGTTTATATAAAGAGTGTGGTACAATAATTTCGAAACAGCCAACAAGTGGAAGACCATGCCAAACTCAACCCCTCACATGTACTACTCCATCAATTAAACATACCCTTCATTTATGACAACACTTTCAACAAGAATGTAAATTACCAAGGTATATATGCATGCATGGTGCCATTATTATACCAATAATAAAAACCTCACATGCCCACCAACATTATTAATTATATACTACCTCCGTCTTATAATAAATACTTTTTTTTAGCTTAAATCATATATATCAATACATAAATTAAAATGACAAAAATACTCTTAATATACTTTCTTTATTTTATTTGAGACTTTTTTTTTATTGTCTTTTGGTCTCTCTTTCTCTTTCTTCAACCTTTCAATTTCTCAATAAATACGCAATAAATAGCATTGGTTGCATAAGGGACACATATGGAAAAATATTGTAAAAATTGTATTGAATTCTAACACATCACTTATTTTGAGAAAAAATATTAAGCCTAAAAAATCACTTATTGTGAGAAGGAGGTAGTACTTACTCGTTTCACAAAATAGCTTCATTATATTATTTTTTAAAATTAATTTACAAAATATATCCCTAAATTTAAAAGTAAAGCGAATTTATAAAAACAATTTTATAAATGAATCAAAATCAAAGACTCAGTTTGAGAAACGGAGGTAATATGATGAGAATAGCTTTGCTTGTTGGACTCTTTAATAGCACTGCAGCATCTCTTAGCTCCGAAAGTAATACTACATCTTGTAAACGGGGTTTTTTTTTTTGGAAAGTAACTTATAATTTTATATATAATCCAGAGAGAATATATTTACTTTATTATACAACAAAGTAGTGAAGTGGTCAATTTTTCAAAGGCTTGAATGGTGATCAATTAATATTCATGGCTTCATTAGACTATATATATATATATAGGGGTTGCATCCACAGCAACCGGTTACTAGAGCAATCACTTTATCTCACTCCTTGTAAGAGTTTTTGATTCAATTTATCCCCCAAGTACAGTGAGCTCCATTATAATAATGATTCTCAAATTCCATATAAAGTGGTTGCTCACAACAACTCCATATATATATATATATATATATATATATATATATTATTTCAGTAGCTAGGCTAGGTTTTCCTCCAACCAACGTAGTTAATTCATTTTGGGTGCTTGGTCTTAGAAAGTCTACATTGACTTGTTGAAAATTTATATTCCGTGTATAACAAGTTAGTTTATGGTTTCAAAACCAGCCAAGGCCAACATATGAGAACATGGCCAACTTCCTTTTAATTTGTCAAATTAAAATTCTATTAATTGTTCCCGTAAAACGTAAATACATGCCAGCTTCACTAACCATAATATATACTCAAACAATTTATTTATAATGCCACTTGATCGGGTACTGCCAATCACACATACCCATGCTCAATTATTATCATATTAGTGGCGATGTCACATAGACACTTGTGGGGTAATCGATCTCACTGATTTTTTTTATATTTTATAATGTAAGGTAAATTTTAAAAATTTTAAGTATTATATATATATTGCCCCCACTGAAATTTTATAAATTTTCTATTATACAGGGTTAAATTGAAATTTTATAACTTTGTCAATCAAATTTATTGGCATATGACTCGTATCCTCTCAATATATATATATATATATATATATATATATATATATATATATATATATATATCTCTGTAATATTTTAAACTAAATAATAATCTAATTTATATTATTTTTAAAAATAAATAATGAATTACTTACTTATAAATTAAAAAAGTCTATTATGAGTCAAATATACATACCATATATTATTACTTATTATATTTTTATTGTAATATAGTGTATATATATGTGATCCGAAAGTATAAAATATTTAAAAAAATTGGCTCGGGGGCGCTACCCCCTGAACCCCCGACAAATTATTTGTAACTTAGTAATAATTTCACCCCATTGCCACAAGTTTCTGGCTTCGTCACTGATCATATATATATATATTATATATGGATAAGGCTCTGAAACGAACTGTTTGTAAACGAATATATATAGGACCCAGTGTTGAAGGTTGTTGATTGGTCCAATTATGTACCATCATATATTCCTAATTAGTATTAAAAATTATCATCCAATCAATAACCTTCAACACTGAATTCTATATATGTTCGTTTACGAATAGTTCATTTCAGAGCCTTATCCATATATATATATATATAAAAGCTATGCAATTCAAGTAGATATATATCGAGTAGGTAATATAAAATGTGCTACTTGATGCTAAACTATTATCATAAATTACGAGGGAAATTTCCATGACACAACTGAGTTTGTCATTTTGTAAATTGATGGTAGTTGACATAGATATATTCGCGCACAATTAATTAAACAATAAAGTTAGATAATTACTACTACGTTCATCTGGTTATATCTTTTGGGCCCTAATTAATTAATTATTACATTTACTGGATCAATGCTGATTAAATTATCTCCCAGTCTACTGATATTGCGGATTCCGAGTCGTGAAGGGTACTGTAAATGCGACACATTTTCTATCACGTGGTTGCTGATTTCCTCAACCTCAATGCATGAATATTGCAGGCATGGCAGCCTCAGTACCAGTGACAGGCGACCTATAATTCCTAATATTATTATTACTTACTTAATTGGTAAAAATTCTCGTATCCTTTTTTTTCATTCCACCTAATGAAAATTTAAAATCCCAAAGAATGTAATTTTTTCAAAAACCACAATTAATATAAGAAGTGAGAGCTAATATATTTTATATAAATATATATTCTTGCGATCAAAATTTGAATACATTTGCATTTGTCTCTTACTCTGTTTATATATTTTAATCCAATCATTGCTCATCGTATATACATCTTTTCCAAAATACATAAGTACAACAATATGCAAAATAAGTTGATTAATTAGCACAATATTACTAATTGTAATTACTATAAACATGCATATTTGGTGAAGTTTGTGTGCTTAAAAAAGACTTCAAACTTAAAAAATTAATTCAGTAAACTGATTAATTCAAAATAATTGAATGAATAAATTTAATCTGTATCGTTAAGAATATATACAAATTAATTCTATTTCTGCTACACACACACATATATATATATATACATGAATAGATATATATGATCACATGATCATCAGAATAGCTTGCTTCCAAACTCATGATCTTCAATATCCTTTCCACCTAGGCCTTGATCTCTTTTAGAGGAAGTAGCAAGATCTCTTAGCTCTGAAAGACTCCGTCCCAAATTCAAGGCCACCTTCATTTCAAACAACTCTCCATTCTCTCTCCTCTCCACATCTCTTTCCTTCAAGTTGTATTCTATAGACTCCTCCATTTGCTTAAAAAAACCCGCGTTGCTTCTGTACAACTCAACCACCATCCCAACTTGTCCGCCATGCTCCATTGTGTTCACCACACTTGCCAGAGCACCGGCAACAAGTCCAACAACCGCACCCCAAGAACCATGAGAACTAGACCCCACAAAAGCACTCCCCACGGCCGCCACCCCCGTCAGTAAAGGCCCGGAAATTGCCAACACTTTGTTAATCTTCAGGGCTTTTCCCCCCAACCTTAAATAGTCAGCCTTGTCATTTTTGTTTAAAACCCCAACAATCTCCCTCATTTCCTCCTCCAACTTTCCACTCCACCCATTCCCATTTTGACTACTATTATTTCCGACGACTCCATTGGCTCGATGAGTACCTTTTCGAGGCCACCACACTGTAGGCTCCATTGCAGATGGGAACTTCTCAAGCATTGCACCAAGTAAAGGAAGTGGGAACGCCCTGTCAATAGCCAAAACTTTCTCCATACTTTCCTCCACATCACCAGCCGTGGGGTTGCCAATAGCAACAAGTGTTTGAAGTTGGCTATGAAGTTGCTTAAGCAATCTCGTGGCGTTTCGTTGCTCTTCAGCTAATTGGGAAGGCTGGAGTTTGTTCATAATTATTAACATACCCGTGGCGGCTAAATACATTAAAGTAGAAGAGAGCTTTAAGGCCAATAAAGGTGCACCAACAGCACTTGTAGCTGCAATACCAACCATACTAGCAGCTGCAAGAGTAATCATATTAATAGATGTTAAAAGAAGACTATTCCAATTATTTCTTTGCTCGCAAATATTCGTATGCATCTCCACTCTATCAGCAACGGCCTCCATTATTGCGTAAAGCTTGGCGATAACAATTGGATCAGAATCTTTTTCAATATGTGGGGTGGTTATATTTTTGTTAATATAACCACCTCTCATTAACTCTAGATCCTCCACGAAATTTCTTCTAGATTGTACTTTTTTTGGAAGAGATAAAGAATTTAAGCTTAGTTTTGGTATATTAATAGCTGCCCTTGTTATTAGCCCTGATCTTCTGCAACTTGAGGAACATAAGAAACTTGAAGCTTGAAGGGTTGCCATGAGTTTTTCTTTTATATATAATGAATGGTTTGAACAGAAAGCTGGAGAGTTTGGAGTTGATGAATATGGTTTTTAGGCTAAGAAGAGAGAAGAATATATATATATATATATATAACCTCTTAATAATTCTTGGCTAGCTAGGTTTGTGAGATTTAGATGATTTTGGATCTGAAGATTTATCTGGTATATATATAGGAAAGAGAGGCAGGATATGGGACAGTGCCAAGAAATAACTGAAAGGAGTTATAATATTATATTCAAACGTTTGAATGGGTCTGAATATTATAATTACTACATAATTAATGGTTTAAATTAGAATATTTCTTATTTGCCAGGCTCCCAGTTTCTTGACTGCTTACCCTACTGTCCTTTATTGACTTTCAACACAAAAAAGACTAGTGGTAAAATTTTGAAACGACCAACTCTACCATGCATTTATTGTCTATAATCATGTAGTATAAGTGAGAATGTAAACCAAGAAAATTCATATTTATTTCAACATCAATACATAAAAAATTATTAAATAAAATTCACATACACACACACATGCATATTTATAAGTCTTGCCTATTACGTGGTCATGGGATCCAGGGGGGGCCACGGACTCCCTCGTCGTCGGAAAAATTAGTATGTAATAGGTATGTGGGAGGGTCCAGTCTGAAATCCTACAATGGCGGGGTTCGGGAAGCTATGTATACGCTGGGAAGAAGAAGAAAGGGAAAGAAGAAGAAAAAGAAATTTAAAAAAAATATAACTTTATAATCAAGTAGCCTACACATAATATAAATACTGACATATTAATAAATTTTTATCCGTTTGTAATTTTAAAATGGTCAAAGAAATAAATCTCTAATTTAAAAAGGAAGAAGTACTAATTTACCTAATTTTTTTGTATCTTTTTGACACTTTTGGAGGCATGTCGTCTAACAAACTTTATTATATAATATCTATTTTGCAAGAGAAAAAAAGAGAATCCCATTTATAAATTTTGTAAACACTAACTACTTTTTATTATATATATATATACTTTTTAAAATAATAAGGTGTTCATTCATTAATAATGACATTATATACATAAATATAACTAAGTGATATGATTTTTTTTTTTGAAACGAAAGGAGTATTTCTGTTATTTAAAAATAATAATTACTTTGTTTCACAAAAAGAATTTTATTTATAAAATTTATCAGTATTAAATATGTATTTTTGTTCTATATCTATCTCAAGTGAATAAGTTGTTAGGTTAATATTAACCATACTTTATTAAAATATGATGATAATTTATACTCATCACTACAAAAATAATTATTTTTATACCCTTTTTAAAAAGAGTAATGGACGTGTTTGATCTTTTCAATATTTTTTTATTTGTGAAACGATAAAAATAACAAAGAATGTCTGTATATTGGAGGGTTTGATAAAAATAGAGGAAGAGAGGAGAGGAGAGAAGAGAGCCGCCACTGCTGCTGCCGTCGGTCGCCACTGCTGGTCTTTGCGCCGACACCTGCTCGCCAGACCTCCCGACTTAAAATCTCTTGCTCCGCCACTGCACGTGGAGTTCACATTATGCATGTGTGTATGTAAATTTTATTTGACCAATGTGATAGTAGCATTTTTATTTCAATTTTATAATTTAGATTGATAAAGTCAAGATTACATGGGCCATGGTCATCCTCCATATTACACATAAATACATGTCCATATTTAAGTAGTTTAATTGTATGTTCAACTCCCATGTTTTGAATATGGATTAAAAAAATAAGCTTCTGACCCGACTCCCACCATGCACGTTCTTTGGAACTCGTCTTATATGTAATTCCAAAAAATCTTTTGGTAAAACAAATTATGCACTTTTGTGAGACAGAGTGAGTGTAGATGTACAACTCTAGGTATAATTGAATTTGGTGTTCAAATCTTATGTCCGTGTTTTTTTTTTGTTAATTCCTAAGTTTTCAAAAGAATGATTAAATGCACAAAATTTTTTATTTTTAAAAAAATTAAATAAAATATATAAAGTAAAGGATAAATATATTATTTAGTGGGGTTCATTAGTATATATAAAAAAAAGTATTCATTACTTTGTATAATATTATGAGACTTACTAAGGATAAATTTAGATTTTTTTTATTTTTTTATTCTTTTTTCTTTAATTTTATTTTTTTTAATATATGTGTAAATTGTACTTTACTCATCATTTTAAGGTCGGAGAAAGTATTTATTGTCAATAGTAATGGATTAGCATTTATCTCTAAGTTTAGCATTTGAATGAGTATAATAATTGATTTTTCAAAAGGTGATCATTTTTTTTTTGAAAAAAAATATCAAACGTTTTAATAGCTCTTCTTTTTCTCACCACGAATATATGAATACGCGATCAACAAGGAAAAGGATGGCCAATGCGAATATCAATAATAAAAAAAATAAAATATGGAAGTCAGTCAAATTGTCATCCATCCATGTTCTAATTAATGTACTACTAAATGCGAGCACTGCCCATCTGCAACTGAGCCTACTGCATGTTCCCATCATTTACTTACTTACTTAAACCCTGCTTTATATATATATATATATATATATATATATATTAGGCCTGACAAAATATGATTATAAATTGATTTTAATTTTTAAAATATGGTTATGGTTCTATTTAAGAACTAAAATTATATTAACTATTTTTAATATAGATCGTGTGGGTTGAAACTATATAGTTATGGTTCAAATATAGGTCGACTCATATTTTAAATTTCAAACTTACAATTATTATGATTAAATTAAATAAATTATTATTAGATATATATCATATATACATAATCACTAAATATTTTATTTTTATTTTTTTGGAGGGGTGGGTGGTGTATACGTAATCACATAATATTATTTTTTTTAGGTGAGGGTGAGGATGAGGGTGAGGGTGGGGTGGAGGTGGGGTGGGGGTGCGGGGTGGAGGGTGAGGGGTGGGGTAATTAGGGGTAAGGGATAAAGGGTGTATACATAATCACATAATATAATTTTTTTTGGGTGTGGGTGTGGGTGTGGGTAGAGGTAGAGGTGGGGGGTGGAGTGGGAGTGGTGGTGGGAGTGGGGGTGAGGGTGAGGGTGAGGGTGAGGGTGAGGGTGAGGGTGAGGGGGTGGGGTGGGGTGGGATGGGGGGTAAGTGGTGTATACATAATCACATAATATTATTTTTTTTGAGTGGGGGGTGGGGGGAGGGGAGGGGAGGGGAGGAGGTGGCGTGGGTGGGGGTTAAGGGGTGTATACATAATCACATAATATTATTTTTTTGAGTTTGGGTTTGGGTGTGGGTGTGGGTGTGGGTGTGGGTGTGGCTGGGGGTAGGGGTGGAGTGGGTGGGGGGTAAAGGGTGTATATATAATCACATAATATTATTTTTTTTTTTGGGTTTGGGTGGGGGTGGGGGTGGGGGTGGGGGTGGACGTGGGGTGGGAGGGTGAAGGGGGTGGAGGGTGAAGGGGGTAGGGTGGGGTGGAGGGGAGAGGGGGTAGGGTAGGGTAGGGTGGGGTGGGGTGGGGTGGGGTGGGGTGGGGTGGGGCGCGGCGTGGGGGTGTTGGTGGGAATAAGTGATTTTGGTTGAGGTTACAGCTTTTTCTATTTAGAGGTAACGTGTACACAAAACGATATATACATAATCACTATTATAATTTATTTATTTTTTTGGAGGGAGAGTGTGGGGTGGGGAATGTGGGGTGCGGGGTGCGAGTTGGGGTGGGGATGCATACATAATCATTGATTTTTTTGGGGGGTGGGGTGTATACATAATAACCGAATATTTTTTTTGGAGGAGGGGTGGGGGTGGAGGGTGGGATGTATATATAATTACTGAATTTTACTTCCTCCGTTCTAAAATAAGTATATTAAATAGATTATGAGGGTATAAGAGGAAAAATAAGATAAATATAGTTACTAATATAGAAATATGATATTTATTTTGAGTTATCCAAAAAAATAAATTAAAACGTTTATTTTGGAACGGAGGGGGTATATAATTAATTGATATTCGTAAATTAAGATTAACTAGAGAAATAAAATCATGAGAAATTGAGCTTCTTGAATATGTAAATATAGGTGGAAAGAACTTTTGATTTGGATTTGGAATAAAATATGGGTCGAAAAATGGTTAACCGGGTTAGACCTATATTTCTTTTTAAAAATATGATTTCAAACTTTACCCAACCCAAATAAATAAAAATAGTTAACCAAGCCATTTGATTTCAGTTAATATGGGTTGACCCGACAGTTAACCAACTATATTGTCAAGTCTAATATATATATATATATATATATATATATATATAAGACTTAGCAAAAAACGAATAAAATTGAATAATCGAACCTAATCGAATTATTTTTTTTGAATTTTTTTGATTATTCGGTTAATTTTAGTAATTCGGTTATAGCCGATTTTATTTCCAATTTTCGGTTTTAAATTTGGTTTTTGTTTTTTTGTTCAAAAATAAAAAAAAGGGCTTAAAAATTATAACAGTAGTCACTAGTCAGTACTTCTCATTCACACAGTCAGATTTCAATCATACGCGCTCTACATCTCAGAAGTTCTGATCTCTCATCTCTCGACCCTCATCTCGAAAACTCGACTCTAATCTCTCACCTCTCGCCCCAAGTCGATCTCTCAGCTCTCATCTCTCACTTCTCACCGATCGCCCCAAATTGATCATCCACCTCCAAACCTTGACCAAAGCTCCTGCACCCCCAACACTCTGACTCCACCTTCTATCATTCGTCACACCGGAAGAAACCGCCTCCGGCACAATCTTCATCGAACCCCCTGCTTAAACTGCTTTAACTATTATTTCTTATTTGATAGTTGATGCCGTCAGTCAAAGTTCTTTGGAAATATAATAACCCATGAAGAATCGCCAGCTGCTACTGGTAATGCTTTTGGAGAAAAAATTGAAGAGACTGCTTCTGTGTATGCCAGTTCCGCTGAAGCAATTGAAACATATATATGAGTAAATTTTCTATTTTATTTCTTGATCATGCCCAAATACAAAAGATATTTTGTTGCATTTTATTATTGAACATTGTTAGCATTATATACATTGTTGGGCTTTCCATCTAACAGCTTAAGCTTTTAGATGAGTTGGTTACTTAACATGGTATCAGAGCTCTAGGTGTGCAAGGTCTTGAATTTAAATCTTTCTAGCCGCACAATTGTCTTTATATTAATTTAATAGTGCAAATGCACTTTAATTTCTTCCTTCTATATAAAAAAAATTGCATTTGAGGGAAAGTGTTAGCATGATATACATTGTTGGGCCCTCCATCTAACAGCTTAAGCTTTTAGATGAGTTGATTACTTAACAAACATTTTTTGTTACCAGAATCTTGAGACTTTATTTTCAGGAGTTCAATGTTATCTCTCACCTCTCGCCCCAAATCGTTTAGTTGATTGCTCGCAAACTATTAAATTCGGTTATTATCTGAATAACCTAATACTTAATTCGGTTATTGTGACACCCACAAATTCGGGTACTTCGTTTTCACATGATTTGGAGTTCATTTTCTAATAAAACATACATCTATCCAATAATAAATAATTGCAAAGTAAATTACAATCTTCATAAACCTTAATAAAAATCTTCCTATAAAAAAGAATACAACTTGTCCAACAAAATCCCAAGGTTAACTAACCTTAACATCAAACAATAAATGCGAAAATAAACATAACATAATCGACTAAGTCTTATTACAGTAAAAACTTGAAACCACAAGCCTTCATTTGTTCATCTTTCTTTTTTCTTTACTTGTTGATGGTATGCCAACATTCTTGGTCTCAACTGCAAGTGGTGGTAAAACATGCAAGAGTGAGGAAACAAAAGCTCACTTGAAAATACAACAGTGATATGACATAAGTGAATCGTTTCAAAAGAGTTTGAATAACTTTACTTTCATCAATATAAAGAATTGAATTATAATACTTTCATCAATACATAGAATTCGAATATAGAATCATCTGAGAGTCATAAGACCTTGAACTATTGTCCTAGGTTATAAATATTTTTATTTAAATTTTTAACAGTCAATAAGACTATGGACCTTTAACTCGTACTCAGGGGGATCAACCCTTTGTACCATGAATTGTACACAATCATCTTAACGCTTTCGCATAAATATTCCCTAATAAGTAGGGTTGTTCATTCTCAGTAATTGAATTCAAGTCCGCACCAAAGAAAGTTTGATTTGGATAGATAAGGGAACTTTGGAGTTCAACTATCATCAACTAGAAGTAGTTGAATCGACTCACAATACTTTAATAGTTCAATGATATAAGAATCATTAACCAATTACAAGATATGACAATAAACTTTATAATAGATAGGCATGCTTTAAAAGTAACTCAAAGCAATTGAAAGAATAAGTGAATCTTGCTTGAACAACTAAGTCAAGATCATAATACCTCAATAATACTTCAATATTTGAGCATTAGGAATATTAGAGTACAACAACGCTTGTACAAAGTAAATAACAAGTTCGAAATGGAAACTTGCCTAACTAAAAATCTTGCACAATAATAAGTTTAGAGATAGGAAACTTGCTTAACGTTAACGAGTTTAGGGTTTAGAAGACTTACCTTAAGCGCAAGCTACACTTGAAACACAATTACAATCACTTCACAAACACCCTACACATTTATATTACATTCAAACCATCTATTAATATCCAACTACAACATTTAAACCGGTGAAATTCATATCCAAGTCCATCTCACAATGTAATTTACCACATTGATTGCTAACCAGTCAAGTACGTGAGTCTATACTCACGGCATACATTCATAAGCTTATAACTCAATGAACCGTGTTGTGTACCTTAGAAAAGTAACACACTCACACACATGTAACTTACTCACATAACACTTCAATCAAACTTAAACACATCAAAAATATGTTAACTTATTATATATTTCACTTTCCAAGTCATAGAAGTAAGTTTGCTAAACAAACGGGGTATGAAAACTCAAAACCAAAAATCAAAATTTTCCGAACAGCCTACTAACCCGCTGGGGCGGGTCCCCCAAGGGTAATAGCCCCGCTGGGGCGGGTGCATGCTCTGGTGGGAGGGCTGGTTTGTGAACTGTTGGAGAAATAAGTCAATTTGGTTCATTCCTTCACACCGAATTCGATTTTTTCCAACATGATAAACATAAAACTTGATACAAATAATATTTTAAACTTGTTAACATGCTTATAACATTAAAAATCCATATACCACATAATAAAAATCAAGATTTTATGATTTTCGAAGAAAAACACAATTTTAAGCGTTCTTGACGAAAATTGCTACTGCGAACTCGTTTTTTAATCAATTCAAGTAATTCCAATTGTAATAATTTCTATTCTTAACATACTAACATAATACATGATCAATTTCAAAAATAAATAATAATCAAACATCAATTTGATAGTTTCAAATGCCATTTTTCAGAAATTGATTCAAAAAAATCACTATGAACACAATTCCTATTGTTTATCAAAAATTCATGGTTTGAATTGCTAACACAACCATATAACTCATACTAAATCATGTTATATCACATATTACACATATCTCATGCTCACATCAAGAAATTAAAAATAATTTTCAACATAACTTCATAAAAGAGTACTATGAACATGATTTCATAGTGTTCATCATATACTTGTGAATTGAAACTCTTAAATAACTATAAAAACCATATATAAACATATATATATATATATACACATATATATGTACACATCTCATACATATATCAAACTCAAGAACTTTCACAAAGAGACTTCCACATAGAATTCTAAAACCATGAAAACATAGAAGAACATGCTTTGAAAACTTATTTTTACAACAATTGAAATATGAAAATCCTTTCATGACATACAATTACATACGAAGAACATATGTATACCATATATACATATAACTTCATGATTATGAAAAACTAATTTGATAAAGAAGAAATACAACACATAAGAATTGAGTACAAGAGTTAGGGTTATAAGCTTACTAGTTTTGAATTAAGAGATTGAGATGGAGATGATGTTGATGGGGCTTGCTTTGTCTTCTCAAAGCTTTCCCTACTTCTTCTTCTTCCTCTTCTTCTCTGATAATTCTCTTTAACTCTCTTCTTCTTCTTTCTTTATTTAGACTTAGGCTTTTAGAAAAACTAACGTATCTTTTAACTTAACATATATTATACAATATACAATATACATATATAATATATATGTAACCTATAAATAATTAATAAGTATAATACTTAACACCATATTAACTCATACTAATAGTATAGGTTACAAAATTTGAAAAGCCCAAGGCCATGTTTGGCAAAATCACATTATTTTTAAAAACTAACTTCTTGAGAGCTTAAGGCCTTGTTTGGAAGAAATAAGATTAAACAAGTACAAGGGCCTTGTTTGATAAAACACTTTAAAACCCTTTTCTAGTCTTTTAATAACTCTTTAAATTCATATATTAAATATTACACTTATTTAATTAAATTACCACATTCTAATTCAATTAAATAAAAGCTAACATTCATTAATTGATAAAACACATAATATCAAATTGTTACACAATTTTAATTCCTTTATTAAACATAATTCATGTAACAATTATTCTTAACACTTAGCACATAATATTAAATCTAATTGAATTATTCTCAACAAAATACGAATTATGCTACACCATTGCTAACATATCAATTTAATTAAATATATAGCACTTAATTAAATTATCCACATCCATCACACAAGTTAATTATCTCCACAAATAAAATAAAATAAAATATTTATTTAATTCAATAAATATTCACAATTAATACATAAAATTCTCAATCGTTATAGTTATCGTATATTTCAGTTAGTAGTTCGGATACTTAAAATAGTTGAATTTCGATTTTCGGTTATAACCGAAAAGTTAATTCGGTTCGGGTAATAACCGAATGTTCACCCTTATATATAGAGAGAAAAAAATGGAGGTACATAGTTGTATAAATTCTAAATATACACAATCTACGATTATAGAGTTAAATTATCCTACGATCATATATACAATAGTCACTGACTGATAGTAGAGTAGTCACTTTACTACTGTAAAAACATTGTGTGAATCCTCAGATAGTAAAGTGACTATTCTACGATCGTAGAATGACTTAACTCTATGATCGTAGACTGTGTACATTTGAGAGTCTGCATACCTGTGTAGCTCCATTAACCCCATATATATATAAACATGGGTTGATCCAACTTCGAAGGTCAATATTGCGGTCAAATTCGGAAAAAAAAATCTCTTACAAATAAAACTTTAATAAAATGAATCACAAAACTAAATAATCCTCAAATATTGTTTACAATAACATTTTTCGAGATTTTATTACTTAAAATTATTGCACAATAGCCTCATTTTTAACAGTTGCAAAAATATCACGCTCAGTGTAAATTACTAAACAGTCAATAAACAAAACATCTCAATTAAAACACTAACAAGTGTAATTAATACCAACAATAGTTATTAAAAAATCTCAATTAAACCACTAATAAGTAACATTAAAAAATAAATTACAAAATTTAAAGAAAATAAAAATAGAATAGAACACACACTTGAAGAACTTTTATTTGATGGAATTTTCTAATTCATTGTTGCGGTGTTACTTTAAGAAGTAAAAAATTCCAATTTTATAAAAGTACAAAAAAGAAGAAACCATAACCAATTACAAAAATTTCTAAAGTAATTGTTAAATTTGTTATATTAAAAAACTAAAATTAAAATATACTTTTTTGAAATCGTTTCAAGATCCTGATCATCGCCTATTTGCCTAATTGGAATTTGGAGATTTGGCCCACTTGAATTTGCTTTGTTGCGAATTTATATTTGGAGACCTGAAGAGTTAGGGGCTGTTTGTTTAGGACTGAATACATCTGAATGGCTGAATCGGTCAGCCATTAAGTGCGTTTGTTTTAAAAAAAAATCGTCTGAATGGCTGAATCAGTCAGATGATTGAGCTGAATGGCTAAGTCAGATTTTTTTGGCTGAATGAGCAGCTGAATAAAGTAAAAATTTTTTTTTAAAAAATATTAACTATTATATTAAGTAATATTAAATAAATTTACAACAGCTTTGAATTTTTTCAGAGGGGTAAAATAATAAAATTATGTAATTCAAATATTTCAGACAGGTTAATTATCAAATAATTTTTTCATTCAGATTCAGATTTAGCTCATTCAGATTCAGATTTAGCTCATTCAGATTCATTTAATTTTTATCAAACATCCTTTTTAAGTCGTTGTTGCTAAACGATGAAGAGGTTGAGCGTTGGACTATTTTTGGGATTGGTCCTTTAGGAATTATAATAATTTTTTAAATTTAAAACATGAAATTTCATTTAATCCCTCATCAATTTTTATTTTCATTTGAACCGCCTGACCCCCTGAAAATTAAGTGGGATCGGGTGGCCCCTACCCCGACCATGGATCCGCCTCTGTATTTAAAATGATTCATAACAAGTACTTGTTATAGATTAAAATTAGGCATCCACTACTATTAGTAGTGTACGACACTCGTCATTCGCTACTATTAATAGCGTACGTAACTCGTTGTCTGCTACTAATAGTAGCGGACGCCGATTTTTCAGTTCTAATATCGACCGTTAGTCCTTGTATTAGTAGCGTTCCTACCGAGATTAGAAGTGAAAAAATCACGTTCACGTCTATTAGTAGTGGACGTAATCCGTCGACCGCTACTAACAGTTGCAGACGTGAAATTTTCAGTTTTAATATCGGTCATTGATTTTTGTATTGAACGCTAATGATGGTGTTTAACTATTTTTAATTCATAATAAGTATTTGCTATTAATCATGCCCCATATATATATATATATATATATATATATGTATATATGTATATATATGGTAAGTGTTATGCTTTTGCTTTTATTGTAATTGTGTAGCATGATACTGAATTCTTATAATTATATATACTAAGTTAATACTTTTAAACATTTTTTTGTTCTTGAATTGGTTCCATGATGACAATTAATTGATTAACTATTCTTTTTGTTTGTTTTCAAAGTCATTTTATAATAAACTATCTAACTCCAAGGAGTAAAATGAGATCAATTAGTATAGCATTGGCCTTTGGTTAAAAATATAGTTCATGCATTGTCATGAACTAATTACTTCAAGGATTAAAAAAACAGTAATTGGTATAAATAAGTCTAAATAATTTAATCTGTTGCGTCCATTATCATTATATTATAAATAAATAAGCATAGAGTTTGACCAAATAAATAACAAACATTTTCTCAATTTCACAAAAGAGTCAATTTTTTATGACATTATAAAACTACACAATATAGTCGATCAAATTATAAATAGTAAATAAGTCGAATTGAAAATAATGAATTGCTAGTTGTACAATATTATTCGTGTCAACCTTAAATTTAACGGAAAATAACAAATCATAAAGATTTGGACAATTTTACTCTTTCAAACACAATTCTTGCCAACAACCACACCCATAAATTAAGAACATATATTCATTAGTTCAAACAAAATGTTCAAATAAGTATAATCACACCCAGATCGATAAACTATTGTTTGACGATCTCTCTTTTTTTTTGCGAAGTGACATAGTGTGTTGATAAAAGTCAAAATTCAAGTTTATCATCATAATTTCACAATCATGTTATCACTACTAGACTAATAAATAATCATTTTAAAAGGTGCCAATAGAATAAAATTATATACTTAATATTCTCTCCGTTCATATATACATGACGTTTATTTATAAGTAATTAAAAGTGTAATAATTGTCTAATATACCTTTCCTTTGACATGATAATACGTGCCGTTGTTATCTCCTTTAAACTTCCATTGAAATAAATAAAGAGCATAAAAAGAGAAGATATTTACATGTGGTGTAATTGCACTTCCATTGAAATAGATGAAGAACATTGAAAAAGAAAAAGATATTTAACGATGGTATAATTGCACTATTTTAAGAATAGATAAGAAAAGAGAGAGGTATTACTTTACAATAATAATATAGGGTTACTTTAGAGAATATTAATGCTACTATCACATAAAACAAGCAACATAACTCTCACATAATAATGAGGTGGCAGTATGTGATTTGCTGTTGAGTTAAGTGGGTCATGTCAACAACAAATCACATACTGCAATGCAGGAGTATGTGAGCATTATGTAATTATTTTATGTGATAGTAGCATGACTCTTTAGAGAAAGTTATAAGTTCATTTTTTGAAAAAAATAAAACGTCTTGTAATTAAGAACAAAAAAATAGACGACATGTAAACAAAAGGGAGGGAGTATTTACAAATTTTACAAATAAGACACTTTTCTTTAGATTAGTTACATAAACTTTCATCTTAAAAAGTTTAAGATTAATTGTTTTATAGTAAAACATGTTTATATGTCATAAATTTTTGACAATAACGTTGTTAGTAGTAGTACATTTGACTTCAATCGTCTCATAACAATTTTCATGTATTATGTAAAATTGTAAACTAAATACTTGATTTACTAATCATATATAATTGTCCATCGAAGAACAAATAGAATAGTTTGTAATTACAACTAGTGCGTTACTCTGAAAAACTAAAAAATAAAAATTTGGACTCCAATAAAGCAACGAAACCACGTATTGTTTACCGAGTGCGACTCACAAGTCCAGGGCTAGCTTGAGCCGGCGAGTCTGTTGCGTCTACAGCTGCCTCTCCAGGACGACCACCGCCTCCTCCGGCGGAAGAACCACCGCATCCGGCGGCGGCCGTATTACCGGCTCTTATGTTAGTCATCTTCCTTATTGATTTTCGTAGCTTCCTTAGAGACTTATCGAGCTCTGTTATATCTTTTGTATCATCCAGACACTTTTCCAGCTTCCTTATAGACTTTTCGAGCTCGATCTCGATTAGATCATCATCCTTGTCTTTGAATATTTTCTTTACTGAGTCCTCTTAACACGTGTCTTATGGGATCTCTTAACATGTGTCTTAAAGTCATAGGTTAAATATATAATTTAAGAGAATATTCTCTGTGTTCATATTCTTTTGATTTCTACATTTGCACCAAGTTCAAGAAATAAGCATATAATTCAAAAAAATATTTTTTAAATTATGTGTTTAGCATGTATGCCTTAAGGCACATATTAAAAAATTCCTTCCTTTATTATCTTCCAGACGTCCCAACCCAAGCCCAAGTAATTGATTAAAAGAATGGCATTTTCGTGATTCTTCTCTTTCACGTTTTTCCTCGTAGAAAAAGTAACCATGGACGAATCACCTACAAGCTTTTGGAATACTAATCGGATTATCAAAAACATACCTAAATTCAATGTTTCTGCAACGCCGGCCTTTTGTGATTCTGAAAGAGGGTTAGGGTTTTGTGGAGGGGCAAAGCATTTGACTGGCTGCTCGGCTATGCAATTGTTATTTTGAGAGAATGTCGCCAGCAGTGGCCGGACCAGGAGATAATCGCCGGCGGTAGGGTGTGGTTGGGGACTGTAGCTCCGGAGGTTATCGACGGCGGCGGTAGGTTATGGTTGTGGACTGTGGGTCCGGATCGTGGAGAATCGGGGAGAGGGGGACGCATGGTCAGAGTGTGGGCGAACACAGTGATGACTGATAAGGAATTATAATTTGTATTGGTCTCAAATTTTTTGATGTATTATTATATATGGAATTTTTTAACATATGGTTTTAGTGCACATACTAAGCGCATAGTTTAAAGAAATATTTTTTTAAATTGTGTAAATATTTTTTTAAATTTTGTACAAATATAAAAATCAAAAAAATATACACACAGTTCAAAAGAATATTCTTTTGAACAGTATAGTTAACATATATATCCTTAGAATACATATTAAGTTTGGATAGGACTCTGGAACGAACAGTTCGTTTACGAACATATGTAGGGCCAAGTGTTGAAGGTTGTTGATTGGATGAGAATATTTAACACTAATTACGAATATATGATGGTAAATAATTGGGTCAATCAACAACTTTCAACACTTACCCTACATATGTTCGTAAACGAACTGTTCGTTTCAGAGCCTTATCCGTTAAGTTTACCCATAAATAAACCATCAAACACTCGTGGGTTTTAATGGGCTTTTTTTTAAGTACATAAAAAAATTATTATTGTAGGAGTAGGTTGTCTTATAATAAATTATAAATTTAGATAGAGATCAAATATTGAACTTAAGGCTAAATTAATAGTTTTTTTTTATGCGGACATAAAAATTAGATTTGAGTGTATTTAAATTTTATATATTTATATTTTTACTCTTTATTGGGAGTTAAAATATAAATAGATAAAATTTAAATATCTAATTTTTATATTCACATAAAATTTTTGATAAATTAATCTTTGGAGACAGTTCTATCGAACTTACGTGTGAATATATTTGAACTTATAAACTTAGACCGTAAAATAAGGAAATTAATGTTTTCACAAATAAAATTTGATAATTCATGAGCATATTTACCAAAAAATAATAATTTAAAATTGAATAATCTTGAGTCTACATTCTTGAAATATAGTTTAATTAACATAAGTTGCAATTCAGAAGATTCATGAAAGATAAAACTTCAAACATAATGAATAATCTAATTATTTGGGTACACTGTCTGAAATTCAATTTAAACATTTATGTGAAATTATAAGTGAGCAAGACTTGATTAGTTTTTCGTAACACATCTGCAAAAAGGTGTCTGACCTGGAATTTTTGTAAGCCAAGACACTATATATATTTACAAGACTTTAATTATTTAAAAAGCTAGTTCATTAATCCCAAAAGAGCCATTGCTCGATTCAAAAATTAAGCTGATAGAAACCAATATATTTACATAATATCTATATACTGAGTCACTGACTGAATCACATATTACACTCACATATATATAGTTTGAGTGAAATTATATATATTAATTATACACTCACTTATTTAATAGACAATTAATGTTCCATGCACATATTTTATATCAGACGGACATTTTTATTCACTCATGCGATATATATATATATATATATATATATATATAGTTAATTAGTATAAAATTTATTAATTAGTTGAAAAGCATAAAATACGAAATATATTAGTGTGCTACTGACTCATCCTTGACTATATTTTCTCACTCATTAAACTAAAAAAAATCAAAAAGCTGAGAGACGACTGATTCTTCTCAGTTCTCACTCTCTCAAGTCAGAGTTGTTGAATCTAATTGATTGGTGGGGTCCCAAACTGCTATAAAATGATTCTGAAATTAAATGATTTATCACTAAAAAATTATTTTAAGGGGAAAAAACAACTTTAATACAAACCAATTCTTTTAGCTTATTTTCGTATATATCGAGTGTGAGTGTGACACCTTAAATAAAATTTTAGGTTTTTCATGTGCTCAATATATTATGTCAATTATCTAATAATAATATTTAATTATATGTATTACATTAAGCGATGATTGTGATCATCACGTTTGCATTTAGATTAGAGCATTCACAGTAATTTTGTTAATAGACTCTTTATCTTCACATTTGAAGAATATATCAATAAATCAGTATCCAACAACTTCCTTATTCTTATATAATTTTTTATTTTAATTCCTATATATGATTTGACTCCTCAGGGTGAGGGAATCAAAAGAGTCTTCCCTATTTATGTAAAATGACATTTCACACCCTATTTATTGTGATTTTATGTTGGTTAAAGAATCTTATCTCACTTAATTGCTGATTTGGGTATGCCTATCAAATTCACTCATTTTTATTTTTTAAACAAAAGATTTAGAGTAGAAAGAAAACTATAAAAAAAATTAAAAAGCAGTTAAATTTTGATTTTGATCATTTTGTAAAAAATATTACTACTAATTATAAATTTTATTATTTTATAATTAAAATAATGTTGTTTTAGTTCTCATAAACACATAATGATCGTTGCACTTTTTGATTTCTAGCAATATCTATTTTTAAATTAAAATAATTACAATTTTTAAATTCAAACAACAATTACTTTTAAATAAAAAATAGTTATAACGGTTAATACATGATTTGACTGTTGGAACTTTAAAATTTTAACTTTAAAATTTTAAATTTCAAAATTTAATATTTAAGGAATCAATATAAGGAATTTGTTGGGTACATACTGAAAAAATTGAATCTCTATCCTACAGAATGACCGAAAACACTGCATGGCATGAATATAGATAAAAAAACTGTTGTAAATGCTCTAACATACATGAAAACATAATTTAATGGTAAGTCTATACGTGACCATTTCTGATCCCCCACTCCCTCCCCTACTCGACCCCCGCGCACCCCCCACCCCCCCCCCCCCCACCCCCAAATTAATAATATTTTAAACATAGGCTGGCGGATTGGTCGGATGATTTTGTACAAGTCTATTCCGATTTAATTAAGAGGAGTAAATCATCAATAATTCTTAGCAGTATATTCTTGACATTCAATTTGTCTCCTATTGGACGTGGCGGTCTTGTCCCTGCAGCTCGGAATTGGTCAATCGAACCCCAAGCCTCATTTTATTGATGACGAGCACCAGTGTTACAAGCGTTATATGTATAAATTATGTAAGATAAAATAATTTTTATAAAATTTAAAAGACTAAATGAAAGACGAAAAAGAATTAATATAAAAAGAATAACAGAATAATATAACTAAATTTACAGAGACAAAATAGAAAAAAATAATGACATGATTACACTATGTAGCCCATGACCGCTTTATAAGATATATGGAGAGAGATACAGAGAGAATATATAGATAGATAGATAGATAGGTAGCAACATTTTGACTATATTACAATTTAAAGTGGACTGGACGTTCAAAGTGCACCAATAATCTTTCTTATATTTATGAGTAAGGATTGAAATTAGCCATGTAAATGAACTGATTATATGAAATAAGATTTAATTTAAATTTGTTTAGTTATTGAGTTAGATACAATTTCGAATCGAGTCTGAACAGTTTGAATTTTTCGAGCGAATATGATCCGAGTATCAATAGAAAATTACAGTTAAATGATGTTCAAGTAATTTATCGAATTTTAAACTTTGTTCATATTTGAATTGTTTATATTTTGAGTCAAGCTCGAATCGAACTTTTAGTCGAGGAATCAAGTTTGAACCATTTTATTTTTTTTACAACTTTAGTTGAAACATTGATATTTACATTTAATTATGCTCAATATACAAAATGAACAACCTATATATTTATGAAATTATGATAGTTAAAAATGTATATAAATTTTGAAAATTATTTGGCATTAGTTAAATCGATTAAAATTTATAAACTTGGTTCGACTACATATTATTAATCTATTTTGACTTAATTTGAATTTTCCTATTCAATTAAAATGAATTGACAATGACACCCTGCTTGAACGCATGTACATTGGTGATGATATTAACAAGTTTACTGGTATTTGAATAAAGTATATACAAAAGGTTGGTAGCGTTAGTTTAATTTATAAAATATTATGTACATTCGATTGGTTTACTTAGTGCACACGCAAATGCTTGTAAAATATTATGGACATTCGATTGGTCTATATACTTGGTGCATACGCATGCAAAAGGTTATAATAACTTCATGTTATTCGTATATAAAACTAGCTAAAAAAAATAATTAAAATCTTTAATTGCATTAGAAAATCAAACGTGTATTTGACCTAGAAAAACAATTTATTACTTTTTGTTTTTGGGGTGTGCATTAAATTCTGAATAATCAGTTTAAGAATAAGATTCCAGTCGAGTGTGCAGCGGGAGAAAACCGGTGTTGTTAATATATGAATTCCAGTTGAGTTTTAGAATAATAGTTTTTACCTCCTTATTTCCCTTGTTCCTGTTTGACCCACTGACTCTTACTTAAGGATTAATTAATCTATTTTAAGAAGAGAGTAACTACCAAGTTAAAGAGTAATTAATTAATTAATCATTTTAAGTTTGAACAAATTTGCATTTTGATGATGTGCTAAAATAATTAATATATTTTGGTTTCACGGTCAGTTCTAAATATAGCAATTGTATGTTTAGTTTTATAATGATGACATGGATATGTAGTGATTTCGTGTTGTTAAAAACTTAAAATTGAGAAAGTTATGTCATTTATATTATAATTAAGTGAGAAGAAAAATATTTCACAAATGAAACACTTTTTAGAATGGAGGGATCCGTTCTTTTTATTATAGGCAAAATTTATATAAGATGCCATTGCCAATAGACGAGATTTTAATATCATCTCAAATTTAAATTTAAAAACATATTAAATTAATTTTTAAAAGTCAATAATAATCTTGAAATTTGGACGGAAAAGAATATTTTAAAAGAAAGAAAGATCGTCAAGAAATATATCACTCTAATTTTTGACGAAAATAGTTTTACATATTTTGAGTAGTCAAGAGTAAGAAAATTAAAAAAAAAAACAGAGAATATCATAATCGAGAAAAGGTCATCCTATGGCTCAAGTTTTCATATTAAATGGTCGGTCAATTTTTTAACCGTTCATATCCCCAATAGTACTGACACAAAATCAATAAATATAATACTAATAAAAAATAGACACCTACCCCTCTATTATCTTATGCTATTAAGGTAACGCCATGGTATAAATATACCATGCAGTTGGTAAGTTTGTAGCATAACCAACAACTTATCACCCAAAAAGAAAACAAAACAAAAAACATAGATCTAGCAAAGCCAATATCATATAATGTCGTCTGCCTTGCAATTCCAATCTCCAACTCTTTTATCAACTTCTTGTTGTTGCACTTCAAGATCTTTATTTTGTTCTTCCAAGAGAATAAATGCCACCATTCGTGTCCCCAAAAATAAACTGCCCAGCCTCTCACTTCCACAACTGCCAAACACAAACATGGCTCAAGAATATTGCAACACAAAAGATGGATTCACAAGCACAATCCCATCAAAAACCAAGAACCCTAGCACAACCCCGAATCATCTAGCCCATGACAGTACTGATTTCGAAATTATTGTTATTGCAAAGCTTTACGCGATCTTGGAGGCAGTGTCAGATCGAGTAGAGATGCACATAAACATTGGTCAGCAGCGCGATAATTGGAACTCCCTTCTTTTAAACTCAATCAATATGATCACCCTAACGGCGACAACAATGGGTGCAGCACATGGCACGGTTATGCCACTCAATTTATCCTCATCCTTATTGTTCTTTGCAGCCACGGGGATGCTAATTGTAATGAACAAAATGCAGCCTTCACAACTTGTGGAAGAACAACGTAACGCTACAAGATTATTTAAGCAACTTAGGGGAGAAATTGAAACTCTTCTTGCTCTTCATGTCCCCAATGAAAATGATGTCAATATTATGATGGAGAGGGTTTTGGCACTTGATAGGTACCTATCCACTTCCTTTACTAGGCGGTGTTATGCTCGAAAAGTTTCCTACAAAATATAAGCCTGCCATTTGGTGGCCTAAAAACAAAAATCAATTTCTAAAAGGAAGAGGGATTGACTATGAGATGGAAAAAAATGGATGGAATGAGGAAATGGAAATGAAAATGAGAGAGATTGTTCAAGTGGTGAAAATGAAAGATCAAGAGGAGTACGAGAGACTGGGCAACATAGCTTTGAAGGTCAACAAGGTTTTGGCTATCTCGGGTCCAGTTCTTACCGGGGTGGCGGCTATTGGGTCGGGTTTGGCGGGGTTTTCTCAGGAGGCGGCTGTGGTGGCGGCGGTTGCCGGGGCGGCGGCTACGGTGGTTAATAGTTTGGAGCATGGTGGACAAGTTGGGATGGTGTTTGAGATGTATAGGAATTGTGGCGGTTGCTTTAAGCATACGGAAGAATTAATAGAAGATACACTTGAGGAGAGAGAAATGGAGAGGAGAGAGAATGGGGAGTTGTTTGAAATGAAGGTGGCTTTAAAGTTGGGAAGAAGTTTATCGGAGCTAAGGGATCTTGCCGTGGCATCAGCTTCTTCACGTAGAGATGGAAATACCATTGAAGAATATGCAAGCAAGCTAATCTAATTAAAATGGACTTATTTATTTATTTTATTTGTTTTTTCCCTTTTTTGTATCATAAAAATCCTCTAAACCAAATGGTTTAATTGTTTAATATGTACGTGGATATATTACTACTATGTGATTGTACCATTTATGCATGCATGTATATATATATATATATATATATAAAACAATAAATTATTTTTAGTTACAAGTATTGTTTTTGCTTGCATTTAATTAGATACTAACAACTCTTTGACAAGTAACTAGGTGTTGATTTCAAGCGGCCGTTATTCAAAGACCAGTACTCCTATATAGTTTGTAGAATTGAATGAGCAAACCATCCGCCAATAAGTAGTTGTACCATATGTCACTGATTAAATACTCTTTTTGTCAAAGGATAAAAGTGTTTTAACTAATTTTTTGTGTATATTAAGAAAGAAAATAAAATAATAAAATAATTTATATTTAAATTCTTGTTTAATCACATAATTTTGTACACATGACTAAAGATGTTTCATAAATATGTATATAGAATATAAATATAACAATTAATACTAAGGATATTATAGGCGAATTATTGTGAAAAATAGATTGTTTAAGGTAAGTACACATTTATCTTGAAAGTGCCTAAAATAGTATTAATAAGGTCTTTTATCTTGAAACTAAGATTGTAAAATGAGCAAACAGTTCGGATTCGTATTCGCTCGACTAAAAGTTCGATTCGAGCTCGACTCAAAATATAAATGATTCAAATATGAATAAATTTTAAAGTTCGATAAATTACTCGAACCTTCTCAAATCGTAAATTTTATTGATATACTCGGATCATATTCGTTCGAAAAGTTCAAACTGTTTGGATTCGATTCGAGATCGTGCTCGACTCGGTAGCTAAACGAGCCTCAATCAAACCTCATTTTATACTCGATAAATTTTGTGAACCAAATTTGAGTAATTCAATATTCGGTTTGACTCGATACATTTACACCCTTACCTTACCTGAAACGCTGTGACAAAGAGAGTACTAATTTTAGTTGCACATGAGTTGGCTGTTTGGCTCGATCACTAAATTATTAAGTGATTGAGCAAAATTAATTTCTCTCATTTAAATGGCTTTAAATGAGAAAT
Source organism: Panax stipuleanatus (assembly GCA_020205555.1). Taxonomy (NCBI): domain Eukaryota; kingdom Viridiplantae; phylum Streptophyta; class Magnoliopsida; order Apiales; family Araliaceae; genus Panax; species Panax stipuleanatus. The sequence goes on along the minus strand of CM035125.1, from coordinate 6,118,024 downwards.
ATTTTTAGTGTTATGGTTGAAAGAAGTCGAAACTTGAGCGGATTTTCAGACTTAAGTTGACCAAGAACTCCTACTACCACTAGCACCGGTTACTGGAACAGCAGATGATTTCACTCTAACAACAGATATGGCTAAAGCACCGGTAAGACCAAGAGCAGAAATGAAGACAGCTTCTATGCCAAGAGCGTCTGCGTTAAGATCTGGTCACCGTCTCGGAGAGAGGCTCGGTGAAATAGACGTGTCTATAATGATGCGGACTACTTGTACCTAGACATAACTTTAGTTATTTTATAGAACTGTTTCAAAAAAAAATTTGTTATGAAATTTTGCTAAAGTTATAGAGAATATATATATATATATATATATATATATTCAATTATCGACCTTTGAAAATTAATTTTCTTTTTTATAAAACGGTTGTTTTTACTAGTGAAAGACGGATTTTTATTTCCTATACGGTGATCCATCCATGTCGTCTATGGCGCAATTTACCAAATTAATGTAGAGTCGAATTTCGTTGTTTTTGTCTAAAAAAAGAAGAAGAGCATAAGAAAGGAGTTTGAGTATCGCAATTATTCATCCACACCACTAACTTCACATAAAACCCGCGAGTAATTTGGACTGATAACCAATTGCTTTATTTTGACAGCAGTGATCTCAATGCATGCATAAACACTATATGCAAATGCAAGATACATACATCTCTGTTTTAACTCCCAATAACTAATAGACAACATGAAAATTAATATTGCTGCTTGTAGCATTTCAAGTTCATCGAAAACCATGTCAAATGAGGAAAGATAAGGACACAAGGAGTACCAGTTTAAGTACCAAAGAAGGATTAAGACGGCTTGTAATATTTTGTGGGGACGAAGGGCATTTTTGTGACAGCTCCCTCGTAAGATTTTCCTCGAACCACAATCTTAACTATGGTGCCTGCTTTGTGGGATCCAGATTTTACGTAACCCATGGCAATGTTCTTCTTCAGGCAGGGGCTAAATCCTCCGCTTGTCACTTCCCCAATGTTTTCGCCCTTCTCGTTCTGAATCTCGCTGTGACTTCTGGCAGGGGGTCCTGCGGAGAACAGACCAACTCGCCTGATTGATGGGCCCTCTGCAATTTGTTTGAGTATTACTTCGGCCCCAAGAAAGCCCCCTTCTGCTCGTCTTCTCTTTCCTATGGCCCATGTAAGTCCCGCCTCTACAGGTGTAGTGTGTTGTTCCATGTCATTGCCATAGAGGCACAGCCCAGCTTCAAGTCGAAGACTGTCTCGAGCACCTAGCCCTGTTAGCCTTACTTTCCCTTCAGATTTTTCTAGGATTGCCTTGGCGAGATCCACAGAATGTTCTGAAGGTACTGAGATCTCAAATCCATCTTCACCCGTGTACCTAAAATGCTCATGTTACGAAAAGCTAATCAATTCATCTACTGGGAAACTAGATAACATGTGTACGATGTGCCAAAGGTTTTCCTTAGCATTTTCGTTTTAAGCAATTCAACCTTCTAAGAATATGATTAGTATATTCTCTTCAGGGATTTTATATGACTCGAACATACTGTCCTGACAAATTAAATAGAATCATCAGATATAGTTGTTTATCACCAAGTCCCAAGCGGCCAAATTCGGTCTGCTATGAACTTTTCAATTTTAAATATAAACTACACAGAGTTGGTTAGAACATGGTGTATTACATTTTTCCAGGTTTAAGAAACTCAGCCATACATGGATGTCCTAATTTTCGTTCCTGAAACCGAGTTTTTGGCCATGCCATGGTGACATTCAGACCTAATGGAGACCATCCATCAAAACATATACTGGGATATCCTGAACGGAACAGGACTCTAAGACAAGTGATCTGTGAGCCGGCCTGAATAGTTGTCATAGCAGAAAGTCCTGAACTGAATCTTTCTATAACAAATTTGAAAGAAATAGGTAAAATATTTCAAGAGCCCTATCCCCTAAGCAACTTAGTAGTTCTTGTTTAAACAATACTATGGACAATTGATGTGGAGCAGAAGAAGATCAAAGTATTAGTTATTAGTTACTTTATAGTATTAGTTAGATATACATATTCTAAATCAGTCCTTTTGAAACTCTCAAAATTAACACTCCAAAACACCTAAAATGGGTTATCATTCCGTGTAACATTGTGCAGATTGCCAAAAAGTATGACATGCATACGTTACCCCTCCATCGTCGCTTAGAAATTTCTATATAACCGAAGAAAGTAACTAAAAGTATTATGGAGATTGAAAATGACCCATTCATAATTTATAAATCAAATAAGAATTATCAACATGATATCACGGGTTGACCACTGCCCATATAAATCATAAAAACTGAAGCATCAATTTAACATAAAACATGATGAAAAAAATAAATAGTATAATAAGGAGAAACAGAAAGGTTAAGTTGACAAAGTTAAGAGACACGACCAGTTATCATATGTTCAAGGAATTACTTAAGCAACCTGTGACTACTTATCAATAACAAATATATTTATTGTCTAACAGACTTCTGAGAAGCTGCTCTTTAACCAAAGGTTTTATGCATGTTCACATAAGCACGCTTGGGTCATTTCTAAGTCAATAGTCTATAGTAAATGAAAGAACAGAACAGAATGTACCCCACAAATCACCATATGCATGAATGCAAAACAGTCACCATAAGAATTGAAAATATGCAGCCCCTTCACCATGCTAATCTAGTGATTTGATTGTAGAAACCAGATATTAACATACCCTGTTCTAGTCAGAAAGGAGTTTGCACCATTGATATCCAATATCTGGAATTCCCCAAAGTATAGCTTGCTCAAATCCACTTTCGTAAGGTGTTGAAGAACCGGAGCTGCCAGAGGACCCTGCATCAGAGGTGTGCATAAATTTCATATAAATATCACTTATGGGATAGAGGAATCAAATAAATAAGCTCAAATGACTTTCTTTTACTGTTGGTTGTCAATCTAAGAGTATGCTGTCTAGCCTGTCTTTGGCTAATCCCACATTTGTTGAGTTCCTCCTATCACTAGATAGGATATTTTTGTTTTTTATTTATTTAATCCTCAAAAGCATAAAGAGAATACTAAATTAGGAGAAATCACATTGTAATTCTAAAAATAAAAAATAAAATATATATATAAAAAAACTCTCGTGGAAAATCATATGCCCAACATGGAGTGATTTTATGGATAAACATACTTTTTAAGTCTATAGGGAGGTTAAAAGATAGATGGTGGTGGTCGTTTTTGTTATGCTACTGCAGATCTTGCAACTTTTGCCATACATTATTCTAATCCACATGACTAAGACATTGTTTCTGAATTAGGTGAAAAGTAGACATTTCAATGCAAAGCAAGAAATATAGAAGGATAGGTCCAAATCTATTATATTATGATCTAAAGGCCCACTCAAATTAGATAATATGAAACATTGAAAGGTATATGAAGGTTTATTTTTATAAGATATTCAAATAAATCGAAAAAATGAATGACTTGAAATATTAACCTGGAGGGCTAGAAGAGATCTCTCATCGTGAATGTGCCAAGACACATCCCCACCTTTGGCTTTAAATGCATTCATATGCTCCTCAATATGTGCAAGATCCTTGTCTCTGCACCCAGCATTCACAACCGAGGTATATATGATCATCTGTCACCTTGGTGATCACTGAATCATCAATAGCCCCTCCCTTCTCATTTGTGAAAACAGTCAATGTCCCGGTCCCAGGGGCAAGTCCAACGACATCAGCAACAACCAGCTTTTCAAGAAATGAAACACTGTCCTTCCCCTTGAGACTTAGCCCACACATATGAGATACATCAAAGAGGCTACCATTCGCTCTACAATTTAAGGTAGAGTCCATGATCGAGTCCTTGTACTGAATCGGCATACTCCAACCAGCGAATGGCACCATCTTCCCACCATTGGCAACATGGAAATCATATAAAACTGTCTTCTTGAGATCAGCTTCTGTGGCATAGCATCTTCGAGCCACAGCCTTCTTATCAGCCTGAGCAAGACGGCGGGTGATTGACTGCCCAAGTTGCCAGAAACCAGCTCCTCTCATATTCTTTGATTCGGAAAGCTAATCGAATGATGGTGATTTTCTCAAATCAGAACAACCATATCAAAATTGGTCTCTAAGGAGAAAGCACAGAAACAGATTTTGATATGGGAACAACTAGAATGAATGATCAACCAATGGTTCCCAAGATTGAAATAAAAACCAAATGGGTAAAAGGGAAATGATTTATATGTCGACAAGTCTATGAAGAAATTGGATTGCGACTTAGGTGGAACTCTAAGAGATAAGATAGAATAAATTAGAGTGGGGCTAATTTTAATTCCCTCCTATCTCATGCATCCACATGCAGTATGTGGTATTTATAATCGACATAATTTTGTCTATCATATATAGCAATATTCTAAGGCTCATTAGCAAATAACCCACATTAATGTTTGCTTTTTTGAAAAAGATAATGTGTTAGTGTTTGGGAAACAAATAAATGTCAATTAAGTACATGAAATAAAAAGGAAAAAGGGCTTCATTACATAATTTGATCAGTTCAATGAATACCAGATAACATCTGAAAAGACCATTGGTACTCTACCATAAACAAATTATCACATAACAATAGATAAACGGAATCAATTTGATACTGTTAATCAAATAATGATGTGAAAAGGGTATTAATTCACAGCTTGCTAAAATGACAGTATGCTAGAACAAATTTGAAGCTAATTGAGTGAAACAGATCTCGATAGTAAATTCCATTACATCCTACAAGAGATCTCTTAAACTGGGTAGATACAACAATGAAGTGGATAAATATATTATGAAAATGACGAAAGACAAATTTCATAAAGATAGAGAGGTTGAGAAGAACTTACTACTGAAAAAGATTCAGTCTTTACGTGCGCTTTCTTTTCTTCGGTTTTCTTGAAAAAACAAATGGGATAGCTTAGATTAGCATCGTTGCAAGCTGTTTATAGATAAAATAGGAAAAAAGGGTTCTGTACATAAATTTATATATATATATATATATACCCGTGTATATAAAATTAAAAATTAAAATCATTTTTTATACTATTGTTAACATAATAAATAATGAGGGGAGAGAGAGAGAGAGAGAGAGAGAGAGAAATTGGAGATGTTTGGTGGTATGCAGTGGGTGGAGGAGGATTTCTTTGCCAAATCGAGCCCCATCGTCAGTGAATGGTGCTAGAGTTTGGTGTTGTGGATCAAACCCCATCGCTCCTCTCTCTCTCTCTCTCTCCATCTCTTTATAGTATATTATAGTATTAGATGTTAAAATTTTAGTATTGTAGATTGTAGAAAACTTCTCTCCTTATAAAATATTAAAATTTATATTTGACAAAAATAGACTTCTCTTTTTCCTCAATAAAGTTTGAATAATAAAATTTATTATTTGAAGTTTTTAATACTATCAATTTTATATTTAGTTATACGACCAAATTTTAAGTTTCATCCAAATGAAATTTAACCTCAATGAACTTGTCGAGTGATGATATTTCACTGAAAATGCTATAAAAATTCCCAAGCCCGCCAACACCCCCCACTCCCCCTCGCACCCCCCAAAAAAAAAATAAAAAAAATAAATCAAAAACCTCTTTTCGATTTACTAGAGGTTTAGGTGAAAATCACATAGATCTAGCGTCTAACAAAACAAAATCTCTCTGCTTAGGGTCTGTCAACATGCGTAGGCCTACAAGGCCCGGCATGCCCATATCATCATTGGGTTTGGGGCAAACTTGGAGCCCTTACATATTTATTGGGTTGGGTTTTGGTTTCCCTTAGTTTAGAATTTAAATCGGCTGTGTAAGATTATGAAATCATATATTTACTACTGTTTGGCTTTTCCTTCTCCAATTCCTTCTGCAATTTAGATTGGGTTTTACCCTTATCTCACTAAAAACCCCGACCCGTCGACAGCTCTATTCATGCTGTTTTATGAAATTTGAATTTAAAAAATAAAATAAAAATAGCAACAAGGAAAGTGTTGTCTAAAAAGGCAATTTTCAGATTTTAAAAAAAAAATTAATTTGGAAAAGTGGACATATCACATATAGATGGAACTGACTTTGAATTCATTTCCCTCACCCTTCGGTAGTTCAAACAATTTCTCATTTATTTATTCCTTTTTATTTCCTTTTTTTCTCTTTCTAGCTATTGATGTTATTTTTCTATTCTTAGGTACTAAATAAGATCTTCATTCAATAAGTGATCGATTACAATCTCACACCATATGTGTACGTACATCCTACATATATATATATATATATATATATATATATATAGAGAGAGAGAGAGAGAATCCGTCTCTCCAGCGAACCATAGGGAGCGAACTAAAGACGAACCGACTAGAGCGACGGTTTTTTCCGTCGCTATAGCATAAAAAATCGGCTTTCTATACTATAGCGACGGAAAAAACTGTAATTATAATCGGTTCGTTTTTAGTTTGCTCACTATGGATCGCTGGAAAGACGCATCTTATATATATATATGGTAATGATCCATAACATGTATTTGTTATGGATACTTATAGGGCATATACCATATATACCATTGAAAACAAAAACGAATGATCAACATTAAAAATTAAAAATCGATGTCCACTATTAATAGTAGCGGATGGTAAAAAACACTTAGCGTCTAGTAGTAGCGAACATTAATTAAAATAAGGGTTTGACTTATTAATAAGGGTTTAAAATTTATTAACCAAGGTTTAAGGTTTATTAAACAGAAATTGCAGTTTATTAACTAGGGTTTATAAATTAGGGTTTTATCAATCAAGATTTAGGGTTTAGAATTTATAAACCCTAAACACTGATTCATAAACATTTATTGATAAAGTCAAATCCATTCTGATAAGCGTCTGCTACTAATAGTAGTGGACGATTTTTAATTTCTAATCATGATATTTCTTTCATATTTTCAATTATATAAATAGTATATAGTACCCTATAAATATTCATGACATATATATTATAGATCATTCCCTATATATATATATATATATATAAAAGACATTCAACGGTGCCTATCAACAACAAGAAATTAACTCACCCAAATGGAAACAAGGCCCATGGAAATACACTTCTTTAAACACTCGATCGACTCCTCCAAAATAAATAAATAAATAAATAATGGAGTTTCTGAGAATATCCACAATCTTTCCTTTTAATTTTGTTCTTTGATTTTTTTTCCTATATATTCTCTCCATTCCACAGTATTTGCAATTTTTGAGTGTGGTACGAATTCCAGACCTATCTTTCTATTTTTATAAATTACTAAAAAGAGGACGTGTAGGATATTTAAATATTATTTTTGAAATATTTATAATAGAATTAAAAATTTAACATTATATATATTAAATAAATAAAATTTATGAATTTGTCAAAATATGTCCATTCCGCAAATTCTGAAAAAGAGTTGCAAATATTTAGTGACAGAGGGAGCATTTGTTTGTGAAAAAGAATTAAATTGTCTATTTCTTCTCCTTTTTCTCTTTTTTTTTGCTGTACTACCCTCTTTCGTAATAAATTTGAAAGGGAGAGAAATATATTTTTTATTGGTCCTCATTCACCCACTTGATATTTTCATTGATCTCTCATCTATATGACCAAATTTTATACTAAATAATTTTAAAATGAAAATAAAATATGCTGGAGGTTGATTACTACACAAATTTATTGTTTGGTGTTAAAAAAATAAAAGAAGATATGATAAAGGTTTGATCTCTCCTATGCATATAGCTACAAATATTAATTGAATTAAGCTATCGAATCAAATTCATCCGATTAAGATCTTAAACTATTTGTCCAATAATTATTTTTTTGGGGTCATCTTAGCTTATCACAGACTCACCCAAAAGGTCATGATTTGAAAGTACTATTGTTAGTAATTTAATTTCTTATACACAGATAAATTTTTTCCATATCTTTCGATGTGTGGTTGGGGTGTTACATCCATATTCCATTTATACAATAGAAGATCACTAGATTAATTTGTAATGTCTGAATGATAATTACAAAATAATTGTAATTATATAGAAATAAGGGCCTATATATTAGCTAGAATTAAAAATGTTTATTGAGATATATAGACCTAACTACGTAGCTATTGAAATTAACATTAATGTTATATTTGAATTGAAAAAATGAAATTCAAGTAGGAATGTAAATAGAGCGGAACAAGTCATTCCATGCAAGAATGAAAACCATCAATTTGGTATGAATGAAAAGGATTCATTCATTCTATTTAAACAGAACAATCAAATATTTTTATATTTATTTTTATGGGATTAAGTCATGATTCTAATTTCTGCAATCCAAACTCAGCATTGATGGATGGGCAGATGGGCAATCGAAGGCTAGCTGATGAAGTTGAGAGAGAAAAAAATAATAAAATTTATGTACTTGAGGGCGGCGGGAGACCTCGTCAAAAAAAAATATAATGCTACTATCACATAAAGTGAGTCACATAATGCTCACATAATGATGATGTGGCTGTATGTGATTTGTTGATGAGTTAAGTAAGTCATGTCAACAACAAATCACATACTGCCACATTAGCAGTATGTAATGTTTATATGATAGTTTTATGTGATAGTAGCATTACTGTCAAAAAAAGGTTCAATATATATTCCTGAGAGAAACGATCTGATCGTCATGAAGCTGCAGGTTGATTCCAGGATCTTGGAAAATGGCACTTATTTTGTATTACATTCCATGCATTTGTGTGTTTTTATTAGGCAGTTTAATTACATGTACAACCACTAAAGTCTTCTTTTTATTTTTACGTGAACCTGATGACCTATTTGCATGCCTCAACTTATGCAGTGAATTTAATTCTTCCCATATTTCCACAAAAATTTAAGTGAATGACATGTCTATTTTGCTCATCACCAAATTAATTACTCCGATCCATTTTGTTTTCTGGATAACAACTGGGTGCATGCAACAACAGCAAATTTGTCTTCTAATCTTGACCTAAAACTGGATGAACAGGCCTGCAGTGAACAAAAATCCATCCATGCCAGAAGGAAGATCAATCAATGAATATTCCTCATTTCCATACGAGTCCTTTTAGGAGGACATTGTTCTAGTGATATTTCTAGCGACTTTTAATAAGTAAAAGTCAATTAATACGTAAGAGTATTAATAAAATATTTTAATATCCTAAACTATTAATATGCAAGAGTATCATGTTAGACAATACAAAGTATGTGATTAGCTAAATTAATAATTAAGAACATCAACTAATATAACTCTGATTCAATTAAGAGGAGTTCATGATAAAAAGAAGACTGACTCATAAAATGAACGAGTCACACTAAATTTTTAGGTAGCTAGCTCGTCAACATAATAAACAATCAGGTCTAACTAGAAACTTAGTTTAGACTCTTTCTTCTGTAACCGCAGCTTTTACAAACTTTATTTATTTATCTTTTTAAACAAATAAGAGGAGCCGGGCTCATTATATTTGCAAAAATAAAACCTAAATCCCAATACTACAATTCCAAATGAGCATCTTACTTGACTCAAAATTAATATATTTTTTAAGCCTTACCTTTGAGATTTTGTATATTTCTTAAAGAGATTTAATTACTTAATTAGTTTCCAGATATGTTATACACTAATTGAATTAATTATGTGTCTCTATAGTATGTGTAAAAAATGAGAAAGCCTAATATTATCTTCGCAATCATTGTTCATTGCTTCAATGAAGATAAAGGGATAACCTACAAGGATAATATTGATATCTTATAATCATTTTTAATTAACTAGTCGGAACATTAATTACATTCTTAAATCCTAATTTTATATATATATATATATATATATAAAGAGAATGAAAGGAGTACAAATTACTAAATTGGGATCATGTTGAAGTTTTAATGCGTGAATTAATATGTCATGGTATAATTGGTCGTGTCTAGGTAACTGATTTGAACAAGGGTATGTATGTTAGAAGTCCTCAAGTGTGTTGAATAAAGTCCGGCCGTATTATCGGGATATACATGTTGCTATTTTAGGGTTTATGGTATATATGTTTCCTCCTTAAAAACATGTAATTGCGTATGTCACCTATACTTTTTATTATGGCAACGTTATATTTTTTATTTTTAAATTTTTATATAGGAGTACAATAGTCTCTAAATATTTTGTTTAAAAAAACACGGGTATTTGGATTTAGTTTCTGCTAATCAAGTAGGAGTTTCAAGACGGTGCCAAAGGAAAAATACACTTTCACTAACATTATATTTATTTGCAAGGATTATAATTTCGGTACTATATTTCCATGAATTATAATTCTAATACTATTAATCATATGATTAAATTGTCCTAATCACAGATTTGTTTTTGTTGGATTATTTATAGGATAATTTAAAATAATCTTATGTTATGTTTGTTTTGTCCAGAATTATATACATGATTGGATAAAAATTTATCATTTGAACTATTATACTATTACCACTAATAACAAATATATCATATTTTTATTAGTTTGAATATAAATATATAGTATTCATCGGGTTTTTTAAACAAAGTTAAAGGTTTTTTTTGTTCACAATTTTTTAGTCCTAAATGATAGGAATTATAATACCTAGTTAGACATGATTTTAAATAATTCCACTTTCAAGTCATTTTATTATCCATAAACTAATAGTCACAAGTCTATTTTTAAAAACAAACATGTGAATTGGGATTAATAGTCCAATTCAAAATGTAATCTTTACAAACAAATATATCCTAAATATATTATAAAGTTTACATTACTTAGAATCTTTTTCCAAATAAATTTATATCTGTATATTTATATAAATATATATAATAGACTCTTTGATTATTACTCATAATATATTAAAATTATTAATTACACGTATATAACATTAACCAAATTGTTTCTTTATATATAAGGTGTAGGTATTTAAGTAACTAATTAATAGATATACTTTTATGGCAAAAGGTATAATTATTACGTGTGTGTATATATAATATATGCAAAAAATCTCTTCAATAAACGAACGGGCTATAGCGACGATTCACTACGACGACGGTTTTTTGTGCTATAGCGACGGTCCGAACCGTCGTCATAGCCGGTTCATTATAACAAACCGGTTCATTGGTTGTGGTCTCATAATTAATTTCTACAACCTTTTATTTTGGGCGCATGAGTGAGTAGCAGCCAATCTACTTGGCTGGTCGCAGGAGGGAGTAGCGGTCGGGCCCAAGACTTTTTAAATTTAATTAAGCCCTTAGATCTTCTCTTGGACGGCCGAATAAGGGTTAGATGGAATATAGTGGCCAAAGCAAACACAAGTTATGGATCACTTTCCATATATATATATATGTGTGTGTGTGTGTGTGTGCGCGCGCGTGCGCGCAAAGTTTCTTTCTCTTAAAATAAATAATTTCAATTAAGAATTATAATTAAAATAATTATTAGTCTTCTCCATTAAATAGTTTCTAGTCAAATTACCTCATCACTTAGTTAGGAATGAAAAGAGTATGAATTATAATTATCGGTCTATGTTAGGTGAAACAACTCGGGTCAAATCTCGAGTTCGGAATAAATTTTTTGTCAAATTTCAAGTCTGAATCGAATCAAATTCATCCAAATAAGGCCTTAAATCATTAACCGAATAGTCATCTAATTAGCCCACCACAGGTTCACCCAAAATGTCATGACTGAAAGTACTATTATTAGTAATTTAATTCACTATACACAGGAAAAAAAAAATTCATATCTTTCGATGTGGACTGAGATGTTACAAACTCTCCTACTTAAATTTTTAACTTTTTCGTCAGAACCATCACACACACAGTCTACTGATCCTTGTCTCTCTAGCCATTGTGGAATAATATCGGCTGACTTCGTGACCTCCTGACCTCCCTTTCTCCATCGTGAGATAATACCACCAGGCTTCGTCCTATATGAAATAACTCGGGTCAAATCCCAAGTCCGGAATAAATTTTGGGTCAAATCACAAGTCCGAATCAAATCAAATTCATTTAAATAATGCCCTAAACCAATGACCCAATAGTATCTTCTCATTAGATCATTTTAGCCCACCATAGACTCACACAAAAGGTTATGACTAATATACTAATTATTGTTAAAAATTTAATTCATTATACAAAAATAATTTTTTCTCATATTTTTCGATGCGGGACTGGAGTGTTACACTATTAATGCACAAAAGGCCTACAGCCCGCGGCCTACGGCTTGGCCTTGGTCTGGCCTAGGCTCATCCTGGTCAAAGCACGACCTGGTAAAGGCCTGGACCGGTCAAGCTCAGTCTGGAAGGCTTGAAAAGACTGCCATTTTAGTACAGAAATTTGGTCTGGACCAACTTGGCCAAAAGTCCGGCCTGTGGCCTGAGTCCAGCATAGGCCTGGCCTGATCCAACGTAACAAGTTTAACCTGCTTCGTTGACTTGTAGCTCTACTATAGTTACGGCTGAAGTCACTTAAAACTCTACGATCTAAGTAATGACTTTACAATCGTTAAGTCATTACTCTACGATCATTAAGTCATGACTCTAAGATCTAAGACATTATTCTACAATTGTTAAGTCATGACTCTACGATCGTTAATTCATGACTAAACGATCATAGAATCATGACTTAACGATCATAGAATCATGACTTAACGATCATAGAGTCCATATATAATCTATTGCTAGGATTTGCTTTGTCTCGTCTCAACTCAACCCGAGAAGTCGAAATGGTACCTAAGGTTAATGTCACATGTGACATGGTGGTCCATGATCATAACAACATCTATGGCAACACAATTGTCACAGAGAGGAACAACTTCAAAGAACTCAAACTCCAATCATGAGCAATTCCAAGATTAAATATCCAAGTATGTATTACACTATGTATTCAATATCCAAGTATGTAGAGTAAAGAACTTAACCAAAATGGATAATTTCACTTGCATACTCAGCTTCACATTGCGGATTGGACATGCACTATTTTTTTTTAAAAGGTGTTGACCGGCTTAGCCCAAGGCCTGACCTGACCTGGCCAGACCTGCAAACCTCAACGTGCATGTTATATTTTTGTGGGAGAAGTCTTGCCTGACTTGGCCTGTCAAGCCCAAAATCAAGGTCTGCCCTGACTTGGTTAATGACCAAGGCCTGGCAGACCTATGTCGACTTATTGTGCACCTTTAATCTATGTTATGATATATATTTAGTGATCTAGAATTTGCATTTCATGAGTAATATCAATGACAATATATTTTGGAGAGAGACTATAATTAAGTACAAGAGACATGTAAAATTGTAACTAAAAGGTAACTTAAGTTTGATTCTAAACTTTAAAATTGTCACACTCAAAACCCTAAAACTTTCAAAACTTTTGTTTTATACACATTTAATTTTATTCTGAAAATGAGAAATATCGATGGGGGTGGGCCTTTTACGTGATCTCATGTGGGTCCATTTGTTGAAAAAAGTTACCAAAATTGACGAACTAATATTTATTCTCTGTTTGTCGTGACATTGAAGACCATTAGACTAATTCTGTAGCTTTTACTCTTGCGTACGCTCTTGCTTTCCCTCTTAAAAATGAATCACCAGAGATCTACATATTTCTTTACCAGAAACTCTGAAGATTATAGTCAAATGTTCATTATGGTTGCACAACAACCACCCATGGAACATGTCATGCCAGAGATGATCATCTCAAAACCTAGCGTTCGGCCTTATGTCCGATCCAAAATGCCTAGATTCAGGTGGACTCATGATCTCCACAGATCCTTTGTGCATGCAATTGAGCGTCTTGGTGGAGAAGATAGTAAGTTTTAATTCATTTGTCTCCGTTTATTTTTGTTAAACCAATAAATTAAATAACAAGATTCCATTCTTCTTATTTGGCTATAGGGGCAACTCCGAAGATGATTTTACAAATAATGAACGTGAAAGGACTAAACATATCTCACGTAAAGAGTCATCTTCAGGTCTTTATATAAACCTCTTCTTCTTTTCTTTCATAGAAATGGTTATGAAAATTGTTGATTTTATTTTATTTCAAAATTTACAAAATTATTTTTCTAAAAAATTGTTGTACTATTATGGACAGATGTATCGAAGCACGAAGCATGAGAAGATGATTCAAGGTATGCATAATTGCATATACATCTAGAATTTATGGATGACCTCATTCTCCAACTTAACTCATATGCTCTTTTTGTACGCGCATGCATAAATATGTGTGCGTAAATATATATATATATATATATTATAAGTGTATCTCGTCACAATTAATTATATTATATTTATATTTTCAGAAGCAAATGTAACCGTTTCATAAGTTCCTCTTATAAGAATAGTAAATAAATCCCACTCATATATATATATATATAAGAGAGATCTATTAAAAATATCAAAGTTTACTTGTGATTTGTGAGAATATAAGTTCTCTATATTAATTGAGGTAACAAAGTACTGCTAGTTGGCTATAACCAATTTTTTTTATTAAAAATGGTTTGATATTATATATTAAAGAATAACAAATAAAAGCATTTTATCAGATATTTGAAACAAAATATCATTATTTATATTAAGAGTTTTTTATGAATAAACTAGTCATAGTTTGATTTCATTTTAGTTCTTGTATACTTTTTTTTACAAAATTTTCCCTATACTATTTTCTAGAGTATTACTTTAGTTCTTAACTCTACTACCTCATTAAAAATAATGACATGGAACTAAAAAAAATTATGAGATGTAATGTAATTCTTTTAATCCTCTGCATATGAGATTAAGGACAATAATGTCTTTCACCCATATTTTAGTTTCTAAAAATAAAAAAATTAATTTACTCTTTTTTTCTAGTTAATTTTAAAATTTTAAAATTCTTAAAGTTGATATTAAATTTTTTTAATATTAAATAGTGCAATAGTCTATAGTGAAAACTACTTAAGAATTATTATTAATTGTAAAAATATTTAAAATAAAATAAAATAAACTAATGCAAGAATTTAACATTTAGTTCTTGTAAATTAATTATGATCATCTTTATTGATTAAACTAAGAAACCTGACTTTTAAGAGATTAATAACCATTTGAAATAATTATATCATAAAAGATATAATTGTCCTTAGTTTCAGATTTTAAAATTTTCATTTTTTTTCCTTTTTTCTTTGGTGTCATGTCAGCTTTTTCAATGTGGTTGTAACTTTTGAGAACTAAAGTAATATTTTTAAAAATAGTGTAGAGAGATTTTTGAAAAAAAAAGTATACATGAATAAAATTAGACCAAACTATGAGTATATGGACCAAATTAAACAGGTCGTTTTGCCGTCAGAAATTTGTCACCAACATTCTATTTGCAATGAAGAAACCTTTGAAAAATATAATTAATTAATTGCTTTTCCAAGTTGTTTTAACACACTAAAGTTTCCTATATATGTTTATATGTAGGTTAATGTTTTGAACATGCTAAGTTGTTTCTTTAATAAGAGGCTGTCAACTAGAAATTTGACATAAAATAATTAGTATACAATAATAGTCTCAATTGTAGAATTTTAACTGCTATATTTATACAATACAAATTTTTTACAGCTAGATCAATTTTCGAGATATATATATAGGGTTCCTGTGACAGGGTAGGAATTGATTTTAATCTCAACCCTTTATTATCATAATTAACGTTGCTGAAATAATATATATGACAATCGATTGTTATGAGAACTTATATATATATATATATATAAAAGTCCATTTTGGTAGCTCGCTATTTTGGTAGCATTATTTATTAAATTTTGGCACGTACAGAGGCGGAAGTGACAGCAGCAGGGAAGAATGATGGCATTCCAAGAACTAACTACTACTTGGCTCGCTCAAACTCCTCATATGATCAAAGCTATGATAGGGGTACCAATGGCATTTCACCCCATGAAAATTTTGGAATTACTCGTAAGCCCCAGGAGCCGAGTCTTTTTACACCGGTAAAATGGTTCGTAAAATTTTTCTTATTGCATTTTCATGGGTTTTTTTTTACGGCCAAGAAAAACTTGTGGTAAAACTTTTGGCATGTTTGCAGGAAAGCTGTGAATGAAACCAGGAATGAATACTATAATGGAAAGGCGCCATTATCATTATCATACCCAGAGGTATTATTCTTTTTAAATATATTCTAGAATTAAAATGTATATTTAGTTTTAGAAAACATATTAATGTATATATATATATATATATATTAAATATACGGTAGTATATATTCATGTTTTGTTGTTAATTCAGGATAGCATTAATGGGAAAGAGAAAATGCTACTAGATTTTGGTACTGCTGATCATATTTACAATGATCAAGTTTTGGTTTCAAAGAGTAGTGGTGATGGCACGACTTGGTCGTCGTCTTCAAATTGGCGAGCGTCAGAGCCATCTGTAACCACCACCGATGTGAACGATATCTCTCTGGAGCTCACTCTTGGTTAAATCTTTAATAATGTTGCACATATATATATATATATATATATATATATATATATATATATATATATACGTATATATATATTATAGTAGAGATCATAAGTTTATTGAAATATTCCCTAATTTGACTTTGCCATAGTGAAGATAATAATATTTGAACTACTATAGTCTATACATGTAAGAATTTTGGGGCACCTAGTAGGTGTGGTGTACTTTGATCCTTGGAGTAGTCTTGTACCAAATTAATATGCTACAATTAAGTAAGCTATGATTGACTATATATGGTTTAGTTTACTACAATATTGACTGATTTGAAGAGCTAATTGCATGATGATTTCCACAGCCTAGCTAGGTTTGGTCGCCTCCCATGTCATATCTTCTAATTGTTTCTTATTTGCAACGCCTCAAATTCATGGGATAGAGAAGTAACGAACATTATATATACTAGTTAATTACCTGCACAAACATACTATTTCATGTAAAATGGATATATAAGATAGTGGGAGATAAAAAATAGAGATGAGAAAAAATAACCGAGTAAAAAATAATAAAGATGAAAAGAGTAAAATAGAAATCAAAAAAGAGTTTTTGGTGTTTTTACCAAAAATAACTGTCCAACTCTCCCTCCGGCTTTATAAGATAGATAATTTTTTCAATATTCATGAATTTTATTTATGCATTGATAATTTTTTTTAAAAAAAAGATAAAAGATAGAAAGCTTGAAAATTTGAAAATTTGTGTTTGGGATAGAATTAGGTTGGTCATCAAAATTTTGTGGTGGCAGTGGTATATTTCTAAGTGAATGCAGTTGACCCTTGTATCATCAACCGTCCAAACACGGGCTATGGACGATAAAACTATACGTAAACTTAAACATCTTCCAACACTCAAATGAATTCCTCACCTTCAATTCTCTTAAACACTAATTAAAATGATTATATATATATATAAGCACTTCTTTTAATTGAGACTACACAACATCAAGAAGAAGAAAATGACAAGCTGGCTTGGTTCTTATTGTAATGTTTGTTAGTGCACTTGCTTGCACCATTCATGCTAGGAACCTTGTTACTAAAAAGAGCTCATTTGATGATGTAAAAATGGTCTTTCACGATCCCTTTCCTTATTATGGTGGTGGTGGGGGAATCGGGGGTGGCACGGGTCTTCCTGGGCTTGGTGGCATTAATGGAGGTGGAGGGTTTGGTGGTGGATCTGGTTTTGGGGGCGGGTTTGGGGTGGGTATTGGAGGCAGTGGAGTTGGGGCTGGATTTGGTGGAGGCGGCTTTGTTAGTAGTGGTGGTGGTGTAATTGGCGGTGGATATGGTGCCGGAGCTTCTTGTGGCACTGGAGGTGGATTGCCATGAATTACATTTTGTTTCAATCAATATCATTACCTAGCCAGTGAATATTCTGTGTTTGTAAGGTTTTTTTTAGGGAAAGGGAAGAGAAGGGAAGGGAAAATAATTAAGATTCCTCTAAATTTCATGTTTGAGTTTTTTTAGGGATGAATGGAAGAGATTTTGAAGTAAAGTTGATTTCATTTTTTGCTCAAAATTTCTCTCCAAAAGTTGGAGGATTTGGAGAATTCGAGCGATGGGAAAAGATGAAAAAATTAGATATTTTATATTATCTAAAGACTAAAGTAACCTTTCAAAATAAATTATGTCATTTATTACATTAATATATAAGAGTGATATAGTAATATTTTTTTTTCTAGATTAGTTATGGCTTGTAGGTTGTACTAATATATAATTATAATCCTAACACATTGTTGCTCAAGATTCACTTATGACTCGCCCTCAATTTACAGCAGTACTAAGATACTCGTCGAATACTTGCCAAGATAGTAAAGGTGAAAAAATCAAGAGAACATACATACACTTATATATAATACATACCGCAATGAAGCTTTGCAGCAAACAATCGCGTCTAACAACATATTTTCACTAGAAAATTTTTACATGAGTTGTTGAATAACAGTATATATATACAATATTCTTTGATAAGTCCAGAAAACTGGAAAAGAAAAAAGAAATATAAAAGGATAAATGCGTATCTCTCGAGTGAACTTGCTAGCCTGTTACACTATACTTTCGGCCATTGTGGACTCACAACCTGTAGAAGCCAACAAAATCATGAAAGAATATACAGACAGACATTGCCAGTTAATAATATATCAATGCTCACATTTCTATTAACGATAATGAGTTTGATGATTTCGATATTAAAGACGGAATTTTGGGTTCTGTCATCTTCCATTTCATAAAGTTTAATCTCATGATTTTACAAAGCAGGGAAGAAAACGGACCTCCAGTGTGCTGAACACTAATCTCATTCGGCTAGCAACGACTGATGGCTCTTCAGCACGGCCCACAACTGCCATTTGCTCTAGTTGAAGAGTCTTCACAGGAAGCCTTTTCAGAATAAGAAAGTATTACGTCATTGCTTAAAGATTAATTTTCTACAAATAAAAAAGTAAACAAGGACTTCAGAGCTTGATGCATATGTCATATTTTATGACCTAGTCTGCATCCATATCTAAAATGAGCCCGGCTGATGATGGTGCAAGTACACGTAAATGCGCTAACTTTGTAATAGAATATTAGGGATATGAACTGTGTAATAGGAGTAGGGATTTGAAAACGTTTAACATAAGATAATACGGATTATTTGAAAATGTGTTGAATGACCTCTATGAACTTTGATTTTAGTGCCTCACATGATAAGAGTAAAAAAAATTGTGCATCTATACAAGAATACAAGGATAGGTTGATGCTAAATACTAATGCAATAGAATACACGAAAAGGAGATTAGGATCCCCTCCATTACCCATTTCACTCAATTTTCATTTAGCAACAAAAATATTATTTTTAGCAACGATACCAGCGACGCAATTATTTAGACACAGATTAGTGCGTCTTAAATGTCATATTTTTGTGGGGAAATTGAGAGAAAAAGATAATAAATGGAATCTAGTTTGTGAACCAGGTGAGAGTGCCTCACCATGCCATTCCTCTCACATAATATGCATTTGCTATGATGGCACAGAAGCCTTTCCACTGAAGCTTCATTTCGTCCGATACTGGAGGTGTGGAAGACCAACGAACGATTGTCGGCTGCGGTGTACACAAGATGGTGATGAAAATAATACTCAACCACATAATACACTCATCAACCTGCATTGCCAAAAAGGACATTTGATGTCACTTCTTATACATTCAGCAGATTCCACAATTACCAAGAATTCCTCTAAATATGAATTTTACATTTCAGAACAGAAATTCCCCTTGCATAGCAAAGGAGTAAAATCATTAGACCTCCAAATTACAGCATAAAGGCCTGGATAAAATCTAAGGAAAGCGGAGCTTCGAGGAGGATAGCATTATAGCAACCTTTCACAAGTTTTCAAATATAATTTATGATGATTCATGCAACACTGATTATGAAGTTCTAGAAATTACATAACTCAAACTAAGTCAACTATGCAACAAAAGATGATAAATAAATAATAACGGAAGCAACTTAGAACCTCTTTTACGAGATGCATGGTCCTTGCTTTCTATGGTAAATGTCGGTGACTAACTCAATTTAGAAGTTTATTTGTTCAACCAGCATAGGATAACGCTTCAAAAAGTTGTGCGAGAGCAAAATACAAATTTAGTTATAAACTACATAATACATATAGATAATCTTAAAATTAAGACCCGAGAACGTTCCAATGTAAAAGACATCATGATATGTTAATAGATAGAAATTATTAATATGTGCCTAGTAGGGTCCTGCGCTAGTGAACAACTAGTATGCAGAAGCATCCACAAATCAGGCACAAAAAACGCCTACAAAAACCCGCAAAATAAATATATCTAGAAATGATAATAAATCAGATATGTAATAATTCATCAAAGGTGAACTTGATAACCTAAAAGATAAAAAAGAAAACTCAAAGCCCACATTTGAGCTTATTAAAAGGAATCTCGTCCTCCCTTCCTTTACAATGACGTCCTACTCCTTCATTGAGATTGTATTAGGGAATCTTCACTCCTTAAAACATCTCCTATTCTTTCTCATTATAAAATCCCCATCAAACAAAGCAATGGAAGTGTTGCATTTCATTTATGCCTCCTCTGACACTCCTACACCTCCAGCTGCTATTAAGGCCTCCCAGATCTGTTCATAACCCAAGCAATACAGCAGGCAAACAATCCAGACAATAAGTCTAAGTCCCTTGCTTGTCGCTTAACATGCAATAGCAAATGATCTACTGTTTCTTCTCTCTTCTGGTCCTTCATATCCAAGATCAACTGGCAAGAACATTTCCTAAACAGCATAAACAAATTTAAGGGGTACAACACAAGAACTTTCTTAGGGGTCACAACTCAACAAGTCCCACATCTAGTAATACTATCACCAAAGCATGTATACTTAGGAGCTCTAATGAGGTCCGGTGCATTAGTAATGGTATGAATTCAACCTTCCTAGTGGCATAAGCGTATATGGTACGGATAATCCCCAAGCTTCAGTCCACAAAATAATTGACAAATTGACCTTTAAGGGGTCGCATATAACAAATCAACCAGAACGAAATACTAACCAGGTTCCAGGATTCACTAGGGTGTCCTCCGTTACTCCCCCAAATACTCGTCTAATACATGTACCAGAAAATGCGTCCCCTACTTCAAGTCCCTGGCTCCTAGGTGAGAAGAGCCAAAATGACAGCCCATTATACAGAGTAGCTTAGGTTATCTACAAAATCATAGTCATTCACTAATAGCTCTAGCATAATCCTTTAATTTGCAAAAGACAACTCCTTTCAGCTGAGACACTTTAATTAACATAAAGGTTCCTTAACATAGTCAACTCCATTGTCAATGCAACCAAATTACTGAACTAAGATCTTAAACCAATAGCTATCGATATTCTCAAACATTCCATAATTTTTGATGTTGCAATTTTGAAATCATAGAACGTTCAAAATGACATTAATTATTTGGTATTCACAGAATTGTGAGCTTACGACTGTGTTTGTGAAATTTGTCTTAGATGGAGATCCGTTAGGAGAAATGTAGACAGTAAGGGGAATGATTCAATAACAAACAATAAGAAATCGAATGTTTACAATTGGTCATAAAACCGGTATTCAAATCAGGTCCCTTAAGGGGGAGGTGATCTGAATCTCTATCAATACGATGCGGTGCTGGTTTGCTGACCAGGCTGGCTTCTTCCTGAGCTCTAGTTAAGTTCCTCGGAGCCTTTTCCTTCGAGGAGGAGATTCATTCAAAACTCCAGACGTGCAGTCAGTGCAATGAAAGTGAATGGCTTATAATATAGAACACATACTATAATAATATAAGTAAACCTTAACAGCTTATTCTCATTAGCTCTTCAAGTTCACCAAAGTAGGATGGACTCACCTCCTCATAGCAAATCTTTGATTTTAAACTAGTGCTTCCACCATAAGTTTGCATTGCTTCAATGCCAATACCAGATTCCTTCATGTCAGCAAGTTCTTTCCTCAATCCTCATCGGTGCATCCTAATGCATATGCATTTACCCCAGCGCCAATGAACTCCTGCTTAGCATAACTTAAACATGTTGTTTTGAAGAAAAAACAAAGTTACATCTCACAAACAAATTAAATGAAGCAGTTCTTATACTTTTAAGTTGTCACCTCCCCCACGATCTATGAAGTTTCTGTATCGCTTAAACAAGCTGATTGCTATATTGCGCGATGAGCGATACTCGTCATCTGATGAAGTGGAATCATGCAATCGGCACTATAACAATTGCAAAAAATTGCCAATTAATAAGACAAAAGAATTACCAAGAAACTAGCATAAAATAAAAGAATATTTAGTATCATGGCTGTGCTATCACTTACCAGCCATCTCTTTGAAGTTGTATGGTGTGGTGGGTAATGTATCTTAATTTGTGCACAGCCTTTCCAAGAGAACGAAGAACTGTGCAGACCTTTACTACTAAGCACTCCTTGCAATGACAGGGGACAGTACAGTAGTAGTCAATGGATTAACATTTGTAAGCTTGCAAGGAGTAGCCTCATGCAGTGTGCTAATGTCAAAGTATATTTGGCTCTTGTAGATAGCTCGGGAACTATGTACTGTCAACATGGTTGAACCATAATATAATTACCTTTAAAGGATAGCAAACAGTTAATTAGCAAAATAAAAATAAAATAAGGTAGTAAACAGTTAACCAAAAGATGTATGGAGCCTTGCCTAAAACACATATCAATAAAGTAAGGATTTTTACTTATTAGTATTTCTTTTTAGCATCTTAGAGATCAAATGATCAGATTGTCTTCTTAATTACTGATTCGGCACTGATCTCAAACTAGGGATATAAGACTAATATTGACATTTTTTTTACCTAATATAGATCAAGAAAAGCTATCTTTTTGTACTTATGATTCGGTGTTTATACCGCTGATACATCTATACTCAGGTTTGATCATATTAAAAATAAAAAAACAGCTGTTTACAGTAATTTATTATATCTTTGCTACTGAAATTTGTCACAACAAACAATCACTAATTTACATGTTATTTTCATAGAAACACAGTACTTGCAACAGAAGCAAAAGCCATAGTCACCTAATTAGGGCTCAAAGGATCTCATCTGCAAAAAGTAAAGACAAATTAAAATACTATAATTCAATTCGACAAGCTCAGTAGATACTGAAAGCTAGCTAATGATGACTCAAAAGAAGGCATGTATAGGAGAAAATAATTATAAATTACAATTATATATATATATAGGTATATGGATATGAACGAATTGACATGAGGAATTTCGAAATTTTGGGTTTACCGGTGGCCACGAATTTTATGAATGGTTCCGGAGCTTCTTTCCCAAATGAATCCTTCAAGCCAAAATAACTTTGGCTGTTGAGGAGTTGGACTTTAGAATTTCCAACAGGGGATAGTCTGATAGAGACGATGTCGTTTAACGACATAAGTTTTTCTAAAAATAAAATTGTGCCACTTCACAGGGGTACACCACCAATAAATAAATGCAAGTTCAAGGTTATTTATTTGTGTAATGGTGTCAAATTTCAACTGATTTTTTTGGACGGAATGTTTAATTTTTCAATTTTAATTATCAGATGAGAAGAAGAGAAAGGACAGGAAAACAGAAAAAAATCAGGGGACACTACGGATAACTCTTTTATACTTAAATAATTGTGATAGATTAAAAAAATTTAAATCAAGAAAAATATTAATTATAAAATTTAGTTTTGTATTCACTAAACTTATGCATAAATGAATCAATATGCCAGCAAAACATAATCATCCCAGTTCCAAAATTTCAATGAGCAGCAAAATCATACAGGCAAAACGAATTAAACAAGAGGAAAACCAGCCTTTCCCACAACAATGAGATAAACGGAAACCACACATTTACAAGTAATCCTTTATATATATAGTTAAAAAGAGACAACAGCTCATAAATAAATATTAACAAGTAATGCTTAGTGACAGAATTTCACTTTCAGAGATGCAAATAAACATAGACGACAGGTTCATTTATGCTGCTTTTGCAAATCCAACTCTCGTCTTGCCAGAATCAAATTCGGTGTGATAGTAACCCATAAAGACATCTCCCAAGATCCTGCATCACAAGATTGCCACTTGGTTTATAAAATTACTGAATACTACACCAGGGAAAAAACCCATAAATCGAATCACCAATATAAATCAGGAGGAATTGAATAGCATACCAAAGAGGTCCACGAGGAGGGGGAACATCTAGAGCAATAAAGCCACTAATGCATTGAGCAGCTGCTCCCTCGCCCACTTTAAGTATGTACTGTATTACACGACCAAGGACAAACTAAATTAGTACAAATGTATATCAATTTGCTCGATTTCCAAAGTAAATGCCTGTTATTCAAGTAGCACAATAACTTCGGATTACATTTAGTCCGCATGTATTTATTTTTTGTTTTGGTAACTAACTGATCCCACAGGTACGTTGCCGGTTCAAAAGCTCACGGTTATTATTACTCAACTGGTAATCAAATGTAATGTGGTTTACTAAAATAGAAGACAGAGATGACCAACTGGGCCCGACTGGATTTGCATCTGATTTTCGCTTAAATGGATTATATAGATCAGTGAAATACTATGATTTTTGTGATTGTTCATACAAATCCGAATAACTGTTTGCATTGGTTCATCTAACATTGCTGAAACCCACTGCGATGATACATTCCCCGCCTATCAAATCTGCATAAATAATGACCTATGGAGGAAGTTGGACACAACCACCACAATAGAAATTAGGTTGATCATACCTGCTCAGCAGGAAGGTTGAAAATTTTGCCACCAATAGTGAAGGCAACGCTAGGCATGGAAGAAATCTTGGCGCAGTCAACACCTGATTGTCCCATTGGGCTAGGAAGACCATCACAAAGCTGCAATTTTTTCAGAACTCCCGTCAACATGAACCATAAAAAATTACTAACAAATAATAATCAATAAAGACTTTTCAGCTCATTTTTCCTCCTATGTTTTGGTTGAAATAGAAGTATAATTGTATTAAGAGTATATACAAAGACTGAAACAAGAAGGTTTATATATATAGTATACCTCATTGACATAGTTTAGAATACGATCTTGCGTCTGGTTTTGCCTAAGCTGATTTTGCATCCACACCACTGCCATTTCACAAGAAGAGCACATAGCATCACCAAATCCGGATGACCTGCCATTGCTTTCATCTACGACACTCTCAATGCCCATACTATATAAAAATTCATAGCATCAGTAGGTCAATTTAGGAAGAAAAGATTCATAATAATATCAGTATAGGGAGTCTTCTGTGTTAACGTTATTATAACGATGTCAAGAATGTTGAGAAAGCAACTACGCAACCAAATGTAATCTGATGTAGCTCAGAGCCTGACCTAACACCACGAGCTCCATCGAAGGTGCACAGTCCAATTTGGGAGCATATCTTCTTTGGTTGTGCCTGTTTTTATGGAGTTCAGTAGGAGAAATTAATACAGGCTTACCAAAATGCAGTACAAGTGATCAGGCTTAGAGTCCAAAATTGACATGTATGTACTTATCATCTAAAAATCTCAAATCATAATCAGTAATAAAGCAATAGTTCGTGTACCTCTGTTAAAAGCAAATCTATAATTGTTTGTCCGTATTTTTCGACCACAGCCTTGCATTCTTGGCTAACAACACCAGATGCTCCAATGGCATGATTAATCATAGTGATCACAGTCTGCAAAAATTGGTAAGAGAAAAGAGGCAGAACAATCAAAAAGTTAGGAGCTTTATGACAATAGCACCACTGTCAGGACATTAAGCCATAGTTTTCTTCATTTGGTAACATGAAGACTATCAGCCCACACTAGTGACTTCAAATTCAGGCATGGAAAACATTGCCGAAATGGGGAACACCTTTTACACTACCAAGAAACTAGAGATTGTAATGTGTACATCGAAGTTCTGGAACAGAACTATGATATTCAGAAGTCTACATTTCCTCTCACAAGATAAACGAGGTCCAATAGCAGAAAATGCATATACTTTAAAAATATAAAGGAAGAAGATGTAAAATTTAACAAAACCTGATGCACAAACGTACCGTTGGACCTGCTAGCAAAGAAGTTCCAGAATCTGCAATTGCAGAGCAGCCTTTATCACAGTAACCTGCATGACAAATTGACAACATATGCTGATATTAGACCAAAGGATAACAGAAGCAACCAACTCCACCATAAAATTTACTCTTCCTTAATCAGGGAAGGTAATTTAGCCATTTTTTCTTCTTTTTTTCCCTTTTTCTTTTTCTCTTTGGGAAGTATTGTGGTGTATAAGTTGCTAATTTTGCTTCAATCTCTTCTTTCTTGCTGCGTAGTACTAGAAACCGAGTGAGAACATACCAGTTTCTTTGCCATCAATGATAACATCACCCATATCAAACTATCAACAACATGAGAACAAAAAGTTAGCAAAGAATGAAGATATACCAAACACATATCAGCAGTTTGACGTAAAAGGTCATGACAAACCAACCTGCCAATAGCCTTTGTGTGTCACTGGGACATAAGTGTGTTTACCCTTGTAGTGTTTAGGATCAGACCCACCAAACACTATTTCACCCCCTTCTTCTTCCTTGGTGTTTCGATTGAGCCAAAATGAAAAAACTGGCTCCTTAATAAGACCTTGTTTCAGCATATTGTACCTGTTACATACACAACATAGCTTTAAATCTTCTTATCCTTAACAAATGCTATAGTGATGCTCAAGAAGTAGAATACTTAGTAGAGGCAATATCCTGTGTATTTTAACTTCGACACAACCAAGAACATAATAAAGCATATTAAAGGCACACTTACCAAACTGGTACTGCATTACCAACGGAGATCTCTTGAAATCCAAGGCCAAGAATACCATCAAACTTTGCCGCCAAGAATGTGACACCAGGCTCCTTGGTTGCCTCAATAAATTCCTGACAAGGTCAATACCATGAGTAAACAAAATACTGGATTGCTCAAAAGGGCAATGTTACTTACTTACCTGATTCTTGACAACTAGGTCACCAACTTTAACGTTATCTTGACTGAAGAAACCGGATATAGCACCAGTACCATACTGAATAGCAGCAGGCTTTCCTGCAGAATGGATGATATTAGGCATTCCCATGAACAAACTTTGGCAACAGTTACATAATCAGTATACTTATATCTCACAAGGCCCATGTGGATGTCGATTGTACACAGATGTAATCCACATGGTCAATATTTACAAAAGGGATTGCATGTCAGTTACTCTGCTTAGTGCTATATTATTGATTCATGCTATACAATTCAAGTCACCTCACTGCTTTAAAAAAAGTAAGCACACTGATGACACAGATTTCCCTTTTTGTAGTAGTCTCTCCAAACCCACATCTGTTAACCATTTTGACACACAATGGCAATAATGTAACACTAGTTGCATTATTGATTAACTTTACTAAAACTATAGAAGTTGTTACAGTGTATCTACCTGTAAAGCAGTAATATAACGAAAAGCAGGTAAGACTCTCACTGGAAGAAAAAAAAGAGCAGGCGTAATATGTCAGCTACATAAATACAGACTAGCACACGAGCACACACTGAATTCCAAAGTGAAGGGGACCAGAGTGAATACTGGCATGCAAGAACAAACCACAAACACATCGAAAAAGAGTTTGCATCTTTCTTTTTTTATATAAGTTGAACTATGCATCTTTATCTGCAAAGTTATATAATTATTTTTTTACGAGTATTATATATTGTAATTCATGCGACATGAGTACATGTGTGCACATATATTCTCACTTATCGCCCATTCCTTTAATAATTTGTTCGGCTTTTGCTTATTGAATTTTGTCTATCATAATATTTTTATTTTATTTTTTAAAAAAGTTGGTCTAACATAATATTAGCTTTCATTTTAGACATTTGCTTTCTAGCAAATATTATAACCCTTAATGTGCCCAGGCCCTCTAAAGCTTGAGAATTTAGATTCAAGTCTAAGATTAGCCACTTTGTTCAATATACCAACATTGAACCAATCTAACTCTTCACCACCCTGCGTAAGGATCACATTGAGGTAACAAATTTTTCTATTCCTAAATAACAATTATTCCATCATTTGTCAAATCATGATAGCAAAGTATACAACAACCGCAGAACCACAGACCACTTGTCTAAACTATTGAATACCGATATCAAATTAAACAATGGAGGAAAGAGAGTCAAACCTTCATGAAGTTCTTTTCTCTCTTTTTTTGCTAAATACCTTCATGAATTTCATTCACACAATCACTTATTTTTCTCTTGTAAGTTCATTAACATTATTCGTTGTCAAAAGTCCAAGCAAAAAATTAACCCGAAAAAAGATAAGGAGAATCAGACAATTATTTACTAGAGAAACGGAATCTACCAATTGCATCTATATTTATAAGATGAAAGAGGACATAAAACAAACCATTTTTCTTGTAGGTACTTGATTGGCTTGCCTTGTACTTTGAATGGAAAAAACATGCGACCTGCACCAAAATGCAATTTTGATGTTTTTCATACTTATAGTCATGAATGTTGCACTTGGTTTTCTTGATAAAAATAAGCATGCAGAAGCTCACCGATAAGTAGCACTTTGCTGATGGCACCCATAGATTAGAACTGCCAGTGTCAAAAATCACAGTGAACTTCTGAGGTGGGGTACCAATACCAATCTCACCAAAGTACTGAGCATCCATGTAGTTCTTTAATGCTACAATATCAGTGTCCTGAGAGTCTCCAAGTTTACCACCGAGATGATATTTTCTAATAGAAGACTTCAAAGACTCCCCTTCCTTGGAATCAAGCCACGATGCAAGGTGGTTGTTTTGATCATATTTCACTTTCTTCAGTCCAATTCTGACCAACCCATCTTTTGATGCCGAAAAAACCAGAGGAAACAAGAGGGACGAAAAGAACAGAGCCACAGCAAAGGTTTTCACTTGGGTTCCCATGATTACCTATAGGAACACATCAGAGTATAATATGTTTTTCATGAAAAAGAAAAAGAAAAAAAAGGTGCTGATCAATCAATTTAGTAACACTTCCCATAAATTCAAGTATCAGTGATAACAATACCTAAGCTGCTAGAGAATTAAGAAAGCAATTATTCAAAGTAACGTTGTGTACGTATTATGCCTTGTCATCAACCTAAGAGGAAAGCTACGACTCCATGAAAAGAAAGAATTAATTATACGCCATAAAGGAAACAAATGAGGATATAGATTTGAAGTGCTTAATATATATTATGTTTAAGAGTTAAAAAGAACAATTAATTTTCAGGTGAAACTTGATATCAGAAATAGGTGAATCAGGTGAGCCAGACACATCATCTTTTATTCATATATCCATCTTACACGTTAAGATACGCTCGTTAATCCTCCTCCAAAGGAATTGCAGGTTCAAGTTTTAGCAGCTGGTCTTAGCTTGTTCAAATTTAAAACAAAATCACAAGTTTCTTTTTCAATTCTCTCTTCATATTCCTCACCAAACTAAACTAAAGTCCTCACTTTCTCGAGTTTAATGTCAATAAAAATTATAGGTTTTGATATTTCTTAAATTTATTCTCTTACATAAATTTCATCATCAACAAAGTAGCAAACAGACACTTAATCACAAAGAATTACATACAATGCGAATTATATTTTACTACAACATATTAAAACAAAATAGTCAGAAACCAAAACTTACAAAATGTTCGTAGAAAATCACAATTAATTACCTAAAATAGTCTGCAATCTGAAATCTGAGTTAATTACTTTCAAAAACGTAAAATTAATCAACAATCTGAGATTAATACATCAAACTCAGCATTAATCACTTGTTTCTGAAGAAGATAATCAACATTTCTTACCAGAAGGATGATCGGTTTTTCGCAAAACAAACGAAGAAGAAAGCTGAATGAATGATCGCAGAATAACAAACAATGAAGATACATATATATATATATACACACAGCCGTAAATGTTGTTAGAGAGAGAGAGAGAAACTGAGAAAGTGATAGAATGATAAACCCCCGTTAAGACCCCACGAATCCCCTACTCAGCTACAAGTCTTACGCCACTCTCAAACCCAACTTTTAATCCTGACCGTTTAATCTATAAAGAGAGCCCGTTCTCGCCTTCGATGTTGGACATGCTCGTTTCCAAAAATATGATCAGGCGGTTCGCGAGTTACGTAACGGAATTGTGGATTTAGCTATCAGTCGTAGGATATATGATGAACGGCGGTGATAGCGAGTAGGTTGGTGATAAGAATGGATGAACGAGATGGGGGAGTATAGTGATGGGCGTTGTAACTGAGTGGAGTGGGGCCTGGCGGGGGTTTACTGATGACGTGTCAGGAAAACATGCATGTTGCTTAGCTTAACATGCGACACCTACCGCCAACTTGAAGAGGTTTTTGTAGCTTAGACGTATTTATATGTTTTGGAGTATTCTGCACATTTTGTTTTCTCTTTTCTTTTTCTTTTTTCCCTATTTTAGCTTTCATGATATACTTTGAATAAAGGTCCGATGGCCCTTATTACTGCTTTTCTTGCCTTATTTTAGAGTGGACCCATCTTTATAATTTTAAATTATAATAACAATTTCGCTTGTAAAAAATATTTAAATTCAAAATTAACATATGTAATTTATTTGAAAATTTTAAAAAATGTTATATCACCTAATTAATGGTACTTTTTTAATATACCCTCGGTGAGTTTCATTTTCAAAATTTATAACTACTAAAGATATATTTTTATTTCGCGTTTAAGAATAATAAAGTGTTAGCTTAATTAGTAGCTATGAAATTAAGATGATTAACTTGACGACGACACTGACATTTTATACAACTACGATTAATTACTTGTAATTAAATAGCATAGTCCAATAAAGTTTATTTACCATCAATTTTAATAACAATTAATACGATATATATATATATATAATCTTTCGGAACATGTATGGGCCTAATATATAGTAGTACTCCATAATTTGTTTGTCCGTAGACTGAAAATGTAGAATGCATGATAATAACGAGTGCTCAACACGTAGAAGGAACAAGTAAAGTGCAAGAAAACATATAAGACGGTTTTATAACGTGAGGAAAGAAGAGTTCGTCCATATCTAAAAGATACAACGGCCGAAAGCTGTCTAATAACACCACCTTATCAAGCCCAACTAGTTTCTTTTTTTTTTCTTAAACATGGGCCATTGATGAGAAGATGACAAGTTTACAAAGCCGCCCATTTATGTTTGCCCAAATTGAATTTAATAAATAATAATTTGGTGATTAAACCACTTCGGAAATATCAAAAAATATTGTGAAAATATTAATTTCTTAAAAAAAATTATATATAATAGCACTCAGTGACACGCGTTGCGTGTATAAATTATTAAAATTATATGAGATAAAATTTGAAGGACTGAATAAAAAATTAAAATTAAAAAGAAAAAAATAATAATATGTCTAAAATTGTACAGGCAAAAGAGAAAAAGAAAAAAAGCAGTTAAGCTTGACACAAAATTAGCAATTGACATCATATATCGGCTCCTCCAAAACTCCTTTATATATATATATATATATATATATATATATATATAAATGGAGATGCACATTTGTATAAGTTTTAAATTGTACATAATATACGATCATAAAATAGTCACCGATCGATAGTAAAGCAGTAAAATAGTCACTCCACTGCCGTACAAAATCATGATAATAATAACAACAATGCTACTTTCACATAAAAAATCTCACATAATACTCGCATATACACATATGCATATCCGCAGTATGTATGTATGTGTATGTGAGTATTATGTGAGATTATTTATGTGAGTAGTATTATTTTAATAATAATGAGTATTTTCTTGAAGTGAAAGAAGTCACATGAGAGCACGTGATAAGTACGAGAGAGATGATCTTGATGGTAAACGTAGTTGTACCTGTACGATGAATAATGTACGAAGCACACGTACGTTCACTGTTTAATTATCCTAACGTAACCCAGTTGAAATTAACACATTCATGGATTGGAACGCCACTTGTCGATGACAAGAATGGTGCACGGAAGTCAAATACGTATCTGAATCCCATTAAAATATCCCAACAACTCTATTATATTTTAAAATTCTACAAATTAACCATAAAAAAAATTAAGGTAACTTTTTTGTAGCACATACAGTAAGAAATTGTTTTTTTCACAAATAAATTTTAATATTTTTATAAGTTTTCTTGCATGTGAACGTAAAACTTATTTATGTTGATGTGAGAGAGAATTTATAGAACTATCGATTTTATTATAAAAATAGAAAATTTATATTTACATAATATTTTTTGATATTTACACACGTAGAACTCACATATTAGTTGATATGTCAAATTTTTATTAGCTAATATGTGGATTCTACGTGTGAAAATATTAAAATGTAAAATATCAATTTCCTAAAAATATCGATCCAATTTCCTATGATTTTTTTTCTTCAAAAGTACCCTTAACTTTATAAAACGTAATTCAAATATGTTCCTCCCGTTAAAAAAATACTAACTAAACAAACAAATATTAATTTATTTTTAAAATAACTGACACGTGACAAGATTTATTAACGTGTATAAATCAATTCAACCGTTATCTTCTTAGCATAATAAATAATTCAACCAATTTAATTTATACATAATAAATAATCTCCATAGCCATTATCCTAGCCAGAAAAATCAATTCAAACTAGCCCATTTACAAGTATGTCTATCAAACCATTACTCCCTCCGTCTCTTAATATAAGTTTGCCCCTTAATATAAATCGTTTAAGAATTTCAAGTAAGCATTAATTGATTGGTTTCTAATATTATCCCAAATATTAAATATAATTTTAATTTTCTAATTATTTTTTATCCAATAAATAACAATCTCTTTTTTCAATACAATGACAATATAGACAATTGATATTATATTTAATGCTATACAATTATTTCCTTAATACTTGTGCACAACTTATATTAAAAGACGAAAGAGTACTTTACTGATCCTCCCCATTTCAAATGAAATAGAGAGTCTCCATTCTTTGTAGGCTGATTGACACTTTTGTCCCTTCAAGTTGTCACCCACTTTCAAAGTCGTCCCTAAAGTACCATTTTCGTCACTTAAGTCCTTAAAGTGGCATTTTATTGGCGTATCTGTTCCTTCAACCCATTTTAAACTAAACCCGATCCATTTTGACCAAGTTTAACCCAACCCGACCTAGTTTAACCCAACCCAAATTTTTAATATTTTAAAATATAATAGTATTTTTAAAATAAGTTTAAAATAATAATTATATTTAATTATTTAAAAAAATAATATTTAATTATTAAAAAAATTATTATTATTAAAATAATAATTATTTTAATATTTTAAAATACAATAATTATTTTAAAAATAGTTATTTTTAATATTTAAAAATAAAATATTAGTTTTTTTATATAAAAATTAATAATTATATTTAATATTCTAAAATAAATGTTTTTTAAATAATTTTTATTTTTAATATTTTAAAAGTAAAAAATATTTTTGTAAATATTATTTTTAAAAATAATATTTACTTTAAAAATATTAAAAATAACATTTATTTTAGAATATTAAAAATAATATTTATTTTAGAATATTAAAAATAATATTTATTTTAGAATAATAAAAATAATATTTAATTTAGAATATTAAAAATAATAATTATTTTAGTTTTTTTATAAAAAAAATTTGAATAATTATTATATTTTAATTTTTTAATATTTACTTTTAATATCCAAAAATAATTATTATTTTTAATATTCTAAAATAAATGTTTTTAATAATTATTGTTTTTGAAAGAAAAATAATATTTAATATTCTA
This sequence comes from Panax stipuleanatus, assembly GCA_020205555.1. Lineage (NCBI taxonomy): Eukaryota > Viridiplantae > Streptophyta > Magnoliopsida > Apiales > Araliaceae > Panax > Panax stipuleanatus. The sequence continues at coordinate 6,084,139 of CM035125.1, read as the reverse complement.
AAATAATTATTAAAAAAAATTAAAAATTATTGTTTAATAATTATTAAAAAAATTAAAATAATCTTAATAATTATTATTTTAAAAACTAATATAAACTTAATAATTATTATTTTAAAAATTAAAATAATCTTAAAAATTATTATTATTAAATAATAAGTTTTTTTTTTAATTTTTTTAATAAGTAATTTAGAATATTAAATATTATTTTCCCTTCAAAAACAATAATTATTAAAAATATTTATTTTAGAATATTAAAAATAATAAATTTTTTATAATATTAAAAGTAAATATTAAAAAATTAAAATAAATATAAATATAATAATTATTCAAAAAAAAATTAAAAATTTTATTATTTTTAATATTCTAAAATAAATATTATTTTTAATATTCTAAAATAAATATTATATTTAATATTCTAAAATAATTATTATTTTTAATATTCTAAAATAAATATTATTTTTAAAATTTTAAAGATAAATATTATTTTTAAAAATAAAATTTACAAAATTATTTTTTACTTTAAAAATATTAAAAATAAAAATTATTTAAAAAATATTTATTTTAGAATATTAAATATAATTTTTATTTTTATTTTTTAAAAAAACTAATATTTTATTTTTAAATATTCAAAATGACTATTTTTAAAATAATTATTTTATTTTAAAATGTTAAATATAATATTTTAAACTTATTTTAAAAATACTATTATATTTTAAAATATTAAAATTTTGTGATGGGTCAAACTAGGTCGAGTTGGGTTAAACTTGGTCAAAATGGGTCGGGTTTAGGTTAAAATGGGTTGAAGGAACTGAAACGCCAATAAAATATCACTTTAAGGATCTAACTGACGAAAATGATACTTCAGGGACGACTTTGAAAGTGGATGACAACTTAAAGGGATAGAAGTGCCACTCAGCCATTCTTTGTATATTCCCAAACATTACATTCAAGCAAACATTTACTTTTGTAACCCATACAAATTCATCATCATGCATCCACTGCCGATTAATCAACTATCGCTGAAATCCATCATCAAAGTCAAACAATTAGCGCAGATCCATCTGAAATTTCTGGATTTTGGGGTTGATTTTGCCAGAGTCGGGTTTCGATCTGGGCCTCTTGACGAAAGGCTTGACTGGGTCCGACATGGGCTTGGAAGCGATGGGTTTGACTGTACCTGGCAAAAGAAGCCCAGGCCCGCGGGCCGGCCCTGCCCGCCCGAAAAAAAGCGGGCTATGGGCTTTATAATTTCAGCCCATGTAAAGTTGGGCCATTTTGGCCCGGCCCGGCCTGTGGCCCGTTCATGAGTTTTTTTTTTAAAGACAATGATGCTTGTGAGGGTTGAACACAAGACCTCCAACTTATTAAATAAGAGTTAAACCAACTGAGCTATACCAACTACTTGTTTGAGACTAAAATTGTTTAAATCAAATTAACCTCAACCTCTTATATCACTATTATTTTGTAAGCATATATTTTTAATCAACTTCTAATACATTTTATAAACGCAAAAAATGTATGCTTTCTATTTTAATAATTAAATGTCATTTTCTTTTTATAATTTTTTTTAAATAATCAAAAAGAAGTTAGCAAAACAATAATGTTTGAAATATTTCTTTTATACACATCATATGCCATGTGCCCATGTGTGATGACAACTCATCCTTAGTTAACCATATTCATACAAAATTACAAATGTTAAATCCTACTCCCTCCGCTCTAAAAAAAAGAGTCCATTTGCCTTTTTTTTATTCCAAAAAAAGAGTTCGACTTGTTTTGATTGTAGCATTAACAAACATCCTTAACTCATGAAGCTAAGGGAACTTGAATTTTACAAAATTATGACATAAAAAGATTGTGTAAAATAAATTTTATAAAAAAATAAAAATAAAGGCAAAAGCCCGCGGGCCGGCCCGGGTTGGGCCACGAGCAGTCATTTTTCAGCCCATAAAAAGCCGGGCCGTTTTGGCCCGGCCCAAAAATGGCCCGGCCCGCGCTTGGCCCAGCCCGGCCCGGCCCGCCCGTTTGCCAGGTCTAGGTTTGACGGACGGGTAAGTTTTGAGAGATTTCTCGATGGGTGAGTCGGAATCCGAATCTGATTCAGATCCAAGATCCAATATTACTTATGTACTCCCTCCGTTCATTACTATAAGTCGTTTTAGAGAAATATTTTTGTCACTTAATATAAATCATTTGAGAATTTCAAATAAGCATTAATTGCTTAGTTTTCAATATTACCCCAAATATTAAATATAATTTTAATTCTCTCACTATTCTCTATTCAATAAATAACATTATCTTTTTTAATATAAGGGCAAGATAAACAATTAATATTTTATAATTATTTCTTTAATATTTGTACACCACTCTAAAATGACTTATATTAAAGAATGGAGGAAGTATACTAGAATGACCCTTCCGTTTGATTCTGTGGTAATTGGGAAGGTAGCCAGATCTCTGAGCTTCAAAGAAACAGAGGAGCCATAGTACAGAGACTCACAAATTTCTCCATTAATTTTATAACAATACTCAAAAGTATTTTAAATAAGAAAACTAGTATTCCCAAATATAAACACAAAAAGATAAGTTAGAAATTAACATACTTGGTTTCCGGCACCAAGATGTCGTTTTGGTCATATTTTTTATGTCAAATATGTTCATTCATATGTGGGAGAAGGATTTTAGATTTTGGGAACTTGTCAGGATTAAACTAATAATTGACAAGAAATTGAAAGAAAAGCAAATAAGAAATGATAATAAAAGAAACTAGAAATTGTTCATTCATTCCATACCCATTACATCTCCCATGGACTGATAAATACTCAGCCATTACTCTAATAGAAGGAATGACACCCAACTTCAATGAAAAGAAAACACGTGAAAATTGCTAAAAACAATGCATAACCTACAACCAACAATTGGCTGCAAAGAATTTATTGGGCTGAAGTTTGGGCTGAAGATTGGACTGAAGCCTAAACAAAAAGCTTACTAATAAAGGACTAAATGAAACGGTGCATCTTGGGTCCTCTTCTTGATATAACGGCTACTTTCTATCCTGAACTGCCTTCTTGACAATTCTCCTCCCCTTGAATTGATCCTTGTCTTCACTGAGTTTGCTCCATTCCTCCCAAGTGGCATCTTCAGGAATACTGTGTGACCATTGCACCAATACCATTGTAGCTGCTCGATTCTGTTTCTTAATCAATCTACGATCCAATATGGCAACTGGTTTGGGCTGGACCTCACCTGCTTGATTAGTCTGGGGCAATTCAGTTTGAACTACCTTTGATTTGCCTATCTTCTTCTTTAACTGAGAGACATGAAAGACATCATGGATTTTTGATTGTGGAGGTAATTGCAACTTATATGCTACCTTCCCGATTTTCTGCTTAACTGCATAGGGTCCATAATACCTGGCTGATAATTTGAGATTGCGTCTTTGATTCACTGATATTTGCCTATAGGGTTGTAGCTTCAAATAGACTTCATCTCCTACTTGGAATTCCCTTTCTGTCCTCTTTCTATCTGCATAGCATTTCATCCTTTCTTGTGACTTCTGCAGATTTTCTTTAAGTATCTGCTGCGTTGCCAGTCTTTCCTTCACAAAGTCAGCTACTACAGGATTACTATTGACTCCCAGTTAGTGATAATTGGCCACTGGTGGATCTACACCATATAAAGCCTTGAAAGGGGACATCCCAGTTGCTGTATGGAAGGTGGTATTATACCACCATTCCGCTAAAGGTAACCATTTGTTCCATTGTGTTGGTTTAGTGCTAGACATACACCTGAGATACATTTCTATGCATTGATTTACCCTCTCTGTCTGACCATCTGTCTGTGGGTGGTAGGAGGTGCTCAACTTAACTTGAGTACCCATGGTTTTGAATAGTTCTTTCCAAAATGCACTTGTGAAAATTCTGTCTCTATCAGAAATAATAGCTTTAGGGGGACCATGGAGCTTAACAACTGAATCTAAGACTGCTTGGGCTACCTGAGTGGCTGTATAGGGGTGGGTCAGAGCAATAAGATGGCAACCCTTAGTTAGCTTATCAACCACCACTAGTATAGAGTCATTCCCTTCTGACCTAGAAAAACCTTCAATGAAGTCCATGGTTATGATCTCCTATGCTTGGCTAGGAATGGGGATAGGTTGTAATAACCCTGGGGTGGGCACATGCTCCCCTTTGTGCCTCTGACAGACCTCACATTGTTTAATTAACTCAGTGAAATCTTTTCGTAGATTAGGCCAATAAAATAGCAGCTCAGCCCTTTTTATGGAAGCTGTGATTCCGGAATGGCCTCCTTCTGGACTGTTATGAACTTGCTCCATAATTTTTTGCCTCAGCATTCCAGTGTTTCCCACATAAATTTTCCCATTCTTCCTTAGAATTTCAGCTTGTAAAGTAAATTCAGGGAGACTACTAGGATTGATCACCAACTGAGCCATTATCTCTTGAACTTCTTGATCTTCACTTAAGCTCTCAACTATTTCTTCCTTCCAGCTATGAGTCATGGATTGAACCACCACACAATGGACTTCTTCTTCCTGCCTTCTGGATAGTGCATCTGCTACTAGATTCTCCTTGCCTTTCTTATATTGTATGGTATAGTCAAAACCTAACATTTTGGACAACCATTTTTGTTACACTAAAGTAGTTAACTTCTATTTTATGAAGTATTTCAGTGCTTCATGGTCTGTTTTGATAATAAAAGTTTGTCCCAACAGATATATTCTCCACTTCTGCACAGCCATAATGACAGCCATCAACTCTTTTTCATAAGTTGACAGCCCCATATGTCTTGAGGATAAGGCTTTACTCAAGTATGCTAAGGGTTTCCCATCCTGCATTAGCACTGCTCCTATCCCTGATTGGCAGGCATAAGTTTCCACTATAAACACCTTAGAGAAATCTGGCAACACTAGTATTGGAGTACTAGAAAGAGCCATCTTCAGTTTATCAAAAGCCTTTTCTGCTTTCTCATTCCAGTTGAAGGATCCTTTCTTAAGTAGATTGGTCAAAGGCTTGCTGATAACTCCATAATGTTGCACAAATCTTTTGTAGTATCCTGTGAGACCTAAAAATCCCCTAAGAGCTCTTAGTGATTTTGGTCTAGGCCAACTCTTCATAGCCTCTATTTTCTTCTCATCAGCTGCTACTCCTTGAGCACTAATGGTATGCCCCAAATACTCCACTTTTCTCTAGGCAAAAGTGCACTTAGATTCCTTCACATAGAACTGATTATGCCTAATTATATCCAGCACTTTCTGCAGATGTATCTTGTGTTCTTCTAGTGTAGGACTGTATACAAGGATGTCATCAAAAAATACTAGGACAAATTTCCTTAAGTAAGGTGAAAATACCTCATTCATGATGCATTGAAAGGTGGCAGGGGCATTGGTCAAGACAAAAGGCATTACCAGAAATTCATAGTGTCCTTGATGTGTTTTAAAAGTTATCTTATGAATGTCCTCAGCTCTCACCCTGATTTGATGGTAGCCATTTCTCAAGTCAAGCTTAGAGAAATAACTGTGGCCTTTTAACTCATCCAAAAGCTCTTCTATGATGGGTATAGGAAACTTGTTTTTGATTGGAATTTATTTAGGGCCCTGTAGTCAACACAAAATCGCCATGTGTTATCTTTTTTCCTAACTAGCAGCACTGGAGAAGCATAGGGAGAAGTGCTGTGTCTGATGATCCCACTATTAAGCATCTCCTTGACCATTTTTTCCATTTCAGCCTTCTGGATATAAGGGTATCTATATGGGTTGTTGTTGACAGGGCTGCAGCCAGGCAAGATAGGAATATGGTGATCTTGAATTCTGACTGGAGGTAGACCTGGTGTGACGGCCCCAGAATAGGTCCATTCAACCCAACCCATTCTGAGTCGCCAAATACATGGTACAGAATTCAAATACAAACTTTATATCATACGGTCGTGCAAAATACGACCACACAACTGTGAGTCTCAGTACAAATATGTAGAAAATATTAAGATTCAAACTAAGTCCTCATTACAATTATGATCACACTATTTATCAGAAATAGTGAGGACTACTACTGCTCTAACTCGGACCATCACTCCATTCCCCGACTAGTACCCGCAATATTCTCATTTCCTGAAGAGAACAATGGAAGAAAAAGGTGAGCTCAACTAGCCCAGTAAAGAATATTATGACTAAGATAATGAAAAATAAATTATCGTTAGTCTTCAACAGTTCAGATAAAATATTATGGACAACAAGTTTTAGATCAATATTCGCAGCGGAAATAACAAATCATTAGAAGAGTTAAGCAGAGAATGAAGTCTACTATCTTCTATGATTTAAAGTCCATCATCAATATTTTATCCCTGTAACATCAATCAATATATATCTCGAATCAAATATTCATCTTTGCACTACAGGCTAAAGATATTCATTTATATCACCAGTGATCATGTTCATCTCAACTCCTGTCCATCTTTGCACTACGGGCCAAAGATATTCATCAGGTAATCATCTTTGCACTACAGGCCAAAGATATTCATCAAATAATCATTCATCTTTGCACTACAGGCCAAAGATATTCATTTGTATCATCATTTACGACTGAGGATGATGAAAAATAATATAAAAACGAATCTAGTGAGATAAAGGACAAAAATTAGGAATTCGTAATTTAATTTATCCAAGTTCATGAATACTCCGTAATAATCAATTGTGGATCAAAATTTAAGAATGAAATTCAAAACTTGGATTCAATCAAAGATAAAAAAAAAATATTTTTTTTTACCGTGAATAGTAACTCGTGAATAGTAACCCGTGAATAGTAACTTGTCATAAAAAGATGAAAATTTCATAACAAGTTCAGACCAATATTTCAGTGAAATAATATTTCGTACGAGTATGAATGAATATACGAAACTGTAATTGGATTTTCACCCGTCATGCGGTAATCCGCGTAGACAGATCATTTCCACAATTTAATAGAAATGAATACGAAGGGTGATTCACCACGCATGCGGTAATCCGCGTAAACAGATTATTCCCACAGATTATTAAGGAATTGAATGAATACAAAAGGTTTTCACCAGGCATGCGGTAATCCGCGTAGACAGGTTACTCCCACAGATCAATAAAGAATGAATACAAAGGGTTATTCACCATGCATGCGGTAATCCGCGTAGACAGGTTACTCCCACAGATCAATAAAGAATAGAGTAACAATCCTTACGAGTATTGAAAGAAAATAGCATTCTTTATGAATATAAAAGAAATAATACCCCTTACCTCAGTAGAAGATTGGATACTGGAGTAGTGTAGTAGCAGAATACTCTTCTTCTTTTTCTCTCTATAATTTTTCTCACTATAATAACTTTGTTCTTCAAGAATGGTGAGAAATGAATGAAATTAGCTTGCTATTTATAGGCTAGAAAAAGGTTGGACAATTACACTTTAGTACCTCCATCTTTGCCTAAATTTTTAATTTAGTCCCTCAAGTTTATAAATCTTGCACCTCCACCCCTGCAACTACCCACCAACTATTTATTATCCACCAATAAGTGGGTCCCACATGTTAACCACCCATTAATTGCTCATTTATCTGATTAATTCTCCGTTAGGTCAATTTAACATCCGAAAATTAACTATTATCGAAATAAATGTCGATTTCTACTAACATTAATATTTTCCACACAATGAAAATATTTTTATCAACCATTCATCAATTATTATATAAATTAATATTACAGAATCACAATAATGACAACCAGGTCGTTCCCAGGAAAGAGGGGGCCTTCCGATAAGGACTTCTCCTTACTGGCGCGCAATTAAATAACCCCTCCTAGACAGAACTTCCTTAGACATTGTCAATAATGCTATCTAATAATATTATTCAAATAATATGACTGACCATTATTGATTTAATAATATAAAATATTGTGCAGATGATACTGTGACAATAATTGAATCAATAATATGATATACTGTGCAACAACTACTGTAGCAATTATTAAATACTGAGTGACTTCTTACGTAAGCATCAATAATCAAAGATATTGTGCAATACCGTGTGCTACTTTGCAACAATGCGTATTACTGTATTTTTATCACCGGGTATTTTAACAGTTTAACGGTAAAAGTTTTGCCGTGAAAATGTTATTTCTGTCGCTTTCTATATCCGACAATTATTCTGTTGTGGGGTCCACCAATGGCTGTGCCGTCGTACGAATATTCTCCGACAAAAGAATATTCCCCGACACAACGAATATATTATGACCACTTGCTTACTTTGTAAAATTTGCACATTCCATCCATAACTTACCACATTTATCAAATCAACACCTTACTATATCAAAATAATATATAGAGGAAATTAAATTTTTATTTATAAAAGTTGGGGTCTTACACCTGGGGGTTCCTTAAAAATGTCCTTATAGTCAGTAAGGAGTCTGTTGATTTGGTTTGGGATTTGTTCCCTTGCCTCCAAGGTTCCTTCTAGAGCTGTTAACTGAGCTAAGAAGTAGGTTTCTTTTTTTGGATTCCAATTAAATTTTTCCTCTATCTGTATTTTAAAGAATGGAAAGGCCTCTCTTTGGTCTTCTAGTATTGTTTGTTTGCCTTCACAGTGTATAGTGATTGTCCTTTTGTCATAGTCAAAACATATAGGACTCACTGTTTACATCCATTTAACTCCCAAAACTGCATCATATCCTCCTAAAGGAATGACATACATAGATGTCTGGAATTCCCCAGAGGTCATATTCCATTTGAACCTTGTAATCTGTTTGTCACACTGCAGGGTCTTGCCATCTGCTACTGTTACCTTGATGGGAGTACAAGGTTCTGTGATCAGCTGCAATTTTTTAACCAAGGCTTGAGAGATGAAGTTGTGAGTTGATCCACTGTTCAGCAACATATAAATGTAAGTATTCTTAACCTTCCCTTATAACTTTAGGGTATGAGACCCATTGGTTCCAGTCATGGCATGTAGGGAAACCTCACAGCTATCATCCATCTGTAGATATTCTCATTCTTCTCCTGTTAACATGACAACCAACTCTGTTTCTTGCTCTTTAGTTTCCCTTTTATCCTCATCATGCTCTTCTTCATCTGTAATCATCAGGTATAGGTGCCTTTGTTTACATCTATGCTCATTGGTGTAAGTTTCATCACATCGAAAACACAGTCCTTTTTCTCTCCTGGCTGCCACTTCTGCTGGTGTCAGCCTCTTGATTGGAATTGTCTTCTGTATGGGTTCCATCCTTGTAGAGGTGGGGTTTTCTTTGTTGTTTACATAATTGGGTCTGCTATTATAGGTTGGTTTACTTCCAAAATGCTTGGTCTGGACTTGATTCTTTTTATCCAAGGACTCCAAATAAAGTTCCTGTCCCCGGGCATGTATAATTGCCTCTCTCAAGGTATGTGGTCGAACAATGTATAAGGCATTTGCTATTTTATAACCACTGAGAAAACTTTCAATGAAGTATTCCTCTGTACTACCCTTGTTCTGACTTCCCATGTAGGTTTTTAACTCCTCAAATCTCTTGATATAATCCTCTACTTTTCCTTTTTGTACTAGTTTGTTGAACTGCCCAATCACATTTTCATGTCCCCCCTCTGGCAAACCTGTAGCAGGTATGGTATGCAAATTCCTCCCATAGTATATCTGGTTTCTCATCTTGTAGGGACTGATACCATATATCTGCCTCTCCCTCCAGGTATAAGGCAACATATATCACCTTAGTTCTACAGTCCATCATGGGATGAAGTTGGAAGAACTTCTCACATTTTTTTAACCATCCTCGAGGGTCTTTCCCTTCAAAGTAGGGGAAATCCACCTTTGATAAGGAGTAGGGTGGAAAAGGTGAAGCTGATGGTCTGTGTAAGTGGCCCTCTAAGTGATGACTTCCTTGATTCATCTCTGGAAAACCTTGATTAGGTGAGTAAACATTGGGGGAAGGTGAGGTGAAGGCTGGGGGGTTCTGAAAAATTTGAGGGTTGGTGGAATTTGGTCTTGTGTGGTTATTCTGTGAGTGATTATATGTTCCTGTGGGGTTTATATTTTGAAAATTGGTAGGGCTATACATGGTTGTGTAAGGAATGGTAGTGGTGATAATAGAATTGGTAGTTTGATTTGGATCTATATAAGGGGGCCAGTTTCCCCTGTTCAGAGTGGGTTTGGTTATGCTTAGAGATTGACGATTGAGAGTTGATATCCCCACCGGCCTATTCATGGTTTCTAGAGTTGATACATGTGGTCTAAATTGGGTAAGATGAACTGGTGGAAGCATATCCACTGGTATTTCGTTTCTATGGTCTAAGTCAGACACAGGTATAGAACTACTAAAATTCAAACCAGTGGAAACTGATCTTGCTGAAGTAACGGAGGTAGGAGGAGGGTCTGGGGGAAAATTCACCAACACAAAAGAAGTAATAGGATTAGGTACCTCAAAAGTGGAGTTCTTCTCCTTCTCAGCTGTTCGAGCTACTTCCATAGCCTCTAAGATCCTTCTTGCTACTTCCTCACTGTTGGCTTGCACTGTCTGGGTTAGCTGAAGGACCTGTTCACCCATGGCCTCGATCAGTGAAGTGGATTGTCCAAACTGTTTGGTCATCATCTCCTTCAGCTGATCCATTCTTTCTTTTAAAGCTTTCAAATCATTCTCATATTTTTACAGACTGAGTTTAGCCGAACTTTCTGTCATTGATGGCCCAGGGTTGCTCTGATACCAATTTGTCATGATTAAACTAATAATTGACAAGAAATTGAAAGAAAAATAAATAAGAAATGATAGTAAAGGAAACTAAAAATTGTTCATTCATTCCATACCCATTACACCTCCCATGGATTGATAAATACTCAGCCATTACTCTAACAGAAGGAATGACACCCAACTTCAATGAAAAGAAAACACGTGGAAATTGCTAAAAACAAAGCATAACAACCTACAACCAACAACTGGCTACAAGGAATTTATTGGGCTGAAGTTTGGGTTGAAGATTGGACTGAAGCCCAAACAAAAAGCTTACTAATAAAGGACTAAATGAAATGGTGCGTCTTGGGTCCTCTTCTTGATATAACGGCTACTTCCTATCCTGAACTGCCTTCTTGACAGAACTCAGATCGGATGATGAGAGAAGGTTTAGAGAGAGAAAATGAAGAGAGGAACGAAATCTCTATGCAGGTCCTGAGGAAAGAGAAGAAACGATAAGCTTTGCCATGTCACACTTTTATCCACGTGTTACTTGTTCAGAAATAAATTAACATCCGTTTGTCTAGATATTTTTTTAACGGGAGGGATATCTTTTAGTTATGTTTTATAATATTAAAGATATTTTTTTTAAAAAAAGTTTATAAGCTAAGTAGACTTGGGATAAAATTACATGAGTTTTTTTACACCTTTGCCCAATTAATAAATGCCATGAACTTGATGGGTTTAAAATCGAATCAGAAGAAGTTGCCTCGAAGTCTCATTTGGTCTTCACTTGGAGCCATCTCAACTAACCTCAATTCCGTGTCAAAACAAATAAATATGGGCTGGCCGTAGTTGTTGACTACTTCAGTCAGTCCGAGACCTTATATACTGCCTAAAAAATGTGTGAATATAATAGTGTCACTATTATTCTTTTCTTCTTCTACCTTCTTTCCCATTGTTTTCAATCTTTCTTTTTAATTTGTAATGAAAAATAATATACGAAGTCGACTTTCGTTGCCGACATTTCGACTGTGAATTTTTTATTTTATTATTATAAGAACAATATATTTATAAAACTATATCATTGCGTTTAGTCGATTGAAAAGTCAGATACATGAAATTAATGGATGCATGTAGGAGGAGGACTTGAATAATACTAGCTATTGATAAGTACTTGGACACAGATAAATATGAAACAAAACTTTTGGATTATATTTATTATCGTGGTAAATGAACAATTAAAAAAAAGAATGGAATTCTATGTTCTAATTAAATGCCTTGATCTTCCCCACCATCCATACAAAAAATATATGAACATATTGTTCTTAATACCCCAAAGCTTGACAAAGAAGAAAGATATATGATCATTAACACATAATATAGCTAAACACTTTAAAAATGGAAAAATAAAGAAAATTTAAGTACAAAACACATGTACTCTATACTATCAGTTGTTGTTTGGATGACCGGCACTGCCACCCATGATGGAGGAGATAGCGGCGGCTAGGGCGGCGGTGAAGTTTGGGTCCGCCGTGATGGCGGCTGTGGCGGCACTGAGGGTGTCAGCAAATGTGGTCTGGGGCTGTGGTTGGTGCATTTGTGGTGGTTGTGGTAATTGGTTTGATCTCATATCTTGTGCTGATGAGAGATGTAGACCGGAGAATTTTGATTGGTTGTAGAGTGGTTGGCCAAATACTTGAGGCATGGGCGGAGTTGGTGGCAAGGCAAAGGATTGTGGCGGAGGAGTTTGAAATGGGACTTGGAATTGGGACGAGGGTCTATGGTATTGTAATGGGTTTGGGGAGTGTGTTAGGTCTAGTGTAACTGTTGGAAATGGAGCCGAGGCTGAGATTGTGGCTATGTTGCTAGATGACATGGGAAGAATTGCTCTAGCTAGCAAATTCGGGTTCATTATTCCATCGGCACTTGACATGGAGCCCGAAAGGAGCATATTCGCAGCCGCTGAGGTGGTTGACGCCATCGCCATGGCGGCCGGAGGAAGTGGATGGTTGTGTGTTCCTTCATAAGTAGTTATTAGTATTGTTCTATCCTCAGCACACCTTTGTACCTGTTAATATATAGTCATAAATTCCCATCAGTCTTTTGTATTCGATCAAATACAAATTAAGAAATAAATGTTTCAAAATGATATCAGAATAAAATTTGAACGTACTTGTTTGCGTACGGGACATCCAACTGCCATGGTGCAACGATAATAAGCTCGAGGACATGGATTCCCTTTGGCCATTTTTTGCCCGTATTTACGCCATTGGCAGCCATCAGTAATCATGGGAGCTTCTGATCGGGCGCGAACCGATACACGAGCTTTCCTCATTGTAGCTTCTGTGGCCTGATCAACGGCCTTAGTAGCAATCAATTTCGGAGCCTTGTTTGGATTCCAACCTTCTGATTCCGGACTGTCTTCTCTCCCAACTCTTTTGCCATCACGAGCAATCGGATTATTTCTATTCCCATTGTTGGAGAATTCAACATTATTCATTGGTGATCCAGACTGTGTTCTTTCTTCCGATAAAGAAACAGATTGCTGATCATTAGTATCATGTGTGCCACTTGGTCGTAGATCAATAAATTGTCTTGGTACTATGTCTTGTCCTTCAATTTCATCTTTCTTTTCTTCTAATTTTCCTTCCACACTAATCTGTTGAACACGATCAAATTAGTACGACAAAGTTTGGATCAAATTAAAATTAGGACAACTAATTGAGGAATATATATATACACAGAAAATTGCAGTTACCGGAGCTTGTTCTTCAGTTGTAGAATTTTGTTGTTGCTGTTGCATTAACGTGACAAGATGCAATTGAAGTGCGCTGTAATTGTTGCTAACTTGACTAAGCATCCCTTTCAACCTTTGATTTTCAGTATTCATTCTTTCAAGCTCAACTTGTAGTTGTACTAGCTGAAAAAAATTAAAGCATATATTAAAATTTAACCATAACGTTTACAAATTAAATTTACTACATATATAACAGTTAATACTAGCTCGTATACATAGTTGGATAAATGCGCTATTGTTTTTGTTTCACACAACATTAAATTAAATTTAGTAAATTTAATTTGTTTTACAGTAATACTAAAGGTTTATCATTTACCTAGCTAGCTAAGCTAATATAATTTCTTATAAAAATAAATAAAATTACCTCATCTTTAGCCCCGACCACATTGGATGAAACCCCATCATCCACCGTGGATTGATCACTTCCAGCGTTGGCAGTAAGAAGGTGCAAACCTGTCTATATTAGATCGAGAAAAATAAAAACAATAAAAGTTAATACATACTAGTACAAATATATAAATACATAATTCAGCTAAAAATAATTATACAAGACTTACATTTACATTCACATCCATTTGATTGGCTTCAGCCTGTGACTTTTCCTGCTTCACAACAATACTACTACTATTGATCACGGGATAATAATTACCATGATCATCTTTAGGCTTACTGGAAAAGAAGTCTAGCTCTCCGGTAACTTTCCGATTCTCACCGACCGGCGAGGAAGCAGCGGCTGATTTAAATTCTTCGGTGGCCGGAAACATACTATAATTAATACTAGGTCGTCTGGGAGTTAAACTGAAGCCGACCGAAGACGCCGACGGCTTGTTCAAGAAAAAACCGGCCGAATAATCAGAATTACTATCCAAGGCTAGGCCCCATCCCTTTTCCATAAATCAATGGATCAAAATTATGGGCAATGTTGAAAAAGATTTGTAGAGAGAGAAAGTTAAATGTAGAGAGAGAGAGAGAGAGAGAGAGAGGGGGGGTTGTGTTAAAGAGTCTGAAGAATCTTCAAGTGGTGAAATGGGGAACGCTATATAAAGAGGGGATTTAAGACCAAAACAAATGCGTGGGTTGAAAAATGGGGTTGGGGTTTTGATAAAGTTACGTAAGGTGGTGCGTCAGGTGGCGGTGGGGACCCAGTTGGAGAGGAGAGAAAGGAGTTTCGTTTACAATTAGTCAAGAGTGAGATTGACTGGGTTCGTAAAGGGAGAAATCCACAGCGTCCCGAGCCGAGCGGTGCGGCGCGTTCCACGTGACGAAAATGAAAGAGAAGGGTGAGATGAGAGAGAAAGTCAACGAACTTGACGGCTCAGCCTTTGTGATGAGAGAGAGAAGATGTGGCAACTGTGGTGGGACCGGACCAAGTAAGGAGGAAGAGGAGGTCTGTAGTATTTTACTTTTTGTTTCAGATCTGCTGGGTTTGTTCACTGTTTCTGTAACCGGTGGGACCGAGTGCTTTGCTTAAACTTATTCACCCGTCTTAATCCCCAAACATTAATTAATTAATATAGGGGATAAATACTCCCAATTTAATATTAAGTAAATGTTGTTAAAATTTGTTGTTATATGTGTACAATTTAATAGAGAGCTCTTTTATGCAAAATTAAGTCCGAGTGTACTAAATTTCATCAATTTGAATTTTTACTCCCCATTTATGATAAAAATATCACAATTCGGATATATTTTATAGAAATTTAAGAAGATGGGATTAAAATAGGGAGTATTGTAAAAATAGGATTATGGTAAAATGATTTATAAAGTAGAATTTAATTAATTAATTGTTTGTTTTCATAAGAAAAATTAATAGCCAATAGGATTTTGACAAATAATCATATATATTAATGTTTTGCAGTCAAACGTCATGGGCTATACAGAACTAGGGCAGCCGTTCCTACTTCCTGCCATAAAGAAATATACTTTTATAATCATACCAATTTTAGATGTTTGTGACACCCCTGCTTAAATTAATCCCAATAATTATATTAGGTGTAAAAGAAAAGAAATTTAGCATTTTGAACGCAATAAATAATGTATGCGAAAATTGTGAGGGGATAACAAGTTTTTGTTTAACCACTAGCCATAGTCTTTTTTGAACGAAAATTCAAACTCAGAGCTCCCAATTAGTACACATCCTCCTTATCAATTAATTTAATTTGTTGGACTTTTACCATTTTAAATAGATATTAAAAATATTGCAAAATTTTAATTATAACAATTTAAATAAAAATCAATATTAATGTGACATACACGAGAGAGGAAAATGAGACATATAATTAATATAGGATGAAGATAGAAATATAAAGTTCAATGGATCAACTTATATTGACTATTGGATTCTAAAACATTTCATTTCAATTTTCAAGCCAAGACAGCTAAGGGGTTAGACTTGGAATCTATCAAAAGTTTATACTATTCTTGTCTTTGGCAGGAATGGATCCCAAGATATTTTGTACTAGTTGTTTTACCATTGAGCTGCCAAGAGGACTTTGATCGTTTATACCATTCTTTTTTTCTTATGTTTTTTAAATCTTAATATTTTTGCTTTTGACGGAAATGGATCCCAAGACATCTTGTATTATTTAATATTGAGAGCCAAGTGAACTGAGGACTTGGCTCGTTTATACCATTCTCCACTCACCGTCCATTTAGTAGAAACTTAAAAAAATAAAAAATAATTTAATTAAAGGAAGAAAAATGTAAAGTTATGTTTTGTTCGTAATCTAAAACATGCAGTAATATTGTTTGAAACGTGCATGGTACTTCAGTCACTTCTTGTCGACTTTGGGATTCCTTAAAAGGGAAAATTGGTTCAAATATAGCACACCGAGTCACCGACAAATACAAGGCTTCTAGTACTTTTTTATTTACTAGCTCGCTCATCGGGTAAAATATATATATATATATGCTATAAGGTTCTATTCACATGCTGTACTCTTATTCAAATAGTTTAAATTTGTTATGTTGACTGTTGAGCGTTGTATTTACTGGATGTGCTCACAGAATGCATGCTTCTTAAGCAAGATTAATTTCTTTTCCTTTCATTATCTATAAATCATGGAACTCGATCATTATAAATAGAGAATTGATATTTACACATATATTTTAGATATTTTTATATGATCATTTCTTACATGAATATACAGTGACATATAGAAATATCAAAAATACATATAAAAATAATGCACCACTTAAAAATATTTCTATGAACCAGGCTAGGGAAACAACTCACATTATTTTAAACACTAACGGCTTGCATCGTTTCTAGTTTTGTTTCGTTTTCTTTCCTTTTGAGTACAATCAACTATCATATCAATACAACTGTGGAGCGAGCTGTGTTCTTTTTCATACCAATAAAAACTATTATACTATATAATATTCCCTCTCTTCCCAAAAAATAAAATAAAATAGAATCATGCTTCTAAAATTTAACTATATATTTTTAATTTATACATATTTTTGAAACAGCAAACCGGCAATATAATTGTACAAATGAATTTTTCTAGAGATTGTGAAATCATTTGTTTAAGTTAGGTCGGAGATTGTGAAAAACTTTAGTGCGTGAATGTTTATAAAAAAATTAGGGTGAGAAAGTTAAGTATTTTAGAGATATTTAAAATTCTTTCATAATTTTATAAATTAATTTAACGATACAAATGTTTTTTTAATTCATGATGGGATAGATCAATATCCGTTACATGATGAATTGATCATCTATTATCACATTTGGCGGAACATATTTGAATCAGAATATATCGGATCATATTGCTCTGATTAGACTTATTGACAGATATACTTTGAGGTTTCACGGGCGAACAAGCAAAACAAAGTCATTCGACAAATCGAATTAATCAACTATAACTTAGCTAAAATTCAACCCTAACCAGAAACGTTCAAGTTGAAGTCACATGTTTTGATTTGGTTCGACTACACGACTTGACGGCTTACTAGCTAGCTATTACATGCATCCCTTGCGAAGACAAATTAAATATATATATATATATATATATATATATATAGAAACTTATCAAAAGGTTCTTCTGGTCAAATATTTGGCCTTTTGTTTGGTGGGGGGAAATATCTCCGCCCGCGGCTTCAAAAGTCTAGTCTCTTAATTGTGTTGGTATAGTTTTTCTTTGATCCTGTTCTAATGAGGAAATACTTTCACAAAAATAATCTTATTTATAAATTACATAAATATTAAAAATATATTTTTGTTTTACATGTACGTATAAAATTAATCATTTATTTAGCGTAATATGATAATAGAAAATATTATAAAACAAAACTCTTTATGTAGAATAAAAAAAAATATAAATAAATAAATTCTATTCTATTTTATTTTATTTTTTGAAACATACATGAGAGTATAAAGTTATGTGGTCTAAGTAAGTAGCCAGTTGTGAGTAGTATTTTCTCTGGTGGAGCCATTCGGTGGCTTTTACGTCAAAGATCAATGACACTCCCCTGCATTTTGTCTTCCAAACATGGCCCATTGCCCCCTTTGGCCTCCTTTTGCTAATTGTTCCAAAATTGATGTGTATATATATATTTGTGTTATTATATATGATGATAAAGCACGCGGATATTAAGTACCGATATATATGAATATATGAAATAAGAAAGTATAAAAAATGAGTCAACATGCATATTAAGCTTCTATTTTATCGCATCTTAATTGATAGTCACAATTCATATTAGGCTTCTATGTATATTTTATTTATTTATGGACAAGTTTAAAATTTTTCAAACTCCATTAATTTATTAAGTGAGTTGAAGCTGAGGAATTGA
The DNA here is from genome assembly GCA_020205555.1 of Panax stipuleanatus. Taxonomy (NCBI): domain Eukaryota; kingdom Viridiplantae; phylum Streptophyta; class Magnoliopsida; order Apiales; family Araliaceae; genus Panax; species Panax stipuleanatus. The sequence continues at coordinate 6,065,868 of CM035125.1, read as the reverse complement.
AGGCTAATTGATCATCTCAGCTGAATCGGTTGAATAGATTGGGAGCCAAGCCATATTATGATATGATAGTATATAATCCAGTCATACCAGTTGGAAGTTAATAAATAATTAGGTCTTCATATCTAGTGTGTATGTAGTAACGTCGTAGAAATAACGTAAGTGAATAATACTAATAATGTCAATAAGCAGCGGCAATTTTCAACCAAAATGAACCAATCAATACAATTGAAGTTTGAAGACGGAGAGTTGACTACAGATTTTGTTGACTGCACAAGAAACACCCACGTGGGTACGAAATTAGGTACACGGGTTAGGTTTGGTTGGACCAGCATGCAAGAAAACTAAAAGAAAGAGTATTCGAATTCACAATTCGTCTCAAAATCAATATACAATTTAAAATGACGATTGGGTGATATTTACTAAAAATTTAATAATGATGCCAGCTGTGATACTAGATAAAATAATAACTAAAAATATCATACCAATACCAATTTATATATAGTCTTTAATTGAAGAATATATATATATATAAAATCCTAATTTTGAAATGAATGGAGTAGAAAAGTAGCAGGAGGCCTTAAAGATCGAGGAATGAATAATGAATTCCTACTAATGTAGAATAATGTTATGTTTTGGAAGTTGAGAATCGTGTGGAATAAAGAAAAAGTATACACACAATGAAATTTGGTTGAAGCATTTAATTCGGAGCGGCTGTTTTATCTTGTTCACATCCGTATGGCAGTGATGACTACAATCCCACGATTTATGAGCAAAGAAAACGAAAAAAAATAACATTTATATGGATTTTTATTATTGGTTAATTATGATTAATAACATTCTATTCTAAATGAATAATATTATTAATCTCAAATATTTTGTTTGTTTTTAAATTTAGATTTAAAATTATTAATTTAGAGATTATAATCATAAGATTAATAGTCTTGAAATTATAATGTAAATGTTAATGACAATTTTTATAACAAAAAAACGGAGGGAGTACAAAGAATATATTCTTACCATGGCTACTTATACAATTGTACTGCATTGAATTGTTAACTTAGTATCAGTGGCATATTAATGAATACTATGAAAACAGGTTTGAGTATATTATATCATTTTATTTTACTAGTAATATAAAAAAAGTTCATTGTATGCAATAAACACTAATGAATACTATGCCGACAGGTTTGAGTATATTATATCATTTTATTTTATTAGTAATAGTAAAAAGACTGATTTTATGCAATAAATATTAATGAATACTATAACGATAAATTTGAGTATATTATATCATTTTATTTTACTAGTAATAGAAAAAAAGACTCATTTTATGCAATGAAAAAAATCGATAAATGAGACTCTCTTTTTTATTGCTAATTTAAGATATAATTTAAACTAAATGTTTGAAACTCTCACTCCTTTGAGTACGTACACAAGGGGAATTAAGGAGTGGGGTAGATTAATAATGAGACTATTTGTATAGAATAATAGATATTTTGGTGTTATTTTTTAAGTTTCAAAAGTAGGAGAAAGAAGCTTACCCACCCTGATGTATTTCCTCCTCTTATACACATTTAATTCCCCACGACTCATCCTGCAGCACAAGATCTGATTGCATGGGTGATTGTGGTTTATTGCCTTGAGACAAGCTTGTGGTAACTTTTTGGGTTAAAATTTCATTATTTATAGTCAAACAAACTTTATGGTTTTCTTTGATTCAACCAACTTTGTAACCTTACCCTTGTGGGCTATTCAAACTCTTTTAAGACCGACAATTCCATCCATCCTATTCAACCCACACTTTTTGAAAAGAATAATGTTGGAAGAGAAGAAGAAGAGAGTAAGAGATCACACCATAATAATAATAATAATATCAATATTCATTTTCAACCAAATACCAAAACAGCCTCCTCTCAATTTTCCTCTTCCAGCTGTGAATTTTCTACACGATCAAACAAATAAAGAGCACAAGGTGAAAACGCAGCAGATATATATAACCACACAAGTGGTTGAGCCAAATCCAATGTGCCTGCCTGCCTGCCTGCCCATTAAACTAGTTAAGAAACATATATACATGCATTTCCAGTACAGCCCAAAATTATAAGATCAGTATATAATTCAATAAAAGTATACTAATTAATAATTTAGAAAATAATTTTGTTCTCTTGAGTAATGAATTAGCACTCAACTTATATTTGTAAATAATATAGCAACAAAAATTGCTATAGTTATTTCTGAATGAAATTAAAATATATAATTTTGAAACAGGGCGGGAATGATCAGACTACAAAAAGAAAAGCGTTATTTTCACATATAAAATTTATAATTTTTTTTCACGTGTGGATTGGAGAGTACTCACTATAAATATGTGTGAAATATCAAAGCAGATGTAATTGTCCAAATTAAAACGAAGATGTCGATACCAAACCATATTGTACGTAGTAAAATAAAGGCAGCCTAAATAGGCATGTGGCTGCATGCATGCATGAAGCCAATCTTTTTTTTTGATTATGGTATTGGTGGGACTTCAAATTCCAATAAAGTGAATATGAAAGGGAAATTTGGAAGTGGAACCCTTTTGTAGAATAGTTGTAGAAGCTTTGCTAGAGCTAACTAGTAGCCTAGTAGTCCTGACCCTAGCAATTAAGGAGTACATACATACATACATACATACATACATATATATATATATATATATATATATATATATATTCTAATTAATAAAATGGACAATCAAAAAGTTTTGAATTATGGGCTGGTCGACTAAAAGTCTTCAACAAGTCTCTCCTAGTGCATGCATGTCCCAAATCAACTACTTCTTCATTAAATTAATATTACACCTTTAATTTCCTCTGATATTATTATGCATGTTTAACAGGTGTTGGCGTTTTATACGTGTTTCGTGTTGGGTCTTAATGTTACTGACTTGACCCGAAAACATTTTCCCATTGCACAGCTGCCATAACTTTTGTACGTAATTGGAAGTCGATATTAATAGGATTAAAATTATATGCAGCAGCCAGCAAGAGTAATTTATTTTGTTTATTTCGTCACGCAATTATGTCTTTGTCGCTAAAATAAAGTGGACCACACAATCACTATGGCCAAAAGTCCAAAACTTATTGTCAATGGCAAATTTGTTGAAAACTCGTAATAAAAGCATGAATATAAACTCCCTTTGAAAAATGGTAGTATATTGTTGAACATTTTAAAGAATCACTTTCCTTATTTATAAAGAGTATTAATTATATATTTTGAAACAGATACGACACGTTTTGTATATACATGAAATTTACGTTAACTATATCTATTTTCTATAAATTTAATTAAGGAAATAGACATCAAAAATAAATATTTAACAATACACGTAACATACTGTCAGATTTTGTGTTTAGGGCAATAATTTCTATAGGCCAGGAGTAGGGCTATCAATTTTTTTGGGCTGATCCACAATAACGGATGGACTTCGGCTCATATTTTAAATTGTTCAATTCTTTGTACTTCAATTATATGCACACAAGTTCTGTTAAAAAAAACCCAACTGAATTTGTACGTATAATTGGACGGCTTTTTTACTGTTTTATTTAGAAGTTTTAAGGGCCCAGAACTGTTAAGTGGAGTCTTAGTTATCGGCCGGTCCAATATTGGTTTGGAGAGAAAACTCCCCAAGACCATTAAAATAGGTCTTGTATTTTGCTTTTGGAATCTTGGGACGAAAGTTTTTTTAACCGAAATTACAATTGTTACATATGTTTATACATGACATATGTAGGAAATAAAAATAATTTCACCTTAATTCATTCTATCTTATCACATAAATTTGTACGTTGGCCGCAATCTAACTTTGTCATATATTTATGAACATATATATTATTTACCTTTCTTTTGAACATGACCCGATTAGTGGGTTTAGGAAGTGTTTAAAGTTTAAACCATAAATTATTGGGAGAAAATGAAAAAATAAATTAATAAAATAAGGATACGCTGTCTTACAAAATTAGGAGTAATATGTAAAACAAAGCGAGATATACTTATATTTAATTCCTTCACACGTGAACTGTATTATCAAATTTTGAGATTTTTGGGAATTTTGCATGTAAATAATTTTCAATTTGCTCATAAAATAAGTTCATAATATAAAAATGGCAACCAGAAATATCCTAGTCCAAATTTCTTTAATAATTACATCTCTTTTTCTACATCTGTATCCAACACACAAAGCAAAAGCGAATTAGGATCTTCTCCATTTCCATTTTTATTTCTCTTCATTTCCATCAAGTTCACCAATTTTTGATAGTAATGATTTTGTTAGTAATGATCCAAATATGTTAATAGATAGTTAATGATATTAAGATTAATCCTTAAAAAAAAAATTAGTAATCCGACACTTTTTCACCGTTAAAAGTCGAAAATAATTTTCACCGTTAATTTCAACGGTGAAAATTCTTTTAGACTTTTAACGGTGAAAAAGTGTCGGATTACTAATTTTTTTTTTTAAGATTGATCTTAATATCATTAACTATCTATTAACATATTTGGATCATTACTAACAAAATCATTACTAACATATTTGGTGAACTTGATGGAAATGGAGGGAAATGGAAATGGAGAGGATCCTAATCCCCATTCATGGTCTAGATTTAAAATGTGTTGGAATGTGATGTCATGCTGACAGAAGAGAGAAGGATGATGATAAGAAGAATGGAAATGAAATGGAGAAAATCCAAAGCAAAAGCTCCAAGTGAAGTAATTAACAAAGCTAACAAAAGAACACAAAAGAAAAAGCATAAAGAAAAAGCATAAAGAAAGGAACAAACACGTACATGCAGATTCTTCACCTCTCAATCTAAACTCTGCACTTTAATTATGCAACTCCTCAGCTCAATAAAATACACAACACCTTGCTTGAGACTACCATTTTAGGTAGCTTCAACCAAGAAATCTCTAATTAATGGCTAGAAATTCATTCACCTACAAGTCCATGCCACACATTAAACACTCAAAATTTTCATCATGTTGCAGTTCACTGATCAATATCATATTTATAATCCTTCCATTTCTAATTAGCCTCACAAAATCCCAATCCAGCCTATGTAGAACCTCTTGTGGTAACATACCAATCCACTACCCTTTTGGCATAGATGATGGCTGTGGCAGTCCCTATTATCGACACATACTCGTGTGCTCCAATTCGAGACAACTCGAGTTCAGAACCCCTTCATGGCAGATATCCAATCCGAAACGTTTCCTATTCGGATCCTCACATTTTAGTTTCCGATCCATTCATGTGGCATTGTCAAGATGGTAAACGATTTTCGCCCCACTAGGCCATTTAGTCTAGACACCAGCACACATTTTTCACTATCCCCACAAAATGACTACCTTTTCTTCAATTGTAGTGAAGAAAATGTGATCATGGAGCCTAAGCCTATTTTTTGCGAGCGATTTCCTGATCAGTGTGATTCGACGTGTGACAGTGCTAGTTACCTCTGCAGGCATTTGCCAGAATGTGTTTATGCGTTGCGTGGGAGTTCATGTTGTTCTTATTATCCGAAAGCAACTGAGTCTTTAAGGCTCATGCTCAAGTATTGTGCTACGTATACTAGTGTGTATTGGAGGAATCTTGGTGTGACTAGTCCTTATAGTCAGGTTCCTGAGTATGGGATTCGGGTAGATTTCGATATTCCGGTCACCACACGGTGCCTTCAGTGCCAGGATATTAGCAAGGGAGGTGGGATGTGTGGATTTGATACCAAAACACAGGAGTTCTCGTGCTTATGTGACAAAGGAAATGTCACTACTTACTGCAAAGGTATTTTTTGGACTTTTTTTTTAAAGGAAAAACTTAACTAGCTATTTCTTAATCTTGAATTTATTTGTATGATTGTGCAGATCATGATGTTACTCAGCATAGTAACAGGAGAGTAGTTGCAGGTGAAATTTTGTAAAATTTGTTTACTCAGGGGCTTCATATTGTATAAGATTTGATTATGTTCATGTCCCTTTTTCCTTATTTAAAGATTTTGGGATTTTTTAGATTTTTGTTTCTGAAAATATACGTACATTGCAGGCACAGTGACTGCAGTTTCAGTTGCTGGAGGCGTAGGAATTGGGGCTGGGATATGGTATTTGAAAAAAGTGAGAGCAAAAGCACCAGTGACACATGGAGTTCAAAGCAATGAGAATAGACTTTTCTGAAGAATATATACTTAGATACCAATATCAAAGTGAAATGAAACACCTCCTTTCTTTTTATTGTACTTTTTTTTATTTATTCATTGTGCACTATTTTATTTTATTTTTATTTTTGAGATTTAGCGATACATTATTAAAAAAAACCCAATTTTGATTTGATTTTTATGTTAGTGTAATCAGTAATGTATTAACATTAATTAACACGTGGAAAAAAGTCTAAAATTAAGTTCCATTAATTCTACAAATTAAGTATAACTCAGTTAATTAATTATCTGTGATCAGCACTCCACTTTCAATGAAAGCACAAGCTTCTTGTTTCTTACAAATAAGCTAAGAAAATATGTATGAAATAACAATAACTCAAGAAAAAGGGTAAAAAATGTAAAAAAAAAACAAGAGCAAAATGCATGTGTAATTAATGTTAAATTAACATGCTTTAGTAACAACGCAATTGAGAGAACCAGCATGAGCAGTTAAAATAGGAACCAAAGATCCTGTAGCTACTGTAAATGACTGAGCTCGCGAATAAGCTGGATCGCAGCTTCCCCATCCTGATGGATTAAAATAAGCACCGTTCAAAAAAACATCCTTGGATGACCTCCATTTCCAATTCTTCCAATAACTCGGATCCTCGTCGGTCTCTCTCTTCGTTACCTGTGGTACAAGTAACAAAACATACATACATACATATAAATACGTACCAGGACCTTTTACGGGTATACTACGTACGCACAAGAAGTTGCATGCATGCTTAAGTACCTCTTTGTTGTTAGGATCATTTGGAGCTGTAAAATAGTTCCCTTCACTTAAAATAGTTGGATCGGCACTCCCTCCGATTGCATACATTATCCACTGGTCATACTTATTGTTGGCCACGTGGGCGTACCCATTCCTAACCCTGTAATTTTCACAAAGTGATTGAGATCGATCAATTCTAATAAATACTTGTTTGTTGGGGCCGGGGATCTTGGAATTTCATAATACTCCCTCTCTCGTACTCTGTTCCAGGATTAGAGTACTGATCAGTTCTTGACGACGTATTAAGGTTTTTTTAAGACATATCATTAGTTTTTTCTTCAATAATGAATTTCAATCCTACTAAAAATTGGCCCGTAACATTTTGGTAATTCCTTTTACTCAAACTTTTTTATTTTGAGTCGTCCTAAGATCATATATACACGTTGTAAAAAAAACCCATTAATTTGAGAGAAATTTTATATATTTATCCGAGTATAGATATCTCTCTCTAAAATAAACTTAGTATGCGCGTATAAAAATAAAAAGTCAATTTTGAACAGGCCAGCTTATAGCCCGCAAGGCATTCATTATTATTAGAGGATCCTCACCTAGGCATCCTTTGAACAAGATCAGGCCCAAAATGGTTAAACACTAGTGTAACTTTCATGTCTTTATCAGCTGTGAAGTCATCTCTATGTCCAAGCAGCATCACCTGCAAGTTCAATATAATCAGATACGTACCCACCCTACTAGTACTAGCTAGCTATATACGTACCACCATTTACATTAAATAAAAAAACATTAAACGTTAGTTACATGCATGCATGCATGCATGCTTGCTTACTTTATCATGCTGAGTCAAGTAGTTATTAGACAATGTAACAGCAGTAGAGGCATGAGTAACATCAATAAGTCCATCACTACACCGAGCCAACGAGCAATGATCAATCCAAACATTCGACGATGCAAAAACAGTAATCCCGTCTCCGTCGCTCCCTAGCCGATGCCCTACATGTTCCGGCGTGCTCCTAACAAGCCCCGCCATACCAGGCTTACAATCATGGATACTAATCCCATGAATAATCACATTGTTAACCCCTTCTAAAGTAATACACACCCCATTCGCAATCTCAACTTTAACTCCCCTCCCATCAATAGTCTTGTAACTATTCACAATCAGCTCATTTTCCAGTTTAAGTACCATGTCCCTTTCAAAAATGATCCAAAGCGGGTCGGACTGTATCACTCCGTATCGGAGCGTGCCGGGTTTTGGGTCAGTGGCATCGTCAGTCGGGTCGTCGACCACGTATATTTTCCCATTTTTGCCCCCTAGAGCGGATTTTCCAAAGCCGATGGCACAGTCAGCCAAGGCTTGGCGATTGGATGCCCATTCCGGGTTTGATCGCCAGCAAGAGTCTATAATGTTCATGTCATATTTTTTGAGCTTGTAGTGTACTGGATAAAGAGCTTGCATTGTTGAAGCAAAATTCAAGGTTAGAAGGAATGTGAGAAAGAGGAAGGACTTTGGGAATGTTAATGCCATGGTCTAGAATTTTTATTGGAATTTATTATTGGGAAATATATAGATCGAGTCCCGTACATATATATATATATATATATATATATATATATATATATATAATTGGGTTTATATCATGTGTATGTAATAATTAATATAATTAAACATGGAAAATGAGAAGGTGGTTACCATGTTGGATTTTATATTTTAATTAAAGAAATGTAGCTACATGTTTGGTTGGTATGCGTTTGGGACCGACGTGTTTGCACGAGTGTTTTGCTGGCTGGCTGGCTTGTTTAAAGAATTCTTTCGTGCCAGCATCAATTATATACCACAATGTAGACTACTTATGTATTAATATTGCAATTTTTATTTCACCCTTCAAAAATAACTCTTTTCTTCCCATTTTTTTCGTTTTTCCAATTTCTTATCTTCTTGCCGCGCGCGGAGGGAGGATTTGAAATTTTATTTTCATACTTGTATATGAATTCATTTTCCTTGAAGATTGACTTCATTTTATTTAATTAATTGATTGATTAATGGCCGCCCACAAAATTGGTGTCCCTCTACTTGACCCATAAGTCAATTATCTGCCCGAAATTATAATTCGTGCCTAGTTTGCCAATGCTTAGCTCAGCCCAAAAGGAGAATGTTATAAAAAAAAGGTTTAGGATAAAAAGATACTCCTGAATATACGTATTGTTTTGGGTTGTTAGACAACTAATTTAGGCCCACCTAAGTCCTAACTAACTACTAATTTAGGCCCAACTACGTCCTACTAACTGGTTATAACATCCATATTATCATTTTAATGACCAGCGCAAACCCAGCCTGACTAAGTTAGGTTTATAGCACATCAATTTGGTGGGCTGACTTGGGTCTGTTTCAGGCTTACCTTGGAAAGCCTCAGGCCCGCTCATCTACCTGGATTTGATTGTTTGGTACCACTAGCACTATGACTATGACTATGACTATGGCTTGAAAACAAGAACATCCCTTTCGGCACCAAGCAATGCAAAAACACCTTTGAATTGTGGCATAAATCTCTGGCTTAAAAAAGCAGCAAGTCTAATCTTATATATACTACATGCATAAGCAAATGATGATTTTAATATGTTTAGCTTTGGAAAGTGAACCCAACTCAACGCCGGCGAGCATCTATATCAGCCGGTACATGATGTATGCCGCCGGATCAATGCGCCCAGGAAGCTGATTCTTCGTCTGCATTGAAATACAAATACAAGTGATGGAAACAAAACTAACAAATTCAATGTTGCACAAATGGAAGGCATATAAAATACTACGGACCTCCCCAGAGGATACACAAGAATATTCCCTTGACATTGCCCTTAAGAATGGGTTCTCCATCCTCATAATGCGTTTGAGCTTCTCCTGCTTACTCTGCGTATTCGTATTAATCAGTAATTAACTACAAGTTCATATCCAAAAGTATGTTAAGGTCAAGTGCATATCCCTAACATTAGTTACAGATGTAATCGTGGTGGTATTCTAGTACTCGACTAGCTAGTTAGAATGCAAGTAATAACATTAGGAATTTCATGTCCCTTTATTATAATCTAAAATTAGACATGTTTCTCTGATTGGAACGGTCTACGTACAAAGGAAAGTCATGTACTATCTATCTATAGGAGGGGTAGGGGGTAGGGGGTATAACTTAACATGGTCATAAAGAATTATGGAATGTTCCGGTTCAGTCACCAGAACTAGAATACCTAGTGGGACGCTAGGTTCTGCAAATAAAACAGTTGTTAAATTTCCAGAATGATAATAGAGATAGATTCTATATTAAGAGTGATCATGCATATAGAATCAACTTAAACAAATTAAATCATATTCTGCCTCCTGCTAAGAACAAAAGTACGCCATATAATTTCAGAAGCCCTTTTGTTTCCAGCACTTGCACATTTGACTAACAAGCCATTCTCATTCCAGAATGATTCGTTAATTCTATATACACTACCAAACTTGACAGTTTTCAAGATGTCCATATCTTCTGTCAAGTACTTGTACAACTCCTTGCAGCTGTAAGCATGCATGAAATTAAAAGCAAAACATTTGACCTGCTCTTCTACTAGAATATATTGTATTGCACCACTGAAATTAATGCCGGATCAATACGCCAATTAGTAGATTTTTTTTCTTATATATAGATTTATGAATGATCATCAAATAGTATATTTTTGGTTGAGCAGAATAAATTAGTGCCAAATTTATTCTAGCTAAAACAAAGTCTAACCTGGAAGTTGCACGAACGAACGTGACTGCCCCATTAGGGGATTGAGCCACAAACATGATGATAAGTTTTAGTATATCACAAGGCAAATCAGCCATTCCTGTTTTCTCTTGCTTCATATATATATAGTTACTGCAATTAAATGTAAAATATTAACTGATCATTAATGTAACCAAACAATAGAACAGCACCGCCTACAATGTTTCCAATATCACTCGGCATAACTACGATTACCCAAAGTGGTACCTAAATGTGTTATATTACTATCATTTAGTGTTGTTCTTCCTTTATATGTGCCGGCCGGAAAATAAACAGAATTAACATACATCATTCATCACATTTATAACTTTTTCTCTCCTGGGAAAATTAAAACCATGAACTTAAATATTTACTAGAGAACTCAACAACAACTTCTCACTTGCTTAATTAGATCAGATCGATGAAAAGAGCAATTAATTAAATAAATAAATAAAATTCTAAGCTCATGAAAACCCTTCTTCCAGAACAATCCCTCTACTGGAGTTGCAATCACTAACTTTAATTCCCAACTTACTGAAAAACATAAATCTACCCAAATTAAGTTGCATGCAGAATCAAACAAGTCTCTATCACACAAATGCACCAAATTATGACTTGTAATTTTCAATCTATAACCGTATTATATACACATGCACAGGGAATTAGCACAGCCAGATTGAAATAGGCATCTTATTTTAAAAAAAAAATTCCTCAAAAATTATTAGAATCAAGCACATTTTAATCCAAGATTCTGATTACCCAATTATAAAACATGCTCAATTAATGCAACAAAACACAAATATATATACTGGTACACTACATATATAAATATATATACACATATAGAGAAGAAGAAGAAGATACCTTGAAAGCTGCCGGTAGAGCAAAAGAAAGTTGCGAGTGATATGAAATTAAATTTTGTGTTGAAGAATTTATATTATTCTCCTTACATTCTCCGTCTGGAGTTTGAACTGCTCCGTAACGTGTTGCACTTCTCAGTTTATTTGATGACATCTGTTCTGACATGTGCATGTTCCAATGCATGCATTATAATTGCTCTCATTTAATATTTTTATCCCCTAATTTTATACTCCTCTCCCCCTTTCCCCCCCCCCCCCCCCCCCCCCCCCCCCCCCCCCAAAAAAAAAGAAAAAAAAGAAAAAAGAAAGTTGATTGGCACTTCTGTTCCTTCAAGTTGTCACTCATTTTTAAATTCGTCTCTAAAGTACCATTTTCGTTAGTTAGGTCCTTAAAATGGCATTTTATTGGCGTTTCTGTTCCTCCGACCCATTTTAACCTAAACCCGACCCATTTTGATAAAGTTTAACCCAACCCGACTCAGTTTGACCCAACCAAAATTTTTAATATTTTAAAATATAATAGTATTTTTAAAATAAGTTTAAAATAATAATTATATTTAGCTTTTTAAAAAATAATATTTAATTATTTAAAATAAATTATTATTATTAAAATAATAATTATTTTAATATTTTAAAATAAAATAATTATTTTCAAAATAGTTATTTTTAATATTTTAAAATAAAATATTAGTTTTTTTATAAAAAAATTAATAATTATATTTAATATTCTAAATAAATATTTTAAAATATTTTTATTTTAATATTTTAAAAGTAAAAATATTTTTGTAAATATTATTTTTAAAAATAATATTTACTTTTAAAATATTAAAAATTATATTTATTTTAGAATAATAAAAATAATAATTATTTTAGAATATTAAATATAATATTTATTTTAAAATATTAAAAATTATATTTAATTTAGAATATTAGAAATTATATTTAATTTAGAATATTAAAAATAATAATTATTTTATTTTTTATAATTTTTTTTGAATAATTATTATATTTATATTAATATTTATTTTAATTTTATAATATTTACTTTTAATATTCTAAAATAATTATTATTTTTATTATTCTAAAATAAATATTTTTAATAATTATTGTTTTTGAAGGAAAAATAATATTTAATATTCTGAAATAATTATTAAAAAATTTAAAATAATCTTAATAATTATTATTTTAAAAATTATTATTTTAAAATTAAAATAATCTTAATAATTTTTATTTTAAAAACTAAAATAAGCTTAATAATTATTATTTTAAAAATTAAAATAATCTTAATAATTATTATTATTAAATAATAATTTTTCTAATTTTTTTAATAAGTATTTCAGAATATTAAATATTATTTTTCCTTCAAAAACAATAATTATTAAAAATATTTATTTTAGAATATTAAAAATAATAAGTTTTTATAATATTAAAAAATTAAAATAAATATAATCATAAATATAATAATTATTCAAAAAAAATTAAATAATTATTTTTTTTTATTCTAAAATAAATATTATTTTTAATATTCTAAAATAAATATTATATTTAATATTCTAAAATAGTTATTATTTTTAATATTCTAAAATAAATATTATTTTTAATATTTTAAAAGTAAATATTATTTTTAAAAATAATATTTACAAAATTATTTTTTACTTTAAAAATATTAAAAATAAAAAATATTTAAAAAATATTTATTTTAGAATATTAAATATAATATTTATTTTAGAATATTAAATATAATATTTATTTTAGAATATAAAAAATAATAATTTTTTGAATTTTATTTTAAACTTATTTTAAAAATATTATTGTATTTTAAAATACTAAAAATTTGGGTTGAGTCAAACTAGGTCGGGTTGGGTTAAACTTGGTCAAAATGGGTTGAATTTAGGTTAAAATGGGTTGAAGGAATAGAAACGCCAATAAAATGCCACTTTAAGGACCTAACTGACGAAAATGATACTTTAGGGAAGACTTTAAAAATGAATGACAATTTGGAGGGACAGAAGCGTCAATCAGCCAAAAAAAAACATGAGAAAAATACAATTAATATGATGAGTTATTTTTTATACTAATAAATTGATTTAGTTACCCCTCGTTAGATATACTTTATCCCATTATTTTAAGAATAAAAAAAACTCTACATTTAATCATATTTTTTTGGGACGAAACGAGTAATTATTACTATTCTGTTTTATCTTTTGGCCGTGAGGGCTCACTACCAATTTAGGACTATCAACAGATGGCCCAATTCCAATTTGAGTTTGATTATTATTTTGTAAATTTGAATTAACGATTTTAAAAAATAATAAGATCGGAATAAGTAGATATTATCTAATTAATGAATACAACAATTGAATTAATAAATTGGTTACAAAGTTGAGATACTGTAGAGACTGGATAAGATCCCACTTAGTTATAAATCCTAATTAAATTCTGCAAATGATATACAAGTCAACAAATCTTAAGATAAAATTGAATTGCGATTAAAGTAAAATTCTAACAAAATAAGATAAAATAATAATGTTTAAGTCCCTCTTTAATACCCACATTCACTTAGGCCAATTTTTATTGTCATGTATAACAAGACGCTTAATTAGTCTTTTAAGTTCTTTTTCTTTTGTTGACTTCTTCGAATATTAAGGTCTATAATTAATTTTTTTTTCATTTTTCATTTTTATTATTTAACTTAGTATACTAAAAAATATTATTTAATAAAATTATGTCAAAATGCAAGTAAACTTTAATATTTATCCTTTTAAAGAGATTAATGAAAAAAAAAGGAATATTTGCATAAAATATACAATAAAGATAATACTTCCTCCCACAAACAATGGGAGGTCGAATTCCTTTTTGCATGTCTTATTAGGATTTTTTTTAAAATTTATACTTATATATATATATACACACACCAAAAAGTGATACTAAATTTGTCTTTAAATAAATGCGGGTACACCTGGTTTTCATTTAGATTTATCTTTAATATTAATTGCTCAAGATTATAGTGGGTCCTATATTATATTATAATTTTTGAGCAATCAATGATAATATATATTTGAGAACCAAAATTTGAGATTTTCATTTGTGTCCCCAAGCAAACCTCTTCATATAATACTCACATCTTCCATATTATTTGATTATTGTTGATTTTTTAAATCAACTTAAAAAAAATTTAAACTCAAAGTTAATGTAAATTTTTTAAAATTTTAATCAATATAATAAATTATTTAAAAAATATTATGCATTGTAAATTTTATTGTTTCATAATTGTTTATGAGTCATCTCAATTTTTTGATATTGAAAATATCTCAAACTAACTTTAAAAAAATCAATAATGGTCATATAATATGGATAAAAGTCCTTATTACTATTTTAGGTTGTCCCAAGTTAAATGTTTATTTACCTTAAATAATTTATTTTTTACAATAATTTACCTATAATACCCTTATTATTAATTGTCATATTTATATTCTTTATGCATATTTATAGTGTATCACTAGTCATGTGCAAAAAATTATACAATTAAATAAGAATTTAAAATATGAATAGTTTTGTCATTTTATCTTCTTTATTAATATATGTAAAAAGTCAATGTAAGGGAGGAAGTAAAATTTAAAAATGTTACACCAATATAACTTTAAAGAAAAGTCTGATATTGTTATTTAAAGAGATTATATCCATGTTTAGCTATCTTCCCACCAATCTCATCCATGTTTAAACCTCATCCATCAAGATCTCTTGTTGGTTGTAATTTTACAGTTTAATGAGTTCTTTTTATTTTTTTAACATTATTTTTATGATATAATTAAGGCTTAAATAGTACTCTTTCTGTTTCAAAATTAGAGATAAATTTTGACTTTTTTAGAGACAACTTGCGACATCCTAAAATTCAAAATTGATACGAAGTTATTTAATTTTAATACAAATAAATATAACAATTGTAAACTAATTATAAAGTACTACTAAGTATTATATTTGTTGTTTTCAAAACTTGAATGAAATTATATTAATTTTGAGTTTTCAGATTTCGCAAATTGATTATAAAAATTAAAATGTATCTTTAATTTTGGAACGAATGGAATATGATCCGGTAATAAGTGTTGGTCAAATTATAACTACTAACAAATTCAATTCACAAGTTTCGCACAGGTGAAAATTAAAATTAAACTATTTAATAACTAATGAGTTCACTATGGTATGCTTTATTAATTACAAATTGTTTATGGCAAGTGGAAAACATTTCTTTAAATTATTAGTTTTTATCATAAATAGGAGGAACAAATTAAATACCATTGTATTTTGACCGTCTTATTTCAAAAAGGATAAACATTTTTATCCAAATCATTCATTTTCTCTATCTAAAAAATATAGGTAATTCAAAAAACAAAACAGAAATAGACTATTATATTCTGAAACAGGTTTTATTTCCTTTAATCTACTTCATATACCCATTTTGGGCCGAGAAACCATTTAGAAAAGAGTCCTTCTATGGGGACATGGAAATTGGATATTTTCAAAATAAAAAAAATTGATTTTTGTTGTGACTCCTAAAAAATGTATATTATTTATTCTAACTGGATTTTTTACAAAAAAAAAATATTTTAGGTGTAATTTGGATACATATACAAGAATAGTGTTATACAGACTGTACAACACTGTTCTTGTATATGTATCCAAATTACACCTAAATTATTTTTTTTTATAAAAATTTCAGTTAGAATAAATACTATACATTTTTTAGGAGTCACAACAAAAACCAAAAAATAATATAAAAAAAATTGGAAATGTCCAATTTCCGTGTCCAATTTCCATGTCTGCCAAGACTTATTGTTTAGAAAAACCATAGACCAAATCCCTCCATCTATCTTATCGAATAGGAAACTGATAAATTAACAACATAAAATGATATTTTCATAATAAAATCGTCACTCTATATAACTACGGTTTTCATCGTCGTTATACATCTATAACGACACTTTTATTCTGAAAATATCAAAAAATTTGTAAAAATATCAATTTTCTATCGAAAATACTCCAAGATCATTGAAAGTTAATTCTAAATATTTTTGAACTCAAAGTTCTTAAGATTTGTTAAAAATTACGAAACAATAAAATTAAATTTACACTTTTTTTTATATAAAACAAAAGGTGTACAATATAGTAAATTGATCAGATTTAAATCTAATACTTTGAAAAGTCTCATCAACAATGATTTATTAATTAGTACACACAACTTATGATCTGTTCATTGCTATACATATGTACACCATTAAGTTGAGAAGCTAGCTCTAGGTGATCACACACAAGTAAAATTATGAGCACCCTTTCTTAAAAAAAATCAGGTGCCTATAAATAATTGATACATACTCCCATGCATTAGCTAGGGTATTAAAATTCAGGTGAATTTTTATCCCTTTGGCTAATCACAATGTGCATGGACAAAAAAAAACAGAAATTAACATGGGAATTTCAAAATTTACTATATATATATATATATATATATTATACATTATGATAATCAGCAAGCTTTGTAGGCAGCGCAGCGCAATGGACCGGCATCGGATGTTAGAGCTGGAACCATAGACCCATCAAGGACTATAAATGACTGAGCTCGAGAGTAGTTTGGATCACAGCTCCCCCATCCAGATTGAACAAAGTATGCTCCATTCATAAACTTGTCCTTAGAAGATCTCCATTTCCAATTTTTCCAACCACTTTTAACCTCTCTCTTTGTAACCTGTTAATTATGCATTAATAATCAGCATTTGGGACAAATGAAACCCAATAATCATTTAAAAGTTAAGCGATAATATATATATATATATATATATATATATATATATATATATATATATATATATATTAATGCATGATTAAAATGTAAAAAATTAATTTGATCTTTCAATTTATCATGTTGTGAGGATATCGTCCTTCAATGTCTATAATTGCATGCCAAACCTATAGCTTCCTTCGGTTGTTCAAAGTAGACTCAAGTTTATATCATAATTTTTTTCATTTCAGATGATACATGCATATATGATTTTATAGAAGAACAATTATATACTATGTAGAATTCTAACACTTGAAGAATGAGTGATGAGGTTCTGAAATGAATCATATCGAACCACACATTATTTTCTCTTTATTTGTACACAACTGTTAGTGCACATAAAACTACTCTCATAAAACGATCAATTGGATGATGGAGTTCGTATTCTAGTCGATACACACTCAACTACAAATATATATGTACTCAAATATTCCTAGTTATTTAAGTGCAAATATATATAGTACGTAGTACTCAACGTACATGCATGTACCTCTTTATGTTGGATATTAGGTGCCATGAAGTAATTTCCTTCGCTAAATATAGTTGGATTGGCACTGCCGCCGATAGCATACATCTGCCACTCGTCGTACTTATTGTTGGCTACATGCGCATAACCTAGCCTCACCCTGCGATATTATCCAAGTCTATAAAATACCCATATGATATTTATATATGCATAGTACGTAATATTAAGCTAGCTAGCTATATATATACGAGATAATATTTCATATATAGGGCAGAAATATTGGGAAAGCAAGGTATGTATGTATATAGATATGATCATTTCAATTCACCTTGGCATCCTTTGAATTAGACCAGAGCCGAAATGATTGAAAACTACGGTAACTTTCATAACTTTATCTGCTACAAAGCTATCTTTATGCCCGAACAACATAACCTGAATTAAGACGAACATAGGTAGGAGGTATAAGGTAGGCACTATTAGTAACTTGATCTTTAGTGCAAATGAGTGATGATTATGGAGATGTACGTCGTAAAGTTCATCATGATCATATATGTGTCTGCATATATATAAATATTACATGTATATATATTATTTATTTATATCTAACTCAAATTCACAAACTAATTAACTTTAATAATTCAAAGAGTAGCCAGTAGCGTACTTACTTTATCATGTTGGGAGAAATAATTATTGGAGATGGTAATGCCGGTGGAAGCATGAATGACGTCAATAAGGCCATCGCTACACCGCGAAAGAAAGCAATGATCAATCCAAACATTGGAAGAAGCAAATATATCAATTCCATCCCCATCAGAGCCAAGACGACGACCGACATGGACTGGACTGTTCCGAACAAGGCCAGAATTCCCGGGCTTACAATCATGAATACTAATCCCATGTATAATCACATGGCTAACCCCCTGTATAGTAATACAAGCCCCATAAGCAATCTCCACCTTTGCTCCTCTCCCATCTATAGTCTTAAAACTATTTATCATCAGCTCATTCTTTAGTTTTATAACCATGTCCTTACCAAAAATGATCCAAAGAGGCTTTGCTTGAATGACACCATACCTAAGTGTACCGGCCTTGGGGTTTATAGGATCGTCGGAGGGATTGTTAACTATGTAAATTGCACCGTATTTTCCTCCTATTGCGTCTTTTCCAAACCCAACGGCACAATCGGCTAGGGCACGGCGGTTGGCGGCCCAATTTGACCTGGACCGCCAACAAGAGTCTATTTTGTTCATGATTTTCTTAGGAGTGGTACTGGGTTTTGGATAGTAGCTAGCTTGCATGGTTAATACGAAATAACTAATTAAAAGAGTGAAAAAGAATAATAGGGAGGTCATTGCTTATAATTGTGAGTTATTTGTAAACTTGAAATAAAATGAAGAAATTGGACATATATATATATGTATGTGTGCGCGCGCGCGCATAGGGGAGGGACAAGGTGGTGGTGCCCATGATAATGAGAATTTAGTTTTTTTTTGTTTTATTATTATTATTATTATTATTATTATTATTATTAGGTCTGTCAAGAATTTTGGGACGTGATTGCACGATTTATGTGGTTGTAAGACTTTTGCAATTCTTTGCCTTGGTTTCTAGAAGTGGAGAATTTAAATAGCATTTGACATCAAAAAGTGTTGGTAAGTTATTTATCTATGTGTACGGACACTATGAAATACTTGTTTGACTTGATGTTTAAATTGGATATGGTCACCAAGAGATGCTAAGAATTATATATATATATTCTTATTGTGGAACTTGTATTGTCTTGAAGCTAGAAAAGCACATGATTACTGGCTGAAATTTTTAGCGGCAAGATTTATCATTTGCTGATTGTATATATAGAGAATGCACGTAATTTCTTATAAAGGTTTTTGTCAAGTTTATTAACCTCATAAAATTTCCAAGATAAAATTTCAAATATTGTTTCTTATATGTATAACATGATAGATTTAATTAATTATTTCAGGCGAGCACCACTAAGAGGCTTGAATACATTGAAGTACCCTTCAGGACATCGATATATATATATATTCAAGTTATTCTTGATAGTTGTTAGACTGCAATAATATTATACTCCATCCGCCCGGAAGAAAAGTGAAGTATTCTTTTAAATTATTGACTTTTTCATTTTTACAAATATTAAATTTCCAAAGGGCACAATTCTGTTTTTATTTGTTTAGGAAAAGAGAGTTTATTTTAATGGCTCCATCGCCCAAATTATACCAAATAGAAAACAATACACAAAATGATTTGACATTTTAGCTATAAGTGCATAGCTAGGACACATTCAACAAAATTTGATGATTTTTTTTTATCTCAACTTTAAATTTAATGGCCAAACTTAGTTATTGAGGACAAATATTGGGGTGGGGTGGGGTGGGGTGGGGTGGGGTGGGGTGGGGGCGGGGCGGGGGGCGGATCTCAGTGACTAAACCTCAATATTTGAAACAAACTATACATGTATAATAATAAAAATAATAATAATAATAATAATAATAATAATAATAATAATAATAATATAGTATTATTATATCTAAATCTATGTAGCAACATATATACATGTAAACGAAAATTACAAATACCTCGTACTTGGAACAGCAAATTAACTTATATTGAATCAAAATATATAATAATGAATGTTACAATTAAAAAAGCAAAAATAAAATGTTACAATTATTTAACCTAACAAATGAATATAATTAATTTAAATATTGGCAAAGCCCACCTAGTAGCCTAGCCCTTATTGCTTACACACATCAACAAATAATCCATCTAACAATAACTAATCACGCATGCAAATAATTTAATTATATAGCTAGAAAATTTGGCCCCCATGCAAATCTAAGCGTAGCTACACATTCCATACACACACGAACTCCCTTTCTTGCACTTATTGTTGCAACTCCCGCAATGCTTCTTGTTAGACAAACGGTTAACACACTGGCCTTTGCAACATATCTCCGGGTACTTGCATTTCTTTCCACACAAGCCGCAATTAAGTTTATCCGTCATCACATTAACACACTTTTTCCCGCAGCAATCCGGCCCTGGGCTGCCGGCCACTCGACACACTCTAGGGTACTTGTTGCATGTCATTATGGCACGTTGTTTTTGGGCCAGAAACCGGCTACTCCCTCGTAGTGAGATTGGTGTTTGTTCACTTTCCGGTAGGGCATCCGCGGCAGCATCCTCTCTGTTGTCATGATCATAAGGTGTTGCCAAATGAGTGGTGGCTAGAGCCATAAGCATGGCTAGAACTAGTAAGATCACACTTAGGGACTTCATACTTAATTTGTAGTATTTGTGAGTTTTAGAGGGAGAGCGGAGTTTAAATGGAGATGAAAGTATATGAAAGAATTGGATGGAGTCCTATAAAGATTGATGACAAGCGTACGTATTTATAGTAAAAACGAATAGGGTACGTAGGGACTAGGGTCTTTTATTTTTTTGGTGTTTTGACTTGTTTAGTGGGATGGTCTAATTTAATGGCTCCGATCCATGTGACAAGTTAGAGAAAGTTAGGCACTTAAAGAAATATTATCTAATCTAAAAATTTTAAGGAATTGTAATATTATACTATGTATATATATATTGTAGTGTTCCTACGGATTGCAGATTT
This sequence comes from Panax stipuleanatus, assembly GCA_020205555.1. Classification (NCBI taxonomy): domain Eukaryota; kingdom Viridiplantae; phylum Streptophyta; class Magnoliopsida; order Apiales; family Araliaceae; genus Panax; species Panax stipuleanatus. The sequence goes on along the minus strand of CM035125.1, from coordinate 6,044,351 downwards.
TAAACCCTACCAGTTAACCTTCTTTTAACTAGAAATTTGTTGGATAATTAAATTTGTTCCAGCTTAAGGACCCGGCCGTTTGGAGAAGAAGAAAGAAACATAGATGAAATAATATTAAGGATCTCTTTAAATTAAGTGTTATTATTATTATTATTAATTATTTTGGAGTAATTGAGGAATATGTATAGAATATTAATATTTTCATGCTTTTTATTTTTGATTGGTGTAAAATGTTTACCACTCTTAGCTAATTTTTTCATTTTATGGTCACTTTAATTCACACGTACCAAACCATATACATACATATTACTAAACCAAATTTAAGTACCAAGTATAAAAGGAATAGCTTGGTCAACTTTAATTACTTCTCTTTTTCCCCTTAAATTAAATTATATTAAATCAGTTCGACCAAATTTAACGCATCGATAAGGATCAATTCTACCTAATTCAAGTCCAAAATGGTTGTGAGGGCCACAAAAACCGTTACATGAGCATTTGAGGATTGTTTGAAATTGTGAGTAGCTAGTTTAGTTATATATATCTTCTTTGTTTTGACTTTAGATTATATATACACAAACCGTAAACATAAGACTTGAATCTTGACCCACGGGTCGTAACTCGCAACTTGCAATTGGTTTACATTTTTTATAAATCTGAAACTCTTATCCTTTTTAATTAAATAATGCTACTATCATATAATAAGTGTCACATAAAGCTCACATACTGCATTGGTGACACTTATGAATTTGTTGTTAAGTTAAGTGGGTCATGTCAACAACAAATCAATGAGTAGCACCCATGCAATATGTGAGTTTTATGTGACACTATTACGTGATAGTAGCATTGTTATTTTTAATTAGAAGTTTACGTTCAATCGACAAGGTATATACTTTCTCCATACCAAATTATAATATCTTTATTAACTTTGAAAAATATAATTTATTAAAAATTCTGAAATGATAAATCTTATACTTATTAATATATTTTTAAGTAGTTTAAAATATTAATCATTGTATTAATTGGAACTAAATATTTTATATCAATTTTAAATTTTAAAATATCTCACATTTGTCCACACCATATTTTGAAACGGATAAAGTACATTCTAAAGTCTAAATACTTAGATTCCGTTCCCCTTCATAATTCATTCATCTACACCCTCCAGATTTTCGATTTAAGCTGCACGCTTGTCCTATCTAAAATCTAACCCCTCAAAACTTCTTCCATAATTTTATGTTTTGCCATAAAATCTGGTAATGGAGATTGGAGTGAGAATTTTTGAAACAAAAACCTGGAGGTAGAAAAGTTTTGAGCGATTAGATTTTGGATTGGACACGTGTGAAGTTGGGATCAAAAGTTTGGAGGGGTCTGGACATATGGCATCTGGATGAGAGTTGAGTCGACTAAGGGGGTGCTTGATAAAATTGAATGAAATAGTTCTGAATGTTTAAGTATTCTGAATGAGCTGAATGAAGTAAAATTTTGAATACTGAATGAAAAAAATTGTTTGATAATTCATATGTCTGAAACATCTGAATAACAGATTTTTATTATTTTATCCCTATGAAAAAATTTAAAATTATTGTAAATTTATTTAATATTACTTAATATAATAGTTAATATTGTAAAAAAATATAAAATACTTCATTCAGAAGTCATTCAGCCAAAAAAATTACACTTGACCATTCAGCCCAAAAATTTAACCGATTGATCAGCCATTCAGACAATTTTTATTCAAAACAAACACACTGAATGATTGACCTCAGCTCTAATCAAACAACCCCTAAGCTCCCCTCCAGACTCCATCAATCCATACTCCTCTAGATTTTCCATCCCACTTCTTCTTTGAAAATAAAAAACAAAAACTTACTCCTCTTTGAATCGCGAGTAGAAAAGCATTTTGATTTTTGATTGGGTGATGTAGAGCATATGGGTCGTTGAACCTGCACATGAACAGTGTCTACTCTAGTATCATATTGAAACATCCAACTCAAAACTAATTGGTTATGAATGAAGTAGCCTCTCAAGTTATATATTGAGTCTTCATGTCTTAAATGTGGAACTTTATATCTCAACAAGGAATAACAAAATACAAGGAGAATACGCGTGTGTGGCTGAGATGGAAGTTTGGAGGAGTCTGAACTAAGAGAGTATGGAGGTCTATATAAATGTAATAGTCCTGGCCAAATAGTGGAAATAGTTTTGTATAAAAAAGGAAGAAAAAAACTTCTTGGGTTTAAATAAGAACTTCAAATACGCTCATAGTAGAAACATAACATTGAGATGAATAATCAGTAATTTTGTTGGTCATTAGTATCACCTATATAACAAAAGTTACATGCAAAAACATTACATTTCATAAGCACATAATTGAGGGATAACATGCTATGTATATGATTTCGCATAATCATGAATATAGGGATACCGTGAATACCTACTGATCAATAAAGCAAGGTACTTATCATAAAATAATAATTCCATGCATTTCTTTTATAATCATAAATTTATTTCTATAACATAATTTTACAAGAATAATAGTAACATAATTTTACAAGAATAATAGAATCAATTACACGATCATCTAAGTGACAACACTCTTTATTTCTTTCATACAACCATCAATACCCTAAACTATAGCATAAACTTTTGTTATAACCACACAAACTTTAATTTATTTCATTCTCTTATATATGTTTGGCCGTTGTCAAATTTCTAAGCGTAGCTACAAATCCCATACAAGCATGAATTTCCCTTCTTGCACATGTTGTTGCACCCCCCACAATGCTTCTCGTCTCTAGAAGGATTCACACATTTGCCTTGGCAGCACATCTCCAAGTACTTACACTTCCTCCCACACTTGCCACAATTGGCCTTATCCGTCATCACGTCCACACATTTTTTCCTGCAACAGTCTGGACCAGCGCTGCCCTTGGCATCACAAACCCTAGGGTACCTGTCGCATGTCTTCCAGGCACGGGGATTTTGTGCAAGAAATCGACCCGTTCCTCGAGGAGAAGATAATTCTTCTTTGTTAAGATTAAAATTGTTGTTTTTTTGGGCATCAAGAACTGATTCTTCAGTAATTGGTGTCGAGAAATTCATGAGAAATGTGGCCGTTATTACAAGGAAGATGAACAAGATCTTGGACAACTCCATTTTGATAATTGTGTTTGTTGAGAGAGGGAGAAAAAGAGATGAAAACTAATGGCTTTGGATGGGAATGAAGGGAAACTGATCATAATTAGGTATTTATAGAGGGAATTAGAAAGGAAAATGCGTACAAGGTATGTTTAATTAATGTGGTCGTCTCTATCAAGTGTTACATGTAAGTAAAGGGAAGTTAGGCTTTAAAGAATTAATTAATTCTGTCCAAAAAATGGGGAAGAGGAGAAGAATCACAAAATTGTGGTACATGAGCAATATCGCATGTCGTAGGAAATCTGATTATAGGTGATAAACTTGTGTACGGATACGATTAAGTGTTAAAACCAAGGATAAAGAAATGATCATATACACATCTCCTATACTTTTTTTGAATCTTATGTATTACTCCACTTTCCTAAAGCAATTCTATTTTTAAGATATATTTGTATCAAATGTAGTATCAACAAATATTAAACCATTCAATTTTTTTATTTCGAATTTTCATTGTTTTTGTTCTTCTTGTCATGCAAGTTAATTAGTATACCACAATACTCTCTCGGTCTCTCCATCCTAGAAGGAAGTCTTGTCCTTTTTACCTACAAATATAATACAGATATAATTTTATGGATGATCTTTATAATAGTAAATTAAAAGGCTAAAATTTATTAGCAACTCTTTTTTTATAAAAAAATAATACGTCAAATTATTTCATACGCTCACCCAAACCTTTATCTTTGAAAAAAGGAAAGAAAAAGAAGCAAACTAATTAATACTCTCTTTGTCCCACGATAAAAGTCGCTCTTTTTATTCGGAGGGAGCATAATTTGTCTCTGTTTTTTTTGTTGTGTCGTGTGCGTGTTTTAACGGAGGGAGTTTGACATGATTACTCGGCTACTTTGGGTGGCAAACTTTATGGAATAATTACTACGTACGTATAGCCTATATATATACTTTAAAACCCTCGCAGAAGTTTACACATTTTAACGAATTAGGATCCTCTCCATTTCAAGTAAATGGAGAGTCTTCATTTTATGGTCCAGATTTAAAATGTGCGCTCTCTCTCATGTTAACATGATATCACATTCTTTTATATTTTAAATATGGACCATAAAATAGAGAGTTTCCATTCACTTGAAATGAAGAGAGATCCTAGTCTCATTTTAACGTGCATAGCCATTACCATGTCCACATGCAAAAATTTGTTGACCATGCAGCACTAAGCTTCTCTCATCTCATGCATATAATATATATATGGGATGTTATAACTAAAATGGAAAAGAAATTGATATTTTTACATGATTTTTTTGATATTTTTATATGAGAAGTGTAAAAACTGTCACTATAAGATTTAAAACAAAGCGACGATTTTCATATAAAAATATCAAAAAATCATTTGAAAATATCAGTTTTCAAATGAAAAATCTCTTCTTTTATCTTTCAAGATAACAACTGAATTAAAACATATATACTATATAAAGTTCATGATCAAATTACATACTAGTAGTAATTGAAAAATTATTACGGAGAATAATTATTACTAATTAATTAATTATACGTGGACGTGGTTAATTAAACCTGATCAACGATCGACCAAATGAATCTGTTTGTGTGAACCTGGCCTTGAATTCCTTGTCTCTACTCTAGAGGCTCCGAATTGGTGTGCTGGAATAATTTGTGGAGTAATTAATTTCCTAAAACCCACGTTGTCAATGTACATATATCCATTTAGAAGGAAAGGCCCCCCTGAGGAGTTTCTTTCTTCTTCTAAATCAGTTACACAACCACTTTACGTACGGCGGTTCCTTAATTAATACTTCCTCAAATATTTCATCAACAACAAAAACAAAAATCTAATTTTTTAAATTTATTAATTTAATAGTAATGACATCATAATAAAATTATAATACTAACAAATTTGGGACCGGATATTGTGTCAACGACCATTTTTATATAACACTATTTTTTTATAAATAAAACTCTTTTTGTAAAAAAAATATAAAAGAAGAGTACGTTATATATAAATTAAGAGGTGGTTAGATTTTACATTCACGTGACGTCTTCGTTGGCGTTTGACTTTGTTCTTTGGGTCAATTCGGTTTGGCTAAGGTTGGGTTAATTTCCAGTAGTACTGCAGACTTGAGAGCAAGTAGGAGTAATTGATTGGAACAATTAATTAACTACTAATTTTGATTCATTGATTGTGACATGATGCACATGATATTGAGTTCTCCGGCCTCTTTTTTTTTTTTTTTGTTCTTTTTTAAAACTAATTAAGTAATTTGGTATTGAATGCGATTAGACTTATTTTCTTAATATTATTTTTTCATAGAACAAAATAGTTATCATTATAATTAAAAGAAGTTACACTTGTTTATTTCAAGTGTATTCAACACAAATTTTAATTTTTTGTTTGAAAACAAAAAACCAGACAAGAAAATTAGGAGTCTCATTCCAATGGAAGATCAGTGTTTGGCCATTTTAATGTTTAGTATATCGAATCAACAAGCATTTCTCCATGCATGCATGGCGTCAGCCATGAACAAATATGGTGGTGATCATCCTATCCTACCAACAAGTTGTAGCTAATTCAGCCACTTCTAATCTTAACTAAATTTCGTAGAAGAAATAATATTGTTTTATGTGACTCACACGTTTCTCTCTCCTTCAATTCATGATTATGTTTGAACATGCAGTGAAATGTTCCCTTTTACCAGCATTTTGTGCTATTAATGGGACATTCTACGTACGATGATCCTAATTCCTACAGTAGTAATTAATAATACAGAACAATTTTTTTTTATTGCATTACCAGGCCTTGCCATTCAAGGTGGTAGATAACATAATAAAAGCTTGCGCTTTCATTATTCCATTATCAAATTGTTTGTGCCCAATATATTTTACTACTATTAATTTAAACACGAGTGAGTTGCATGCATGCACCAAGCGCCGTAAAACTAACTACCAGTAGAAATTAATCTACCAGCTCGTCATGCGCATAATAACATATTCTCATACACACAAAATTGGATCCCATTACCATGAAGTTAATTTTATGGTAAGTTGGTCAATTGATCAACAGGGACGAAGCCAGGATTTGATCTTAGGGGGCAAGAATTTTTTTAACAACATAATATATATTTAGGAAAAGGGCATTCAGTAAGAATACATTGATATGGACCGTAATTGATTTTAGAAAACGTTTTTATTGTTCAGAAGTAGACAGAAATATTTGAACATTAAGCTCGGGGGGAAGCAGAGATGTATTAACATGATTTGATTACTTTCTCTTGAAAAATGAATCAATAGTATGTAATTTTTCTATAATTTTAAAACAAAAAATAAAAAATTCAATGAACTACACTACAAGAATGAGTTGATCAATATTATTAGACCACTCATTGAACTTTTTAATAATAAAATTTTTATAAATTTGCAATCAAACAAGTAAGGGTTTTAGTTGGTTACCGAAAAATAAATTGAATATGCAATTGGAAGTAACATATACAATATTATGATCACTCATTAAACTTTTAAAAATTAAAATATCAAGTTTCATAAAATAAACAAAGAATAAAAAAAATTAAATAATGGTTTTAGTTGGTTACCTGGATACAAATGTATTATTCAATTGGAATAATACATATACAATATAATATTATGCTCCAATTATACAAACTTGCAATTATAATGAATTTAATAATAAAATAATTTGCAATCAGAATCACTTCATAAACAACTTGATAAATGAACAAGTGGGACTTACAAAATTTTCAAATTTGGGGGCCCCTCCAGTCTTCACATAGCTCCGTCCCTGTTGATCAATACAGTACTAATACGCAGAGGGAGAGATCACCTCCCGTCTTCGTGTCGATACTATATTGGTCAATTGATCAAAGTTAATTTCATGCTAACTACTCCCCCCCCCCCCCCCCCCCCCACACACACACACACACACACACACACACACACACACAAAATTCTCCTTTTTTTGGCAGCCACCACAAATCTTTTTATCAAATAACGCATTAACGCATTGCCCTTTACAACATTTATCAGCCTTCTTGCATTTGTACCGGCCCACACATTCATTCCGCACTAATTTAGCCTATCCGTCTTGATGTTAACATGACATTTTTTCTTGCAGCGATCCAGCCCATACCCTAGGGTCATGTTTGTTGCAAATATTATACTTCATTTAAGATTAGATTATTTATTTTAATTTAACACTATTTCATAGTACTATTTAATTCTTTGTTTAACACTATTTTGTCATGATGTGTTTTTACCTCGTTGCCATGGTTTTATTAGTGAAAGGAAGGTGCTTAAATGGAGCAATGGTATTTCCTGTTCATTCAATCATTGTTCAATTATAAATTTTTTTTTTTTTATATATATATATATATATAATTTTTTTACTTTTTTTGGTAGATTGCAAATCATCTTGACCGTGTTGTTGGAAATATTGGAAGAAAACCTCTGAAGGTGTTCGTCCAAGTAAATACAAGTGGAGAAACATGTTAGTGGAGTGTGGCACTGAAATAGTAGGTAGGTCGCTTCATTCCTTTTATCAAAAATTCACCATCGTCAATCTGCTGCCCCTTTTCGTTCAAAACTACAATTAATATATTGAAGATATAATATACTGGATTTTCTATATATATATATATATATTGCAGCAAATTAAGTCTGGTACGTGTTGATCCATCTCATCCGGGTGTGTGGAACTTGTAAAACATGTCGAGTTGGGCTGCCCAAACCTTGAATTCTGTTTCAGTAAGTCGTGGTTCAATAAGCATGCATGATCTTGTCGGACTCGGATATATGGCTCACTAGATTTCGGTTCAAGTTTTTTTTTGTTAATTGAAAATGATGGTATAATATACATACATGACATGACAGTGCTGCTTTACTACTTGAACTATGTATGTATGTATGTACGTGCACATTCAATTCTAATTTTTCTTTCTTTCTTGTAACAACACATGTTTTTTACGAAATTTGGTCATTGGACTGCAGATTGAAATGATAGCAGTACCAATGTGAGAATTGGATCTACCTACCTACCTACCTACCATATTTGGAATTGGAGCCAGGGATGATCCATGTCAGAAGGATTAATACCAAATCCAATACTACTGCAGTCATGATCAGCAGGGTGGGGAGCCTGAAGCTGGATTCCCTATCCTAGATTGGCTAAGCTGTTTAATAAATGTGCATGGTCTTGTAAACTGCAGAATTGACTGTTACTATGCATGTTCAACTTGGATCTCCAAGCAACATGGTCAAGCTGAAAAGAATATTGGTGTCCCTCTTTCGTTCAGTGGTATACCATCGACCAATTGCATTTGGTCCACCGGTATCCTCTTCCCTGGAACTCTTACTTGGTGATGCAGTGATATTTTATCTACGGCCGTGTTGTGTTGTGTTGTTCTTTTATTCTTTGGTTTGGGGGGTGTTCTTAAAAGTACCAGAAACATCAAGCATATTTTTACTAATACTGCATAATAATAATGACCATCTAAATCTGTTGGATGATCTAACAGACTTAACACGCAAGGCGGCAAGGGAATAAAATGAATTCTCAGAAAACAATATCATAAAAATTCTTAATCAGAGCATCTCAAGATGAGCATGACAGGCAAATTCAAATTCAAATTCACCATTCACCACTGTAAGTAGCCTCTTATCTTTCCATCTACCACAGCCACTTCGGTAACATCCTACTCAAAATAATTACTAATAAGTAATAATAGTCCAAACCATTTTGCATCAATATATCTGCCTCGTCAAAGTTTAGTTTCTTCATAAACCATCGGACATTGTGCCTCATCCCCGCATCAAAATATTGCCTGCATTTGATCACGAGCATGCTACTATCATACACGACGCTTCTTTCGGAGTCGGCATCCATTATGGGCTCGCCGAGTGGTGTCTTCAATGTATACAATCGGATTTTGCTCACCACTCCGAGAATTTGTGTAGCCATCTCTGAAGGCCAAAATGGCTTGCTTCTTTTTCTTGAAATGAGTAAACCCATTCACTTTTACCACAAATGATTTCAATCCCCTATTCTTAGCAAGTCGCCCAACATGTTCTGCAGTTGCTTCAGCAGCATATCGAGAAACTTTATTCGACAAACATCCCGAGGAAGCCCCAAATTTTTTGTTACCCTTAGAGTCTGTCACAGTAACAAAAACATTATTCCGAAGCAGCTTTATATGGACAATATCAGCATCTTTCTCAATATTATACCCAGAAAGTTGAGAACCCCCCATATCCCTTCCATTTTCATGTATAATTCCCCTCACAAAGTCCATTGATCTAGTAAGTTGAGAACCCCCCACACCCCTTCCATTTTCTTGTGTAATTCCCCTCCCAAAGTCCATTGATCTTGTAAGTTGAGAACCCCCAATATCCCTTCTATTTTCTTGTGCAATTCCCCTCCCAAAGTCCATTGAACCCCCCATATCCCTTCCATTTTCTTGTCTAATTCCACTCCCAAAGTCCATTGTTCTAGTAAGGTGAGAATCCCTCATATCCCTTTCATTTTCTTGTATAGTTCCCCTCTCAAAGTCCATTGATCTAGTATTTCTCACCGTCTCAAACTCCTTTGGACAAGCAGAATGTATGTCGCTCCAAAAAGTTAAAGCACTTGATAGAGATACCTTATCATTCACTTTCAAAAAGCCCAACTTCATGCCCAAGGTTCCCAAGAATCTAGGCGCTGCATTGGCAAGCATAGGAGCTTGACCTTTTGCATTCTCCAAACCTGCAAAACTCGCATATATTTATTTGATGCTAAGACCATGAACAAAAATAAAACAAAACAAACCTTTGGGATTTTACAATTTGTTTGAATGCTCAAATTGAAGTTCTTTAGAGCACCTTGAAATTATAAGACTATTTCATAAATGTAATGTAAAATTAGTATTCTAATATCTCTACTCTACCCTGCAGAAAATATTAAAAACTTAAAAACTCTCACGGAGCTCAGAATTATCCCCAAAACGGCTGCCACTCAACACATTAACTTCTTAGTTACCCTTTCTCCAAAATGATTACTTTATTTACCTTTTGAACAACCCCAGATCCAAAATACCTCAAAAATCATAAACTAATTCGATTTATACAACATTTTAACAAACAAAATATATATCCCAATTTTCTGCTTCAAAAGCTTAAATTTCTCAACTTTATACCCTACACTAAATAATTATTTAGGTACAAAAAAATCTGTAATTTTCTCCACTCCATTGGTCAGAAAACGGTGAAACACATGGAACATTAAACTCTGGACTTCCAATTATTTCAAGGTATTTGAGTAAACAAGAAACTGACAATCACACAGATCCAAACATGGGAGAAACCAAAGTTATAGATCCCAAAATAGCTCAGAATCAAAATAAACCCAATTCAGTAAACCTAAAATTCACACATTAATATATATATAACAAGAACATTTCACATTAATAGGAAGGGGAAAAAACTTTTAACATAAAAACTTGCCTGGAAAAACACTATAATCTTGCTTGACATCAAAGGGGCATGATTCAAATCTGGGACCCAAAATCCGAGAAGTTTGATTGAGAAACCCAGCCCGAGCAGTGAGCCAATAAATTGAGCGCTGGGAGATCATGAGGTTTTGTTGTTGTAGCTTTTGAAGCGGATAGTGCGTTAAGATCAAAGAGCTGACTAGACAGACAAAGAGAGAGAGAGCTTTTAGGTTCTGATTGTAGATGAGGGCTAATGTTATTTTAAGTTGCGACTTATAAGTAAAATCCTTCAGCATCAATTTGACTTATAACTTAAAATCAAATGTAAATATTACTAAAAAAGACATTAATAAAAAGATACATTGATTCAATCTAAAATGGACGTTGTAAGACTACATTTAACACCATATGAAATGACTACTGATAGTATCTCCCGAATGTTGAAAAGTCTCTTATTATATCAATCTATTTCCAACCCCATGTGTTAAAGTCATCAAGAACATGCCTACTTGTTCTTCCACAACGATATCATATGTGGGTTTCAATCCATAATTATTTCTAAGATCACCACACAATTCTAAAAGGGTATTTTTATCTAAACGAAAATCTTGATAACATCGTGATTCATGACCATTTAGTATCTCCATTATAACATGTATCCAGTTCTTCAAGAATTTCAACATGATTCCTTACAAATAACTCTCATAATACATAAATTCCAAGAGCAACCATTTGAGACATTAGTAACCATTCTTTATCTTCTTCCTTTAGTAACCATTCTTTATCTTCTTCCTGCCACTTTTGAATATCCAACTCTCTATTTCTTATAAACTCTTCTTCATTGTTATGATTGTTATAAAAAAAAAACTAGCATTAAAAAAATGAAATATCCCTTCATCCACTTGTGCTAGAATATGATTCATATCCATTTTAACAACAGTAACAACTAAACAAGTAATAACTTCAATTAACTCTTACTCATTCTCATGAGGAGACCTATAAATTATAGATCATATTTAAGAAAAAGAAATTGAAATTTAGAAAAAAGCATATGTATGATTGGGATTTACTACTATGTGAGAGTGACATTAACTTAGAACAACCTGGTTCACATGTTCATATCCCAGAGACAGAGCAACACAAATCAGTTAAGCATTATAACATTCGAGTTACATTTATATAAAGACAGTATATTGATCACATATCTCAAATAATATTGTAGTTCAGATCCCAAACAGCATATTAATAAGCATATAGAATTCAACACATTTATTCTTTAAATACACATCTCAGATGCCCAAATAATATTGTAAGAGTCCCAATCATTAATTTGATTCAAGTAATATATATTCAGAGTTTAAGATGGAGAGAATATCACACACATATAAGCATTTAATAAAGATATAGTCATACAAACTAATCTCTGTGTAGAACAAGCATTCACAAATTCTCCATCTTTGCTTTGACTTTAGCATTGTTCTTTCTTAGAGAATTTTTCAGTTCCAATGCTTTATTAAGATACATAGGTCCATGGTGCACAGATCCTTTACTTTTTTTTTGCTTTAACATATTTGCTTTCTCCTGACTAAGTCCTAGCTGACCCATATCGCATAATCATGACGTGAGTTCAGACACTCAATAATGATTTGCACATCTCTAAATCAGTAATACGGAAAAAATTCTTTCATATGACCCTAGATTTACAACAGATCTTAATGTGCAAACAAATATAACACTTTTTAGATCATGAAACATGATACTCACACTACCAAACAATAATATAACATGAGACATGATATTCACACTACCAAAATGCATAGTATAACATTAACAACCATTAACAAATCTTCTAATAATATTATCTACAAAATTCTAACAGTTATGATCTTTAACATGTAACCGGCTGTTGCCATAAAATGTGAACAGATGCAGATAATAAAACTCGAGGAGAATAACATGATGGAAATGCTCATTGCACCGTAGACAGCATTGAGTTATAAGGCAGAAATTAATTGGCGTTTTCTTTCTCACAAACTGTTGCAAAGTTGGTACTTGATAGTATATTGAACAAAAGAACAAAACTTTAATATTTCAACTACGGAATTCATACCAAAATTAGTGAAACGGTTACTAGAAAATCTATCTACAGAATTCATACCAAAATTACATTAACCATACAGCAGCAGGAGTGTTCCTTCACCAAAAGAAATGAATTAAGAATGAGACTCAAATTCTCTTTAATAGACAAATTTTCCAATAATTATCAGCCTCACAATGTCATCATAACAAATGCTGTGAAAAATCCTCTTCAAGGAGGGAAATCATAAGGAAAGGCCAAAATGGTGGCAAAACAGTTGATCTGCAGATTTGTAGTCTTTTGTTTGGCATCTAAATTAAGCAGAACCCAAATTAGGCCGTGCAAAGGATGAATATCAAAATTTCATAGTATACCCATCTAGAGTTAGCTCCCACACTCCCCAACTAAAACAAGTCATTAAATTTAAAAAGGGGATAATTTTTATTCTCTTCAAGAAAGTAGTCTTTGATAACCTTGAACATATATCACACTGAAGATTCAACAAATTTAAACCTAATAACTAAAATGAATTTATATAATCAAATAAAACCTAGAAAATAAAATGAAAACATCAAAAGGGCCATCAGAAGCCATCAAAGTCTGATTCATAGGAAAACTAAACTGTAATCTGAGAAAAACATTCTCTTTTACCTGATTCAGGTGATTAGAATTAGAGACAGCTCGATCTTAAATTGTAATATTGATGGATCAAATCGAAATTTCCAAAACCATAAACAGAATGATCACAGAATGAATTGTATAATATATGTGTATTTACAAATCACAAATCGTACCGATAATACTGCGATCCGGTAGGAATTGTAAGCTGAAAGAGATACTGTCCCAATCGAGCGAGAGATGAGCAAAGACAGTGATTCCAATCGACCGAGATGAGCAGCAGAGCAGAGCAGCCGTTTGTTCACGTTAGAGAAGGGAAGAAATCAGATATAGGTTGGAAGGACAAAGATGCCATTTACAAAAATAGAACAGGGCAAAATAGACGTCAAACGAATTTATTAAGAATGACTTCATTTTTAAATACTTCAGTTAAAAACCCTTACTTATTAATTTTGATTTATAAATTAAAAAATAAGTTGCAAACAAATACCGTAACATTATAAAATAATTTATAAATTAATTTGATCAACTTATAAAAAATGCACCAGAGTCATTGGTCAAGATTAATCAATTTTGTTAGTGATGCTATAAGCTTATATTTTTACTGATAAAATTGTTTTATACTCTAAACAAAAAGTCCTATTTATAAAATTCACAAATTTTCTGAATATATGTTTATTTTATATTTATGTATTTACTTAGTTTATTAATAGTGACAAAATATGAAAATATTAAAAATTTGATATAAATTTAATTATATGTATCAGTTAGTTGCATTGATAAGAAATGTGATTTTTTAAAATAATTTTTTTTTTCTGAAAAATGGAACTATCATGTTACCACTAGTCAATGAAAATGGGAGTAAAGGTTTTTTTTCATATAAAAAAAATGGCTGAAAAGATTGACATAGAAAAAAATAATAATGGAATAATATTTCATTTTCCAATTGTGAATATCACATTAACTATAAAAATGAATATTTTATAGGACTATTTTGTCTTTGATATTGATGCTAAAACCTAATTAGGTACATCCACAATCCAATATATATAAATTGCTTAATTTCTTCTATGAAAAGTTTTAAGAGTTTGCTAGGCTACAGAGGTCAAATTTATATATTGTAATACAATTACACATTTCATAAATGTTTACAATTTAAAAGTGATTTTTCATTTGTATTTTATTAAAATGTACACAAAATTGAAAATATATCATTAACAAAATTTTAATGTTGTTGGGTTTAGATAGCACGAGAATGAAGATAATAAAGTTGTAGTTTTTATTTAAGTAATTAAATTGTGTGACCAAATAGAAATAATTTAGTTTTAAAACTTAATAAGAGAAAGGTATAAAGAAACAAAAAAAAAATTACTAAATTTTGGACTATAATTTTACAAAACCATCCTCCTAAAACCAAAATTACTAATTTTCTCCTCCTATCTTCCCCTTCCCCCGTCTCTCTCAAGATTCTCAACAATGGAGTTGCTTTCCCTCTCTCCTCCACTCTCCTCTCACTCTCTCTCATCCTTCCCCTCCTCCGTCGAATCTCTCAAACTCCCCAAACCCTCTTCTTCCTCTTCATCTCTCCGCCCTTATATCTCCCCTCCACCTATCAAATCCTCTCTCATCACTTCTCCCCCAATAGCCCCTAAACCCACCAACCCCAAAACCCCAACTGACCTAGACTTGCCTGGGATCTCCCTCCACTTTTCTGCTTCGGCACCGCAGTCGCCGGCGACGGCTATGCGTGGTGCCGAAACCGATGCTATGGGGCTTTTGCTGAGGGAAAGGATTGTGTTTTTGGGGAGCCAAATTGATGATTTTGTTGCCGATGCTATTATTAGTCAGTTGTTGTTGTTGGATGCTCAGAACCCTAATAAAGATATTAGACTTTTTGTCAATTCTGTTGGTGGATCTCTCAGGTATATAAAACTATGATCTTGAGTTCATTTTTTTGGTTTTCTTGTATAAAGTTGGGAGTTTTACTAGTGTTCCGTGTATCTGAGGCTAGATTTCGTATTATATGATGCTGATTAGTGAATTTATTTGTTTGGTGTTCAATGTGTTTTGTTTTTCCCGGACACAATGTTTAAGCTAAATGAAGCATCTTGAATTAGACAAAAGTTGGTTGGTCGTAGAAGTTCAATGTAAAAACTCTGGCAATTGAGAGATATCTTTGAAATGAATAAAATTATGTATTCAAGTGTTGAAGCTTTTGGATTTTTTTAACAAAATGATAATATTTCAATCTTGTGTTTTATACTTTATGTTGTTGAAGTTGTCATTTTTCTCTTCCTATGGTACGGTGTGTGTGTGTGTGTGTGTGTCACCCTTTGGATTGGTGAGGAGTTCCTCAGGTTGAAATAAAGATGGGATGTGTGCACGATTACAAGTAGGTGGTCATTGATATGATCAAATAAAAGCTAAAGCCGCTGCAATATGTAAGAGTTCTAATGAGTTAAGATTGGTTGCGGAGAGAGAAAGATGTAATGGTTAGGGGCAAGTACACGAGATGTTGATCATGTTAGTGCAGCATAAAATTGTGGAATAGGATGATGAATGAAAGGGTAAGGTGCTAAGGTTGTCTTCACGAATTTTCAACTTTTGGAGGATAAGGGATCAACTTCTTCTTTTGTAGCAAGACTGGAGTCACACTCATATGTCTTAGTTCATTCGCTGAACTTAGATATAGTTTGAACTTTGAAGAAAATAGGCAACACAAAAGTCAAGATGACTGTCAAGAGCTAGTAAGAGGAATTTTAGTGTCTCTGGCTTGTTATATAGAGATGGTAAAACCCCTCATTGTAATGGTAATAACTTTTTAATATTAACTTGGACTTTCAGGATACACACTTCGCATATCATGTTGGCTATGAGTGAATGAATTAGATATGTGAAAATAACCACATGGAGAATTTTTATGCTAATAAAATATGCTTTATCATTTTGATTATGCGGGGTAAAGGAAAAATGTGCTGATTGATTCGAGTCTGAAGTAATGGGGATTTTATACTAAGGACTGATATAAAAGCAACTCAAGTGGAGTGTAGAGAAAGTAGTTGTAGCAATGGAATTCCCCTCTCGGAAATTTGAGGATTATGTGGAGTAGCTTAGGATTGTTAGATACTTTCTGAGGAGTTTTGAGGTAACATTAGTTTTACTTTTAGAATAATATTAGATAGAACTGTATTAGGGTGTATACAAGGTACCTAAGGATTGAGGATTAATCCTCCTTATCTAATAAGGTAAAGTATCTTCCATCTTCCTGGTTCAGTCTTCATAAACTGGACCTTGTGCTAGTTAGTGCAGCTTGGTCTCGTATAATTGGGAGAGGAATACTTAGTGTTAGTTATATAAAGAACGTAACAAACCTGCACTTCATCAGTAGTAGTCTCTTATGTTTCTCCTTTCACTGCTTCTTTGCAATAGCCAACTATCCACAAAAGATTAAGATAAAACTTTGTTGGGTGAGTGATCGGGATAAGATGCTTGTCCACATCCTCAGAAGAAGAAATGAGACCTGGCAATGCCACAAGAAATACCTACATCAACTGCCCGAAATCAAGTCCCCGTAAATCAATGAAACCGGTCAAGCCTCTAACGTTACTCGTCATCTTAATTATATTTGATTCATAGATTCGAAATATTCTTAATACAACGATAACATTAGACACAAAATTCATGTCTCAGTTTGTTAATTTGTTTGCATCCGTGGCTGGATGTGATGTCGTTAACATTCCTAGCTTCATTTATGCTTCTCTGATTTATATACAACTTTTAACATTTTGCCAGTGCTACAATGGCCATTTACGATGTTGTAAAGCTAGTGAGGGCTGATGTTTCCACAATTGCGCTTGGCATTTCAGCATCAACAGCTTCCGTAATCCTTGCGGGTGGCACCAAAGGCAAACGGTTAGCAATGCCCAATGCAAGAATTATGATACACCAACCACTTGGAGGTGCAAGTGGGCAGGCGATAGATGTTGAAATTCAAGCCCGTGAAATCATGCATAACAAGAATAATGTCACACAAATAATATCAGAAGCCACAGGTCGCTCATTTGAACAGGTTCAAAAAGATATTGACAGGGATCGCTACATGTCTCCAATGGAAGCAGTAGAATATGGCATCATTGATGGTGTTATTGATAGAGATAGCATTATTCCACTCATGCCTGTGCCGGATAGGGTGAAAGCTACATTGAACTACGAGGAAATGAGCAAAGACCCGAAGAAATTCTTGACTCCTGATATCCCTGATGATGAGATATACTAGGGGCAGTGGTGATTTGAAGTTAGGTTTTATGTACTGGATTTCCAGTGGTTAGACTTTGGCAGTGGTGATTTGAATTAAAAGCCATGTAATCTTCAGATTGCCATTCAACAAGTATCTGATAAAAGTACCTTTTGTTTAAATCTGATTTGAGATTTGAAAGAAATCTGATAAAAGTACCTGTGTATAATGCACATATAGAGTTAAGTTTAACCTTTTGAAATAAATTTAAATATTTTTGAATTCAAAATTAATAGAACTTAAAAATAATAATTTTTGTAATGAGGTATCATACATCTTTGCAAATGATTTCAAGTCGTTGCATTCTTGGTGCTGGCGCATTCACTTTTCAGTATGAAGCTGTTATTGGTTGGTAATGATCGGTAACATTGCACATTCAGTTGTAGCAGATTAAAGCTTTTTTGTAAATTCTATTGAAATCATTTTATTCGGCAAGTGGAAGCACTGCCAAAAAGCTGGCGCAATATTTAACCTTTTCCATTCAATTTTTGATTTGAGGTTTAAGAGATATTATTGAGAAATAGGGAAGAACATCAGGTTGAAAAGCTTTTCTATATTTCAGATTTATGTCATCCTGTATGTGTGTAGTTTCTACAAGAAGATGGCCTTGGGAAGCATTACTTGCCAAGGATCTAGGAAATTTTTCAGGCTCGAGGGTGTTTAGGTTTGGGACTCCCAATTTATGTTGGTAGCAATGCCTACAAGTGTAATGGTTTATTTTTATTTTGTATACTTGTCTATTTATAAACGACTAAACGTGAGAATGTATTCAACGAGAAATGCTAAAACTTGCTCCCTCCGGTCCAAAATATAATCACATGCCTTGATCTTATATTTCCTGTGCATCTTCTAGTTTCTTTGAGCATGCTATGCTATGTATGTTAATTTTGATATATGGAGATAGTAAATTGCTTGATCAGATGCAGGTTTGTGGAATGCAGTTTATGAATGACATTACAAATTTGGTTCAATTTTGAGAGTGGAGTTTTCAGAGAACACTGTAATTGCAGTTGACAGAGAAATGTTTGTGTGATTTTGAAAATCCTTGCATTCATATCTATTTCCACAAGTATTACTCAAATGCAATGGTACTTACCAACCCTTTGTGCACAATTTGGACCCAAGGCAACTTGCAACCAGTTGAGACCATGGCAAGCTAAACCATAAATAAAAAATATATATATACTGAGCTTCATCAACTTTATCCCACCTAATTTAGTAATTTTGTCCTCGTCCTTGTTATCAGATCCAAAACCCTACAATGCTGGGCATATGTATAGTTAGTGTAGGTGTGGTGACTGGTGAGAGCATATAAATTTGAGTAAATTAATAATCCTATAAAGCTAAAAATGACATACAAACATATTTCACTAAATTTAAAGTTAGAACAAAAAATTGCCATTTCCACCAAGATTGGAACCATTGTTGGAGGGAATTGAGGACCAACTGCAGACTTCAAGTCCATACCATACACACAAAATAATAATAATAATAATAAATAATAAATAATAATTAATAATTAATAAATAAATAAACAAACAAACAAATGATAAGAATAAAGGAAAAAGGAGGGATTTTTTATTTTTTGTAACAAGGAGTGGAGGGAATTGCACCAGCCAGCAAATACAAGAGCAAAAACCCAGCAAAACCCTGTGGTGATGATATTGAAGCAATCAAACCTCAAGTAAATGGAACTTCGACATCGGTTCCTTTACAAAAATCAAACTCATGGTAGTCTCTTCTTCGTCCTCAAAGGTAAATACTACGCTACTACCATTCCTCAAACATATCTCCATCTCCCCCTTCTTATTTTTATCTTCACATTCATACTCTATGTTATCAAAATCATTACTCGACAAAATCACGGCCGCATTTCACCAAGAAAACCCCAAACTCTTGGACCCTTTATCAATCTCTAAATTGCAACACAACCATGTGGATTCGATTCTATTTAGTCTGCGCTCAAAACCCGGTTCAGCAATTAGGTTTTTTGAGTGGTCTGAAAATATCCTAGGGTTTGATCACAAGATTGATTCTTTTTGTGGACTTTCACATTTGTTGCTTAGTAACCGAATGTTTGATCCTGCTAGGTGGGTTTTTAGTAGAATGATTGGGAAGTTTGGGGATTTCGATTGTTTTGGTGCTTTTTACAAAGGTTTCCAGATTTATAATTCTAATCCTAGCACTGTTTATAGCTTCTTGATCGATAATTATTGTCGAGTGGGGATGATTGATAGGTCGGTTGAGATGTTTTTCCAAATGTCTACAATGGGTATTTCACTATCGCCATATGCCTTGTGTTCGTTGCTGAGTTGTTTGGTAGATGATAAACGCATCGATGTAATTTTGGGTGTTTCTGGAGTAATATGTAATGGGATAAGAGCAAAACAGCACGAAAGCATTAATTTGTATGCTTTTGTAATTGGAGGTTTCTTCAAGAAGGGTGATGTTAAAATGGGTCTAGAATTTCATCGAGCAATGACTGAGAAAGGGTTTGTACCTGATATTGTTACTTGCAATAAGATTATTAAAGGTCTTTGTAATGATAATTGTATAAAGTTTGCTTATGAATATTTTTCGACCATAGTAGAGGTAGGTCCTAATCCAAGTTTGGTTACTTTTAGCACGTTGATTAATGCATTTTGTAAGGAGTTAAGATTGGAAGAGGCATTTAAACTCTACAACTCTATGATTGTGAAGGGTATTGCTCCTGATCTGGTTATCTATAGTATTTTGGTTGATGGTCTTTTCAGGGTGGGAAAGTTTGAGGAGGGGCATAAGCTACTCTCAGCCGCATTAGACAGAGGCATCAAGTTGGATTTGGTGCTTTTTAGTTCTATAATTGATGCATATCTGAAAACTGGAGATTTTGGAAAGGGGATTGATATATATAAAAGAATGTTGAAAGAAGGGATTAAACCTAGTGTTGTTACATACGGCATCCTTGTAAATGGTTTTTGTCATCGTGGTAGGCTTTTTGAGGCTCTTGGTGTCTTGGGTCAGATTTTGAAGCGTGGTATTGTGCCATCTCTTTTAATTTATAGTTGTCTCATTGATGGCATCTGCAAATCTGGAAACTTGAAAGGTGGGCTCGGTTTATACAAGGATGTGGTAAAGAATGGACATACTCCTGACGTTTTAGTTTATAGTATAATTATAAATGGTCTTAGCAAACGGGGGAGAATGCTTGATGCGCTTAGCTTTTTGTGCCAGGCTCTAAAAAGGGTTTTAAAGCCTAATGTTTTTATTTTTAATTCCTTAATCGATGGTTGGTGTAGATTGAACCGAATAAAGAATGCCGTGAAACTGTACACTCAAATTGGTATGTATGACATACATCCAGATGTAGTTACTCACACGGTGCTTATTAAAGGGATAGTTGAGAAAGGAAGAGCATTTGAAGCATTAAGTTTTTGCTTTCAAGTGCTAAAGAGGGGATTCTCTGTAGATGTTGTAACATATTGCACCCTCATCAATGGATTCTGCAAACAGAAGAATCTAACTGCTGGATTACAGGTTTTCAAGCTGATGCTCAAAAGTGGAATAAATCCTGACATTGCCATATACAATGTTCTACTTAACATGCTTTTCAAAGGAAATCACTTGCAAAAAGCAGAGGAACTGTTCAGGCAGGTTGTTTTTGAGTGTGGTCTAGAGCTTGATATAGTGACCTATAACACAATGATTTGTGGCTACTGCTCTTTCAAATTGTTGTCCAAGGGTATTCACCTATATGAAGAGCTTAAACGTGGCCACATCAAACCCAATGCCATTACTTATACCATTCTAATTGATGCTTTATGTAAAGAAGGCAGAATGGAAGATGCAGTGTCATTATTCTCTACCATGCTTGAGAAAGGTTCAGAACCTAATGTTTTTACTTATAGCTGCTTAATTGATGGCTATTTCAAATCCTATAATATGAGGAATGCCCTTGAGCTCCATGATGAGATGCTGGGGAATAATATCTGTCCAAATATTGTGAGCTACAGCATTCTGATTGACGGTCTATGCAAAAGGGGATTAATGGAAGAAGCATTGGTTACTTTTCGTAGTGCTCAAGAGAAGCATTTACTGCCTGATGTAATAACATATGGGATATTGATGTGTGGGCTCTGCAAAGCTGGAAGATTACCAGATGCCATGATGTTATATAAACGTATGTTGGGAGATGGCATCATCCCAGATAGGTTCTTACAAGGAATACTGGCCGAGTATCATCTTCAAAATAGTCATGACGAAGATATTTGCACTTGTCTTAATATTGTGCCAAGGTCTTCACAATAATTGGATAACGGTTGGTTTTAGTGAAGAGATGGTGCCATGGTGAATGATTTTCCACTCTGTACGTCCTGTAAAGTAGTTGTAGTATCTCTACTCACTGTTCTTTTCATTTGATTTGCCGAGTGGTAACTGTATTCTTGTGTAGATTGAATATGCTCATTCTAATGTAAAATACTTTTAATGTAGCACAATTTATAAGTTTTTAGTCAGTAGTGTTATGGAGTTGCAACGATTCGTTGGTGATCCCAGGCCTATGAATTAACCCTGCTTCACGCAAAATAGCATGGTTCCGTGGTCTTTTTACATTCCCTATATCTATATGCAACCTAGATTTCAATCACTTTTATAAAATTTAGCTTCAATGTTTACTGATTGATATCTACACTTGACTTGTTTAGTGTTGGACAAAGGAAGGATGATAATATTAGAAGGGCAACATAAGACATGTCTGGCACTAGTGGCTGATGAGACTGGTGCAGTTCATTATCAGTTCTGGGGAGACGAGTGCGAGAGCTTTCAACCGGGTGACATTGTACGTTTGGGTAATGGCATATTCTCTTACAACCGCAACAATCTGGTGTTAAGAGCAGGGAGAAGAGGAAAGAGTGAGAAGGTGGGGGAATTCAGCATGACTTTTGTTGAGACACCAAACATGAGTGAGATTCGTTGGGTTCCCGATCCGAATAACTCCAACAAATATGTTGTGCAGGAGGCCGTTTTATCTACCCACTTTTCTTTTTAGGTACCAAATGACCATTACACATGTATGTTAAGATTAGACTCGAGACTAGCTTATACCAATCAATATTAATATAATGAAAACTTCCTCCGATCCTAACAGCTAGAATTCAAATTGGCAATTGCAAAAGTCCTTTTCATGCCTTTCAACTCCCAAAAACTTAGTCAACTTTTTTTATTAAATAATTCCGTATATTCTAAACCCTTCAGATTCGTATTTACCTTTATGTATATATCATTTAATCATTTTGTGTTAAATTATAATTTGTACATAGTACATAAGCTTAGTATGATAAGTTTCTTGACATTTAGTGGTTAAAGATTAAATTTTTCTGCAGCATAAATTTAGTTTCCTGTTTAAGAAAAGTCGACTGTAGAATATCTGGATGTTAAGTACTCCTCTGAAATGTTAGCCTGATTCCAATTTTCTTGCCTCTTGTGTTTTTCTTTCAGAAGAAAGGAGGTTTAGCTGGATACGGATCTGTAACATCAGCTGCTGGCTCAGGTATTAACTTTGTTTAAGATCTCAGAGTCTTGCACACTTTTGCCTTCAATCTCTACTTTTCTCAATGAACAAAAAGATGTTTTATTTAGCAAACTACAACATCAAGTTATTGTCTTATATCTGATCAAAAGTCATCCCACACTATCATCCATTGGTTTTTTCAACAACTCTTGGGCACATCCCCCTATTTCAGCAACTCTACTTAATTAACTGTACATTGGACACTTCCTGTAATTTGATGAGTTGGATCCTTTGTATGATAAAGTACATGCGGCCACTTTCTAACTGTTACTAGAAATACAAGCATGCTACAATTATTTCACAGTGCAATTTAAGCTATTGCAGAATACATGTTCCGGGTGGGAACGAGCACTTTTACAAAAAACGAGTGCTACCTTCTATTAGTTAGCTCCGCAAGTCCTGGGAGGCCAAGCCTTTTTCCATACTCGATGGCTAACCAACCCACAAAGGAGAAGTAAGCTACAAGGAAACAAGCTTGCTTTAAGCGGACAGCAAGAGGGAGTGTCAATGTTGCAAAGATCCGACCAATGGGAGTCAAGACTTGATGTAGAAGTCTAACCAAGCTGATGGAGATTAGAGAAGTTGAAAAGCCAGTTAAAACTCCAGCTACTACGTCCCATCTCCAACGCCTAACTCTTCCCAAACTGGCAAACCAAGATATTAACACCCTCGAGGACCTATCAGTAAAAAGCCACGGGTTAAAGCCAGAGCAAGGTGCGACACACACCAAGAAAGAAAAAGCAGGCATATGGACGAAGACAACCATCGTGCCCTAAACCATTCCCAAGATAGTAATGATGCCTTTCATAACCAGTGGAAAGGGTGAACCGGTACAGAATTCAGCTCATAGATGTGAACCATTATATGGAAGGATACTGCAGCTATATATGGTTATATTTACAAAGTTGTCACATTCCTGCCTATCATCATTAATTGCATGACTGACTATGATGATGCATTTGTCTGGGTGAAACAAGAAACAGAGGATCATGCCACTGTCTATAGATAAAAAAATTGCTCACAAACCATAATTCTACATTAGAAAGCATTTACATTCAATTTGACCTATGGACATATATATTGATACAAGAGAACATGTGGATATCGAACTTTTATTGGTAAATAACATATGGATGAGCAACCATATAAAAAAGATGCTTAGCAGTAACTATCTTTCATAATCTGTAATTTACTCACAGGAAAAAGTATCGCCTGAACATCTCAGGCATAGATGGATCAGTTGCGTGGCAATTGAAAAACCCATCATGATACAGGTTCACTTTAGAAATGCCAAACGTATACCAGCAATTGTAAGTTTCATTAACCTAGAAAAGCAGGCAACAAAATAAATTATAATAATTATCAGTGGTATAAAAATGAAGTTAGAACAGGTCAAACCTGAAGCATTTTATGATTTTAAACCTTGCAAACTAATCTAGATAACAAAAAACAAATAAGTACATCAGATCTATATTAATATGGCAGTCCAAGTCTGAACCATGTCATGTGAGAAATAACAATTTTGGCAAAACTTACCTTGAACTCATCTTTGGTTAACCAAGCGACACCAAAAGTGGGCCGACAGTCATGTGGAAGGGCCTCATTAGGTGCTTCTGCCAATGCATGCTGTGCTTGCCCAGAAATATCTATGTATTCAACCTGAGAATAGAAAAACAGCAAACAATTCGAAATAAAATAAAAGACAGAACTTGTTGTCTTAGATGCCTATAAAAAACTGAAAAATAAGAAAACTAATGACTTCATTGATTAAAAAAATAAAATAAGAATTGCATCTCTAAAAGACCCAATAATCCTGCATATATTAATTATCATGTATTCATATATTAGTAGATTTATATAAGTTTGTCTAGTCAAGTTTAATTCATTTCGAAGTAGAAGGTCCAATTGTTACTAAATTTGGAAGCACTACAAGTTTATGTAGAGCTCCCAGCTCTAGTAGTCTATCGTGAATAAGCAGTTAAGCACAAATTCAGAGGTATCTTGCAACTTCTGGCCTTTAGGGATTATATGAAGTAAACTAGAACCTGTATGATGCCTAACTTCTCTTCTTTTTCACCTTATGTCTTTTGATCTTTTTTGTGTTGATTTTCCCCTTTCATAACAATCTGCCAGAGGTTTCTGCGTTCTCACACTTTGTGTAAGTACCCAATCCCTTTCATCTCCATTCATCCAACCCAAACACTCTAAAGAACAGTAAGAAGCACGAAGTCATTAATCTCAGTGCAGTTCACCTATGCCCAAGATACCGACCAGGATTTCTATTCCTTGCCTTAACTCAAACCTCAGCTCCTGATTATAATTTTCACAAGACCCTGAGATTAAATATCTTCACTAAAATAAACCCACAAAAATCAACTGTAGACAGCCCCCAAACCCCAACTTACTGGATGGTGTATCCCACATTTGTGCTACATCAACAATGACCTTCAACTTATAATGAGATCTTTACTTCAGGTGCTATGGATCATGCCAAGTTCAGTGCTTAAGCTTCTAAACTGGTGGTCAGCAGTTGCTTGAATTTGAGAATGAAGGGATCTTAGAAAGCACCATTGATATGATTCACATGGGGTGTATTAGTGCTTGTGTAGAAGGTAGAGAATAGACTCTTCCAAGGTCTGAAATGAGAGTTTTCTAGCTCAAATATTAATGATGTATACCTCATTGTTTTATTTAGCAAAAATGTCCCAAGTTAAAGTAAAATTACGATTTTTAACACCATAACATTTTTAGAATTAGCAACAATCACCTTAAAAACTGAAGCCCAATAATAATCATAACGGCATCGAAATTTCTTTCTCTCAGATGGGTAAAACACACGCTTGGCTTTATAATTCAAAAATCCAAGTTCGCAGACCTTGGATGACCTAAGATCCACACCTGCAAATAAGTTAAAATCATTTGCATTAGTTGTCACTTTACATTGAGCTTATAGAATATCAAACCACCTGCAACTCCATTCTATTTTTCTTTCCATTCTCAATTTAATTATAAACAAGAAAAAACTAGAATATCTAACCAGCTGAATTTTTTTTGATAAATAAATATGTATTCTATAAAAAGCATTTAAAGGGGATGCTGTCCCGTACATGCGGTATAGAAAGAATGGAAAGAATGGACAACAGCCCAACGAATCCTAGGTAAAACTTATTATCTAGAAACGCCAAATAAATACTTCAACAGTCCTATTTAAGCATTCTTCTTATTTCATTATTGGCTTGTGTGAGGCAAGGGTTTTAAGATCTGCTAAAAATACATTTACATGTAATATTTTCAATATACCCAAAACTACGTTTACGAATGTATTGAGGACATATTGAAAGTATAGCATAAATGTTTTTTTGTACATCTCGAGAATATTGCCATACAACCAAAAAGTAGACAACTAAAATGGGACAGTGGGCGTAAATATATAGGTTTATATAATTTATATCTTATGCGTGTAAAGTTATCCAGAAGAACTTTAAAATTATCAATTTCTTATTACATTTTTTGAAATTTTCATTATTGTGTCTACCTTTAAGTTGTCAAAGTAATATGACAAGTTAAAATTCCCAAGTAACCAGAAATAGAACTATTTTAGAATTTAGATTAGCTGTATAACAGAACATATCACATAATACGCCTTTACCCTTGCTATGGTTTTGGCTCCATGTCACAACACACTCACACACAGCACAAAAGTGCATAAATGAAAGTAAATAGAGGGAAAGAAAGTCAAAAGGCACAATATAGGTTTGCAGGGGAAATATTCCAGAAATATGAACAAGATTCTATCAATTACTGAATTTCATTGACGTAGACCTGCATAATTTCAACTACCTTCAATCAAGCATACAAACACACACACACATATATATATATAACCACTAAAGAAACCTGTATGGATGTTATTCTCAAATTTAAAAGAAAAAGGAAATGGCAGTTATGCAAAGTCAGCAAGAGAGCAAACTAATATACGGAAGCAGCCAGATGAGGATATACAAATAATATTTTGAATCTCCATACAGAAGAAAAATACCTCTTAAAAGACTTTGGAAAGGAAAGAAAGAGAAAAAAATTGCCTTTCATCAAAAAAATTCAGCTGTTTCCGTTATACTATTAAAAAAATCACTGACTGGGACAGCTATCTAAATCTTTGTTAAGATCCCTTGTTGAACTAGCAGTACCAAATGTAACACTTTGCTTTAGATTGAAGACGAATTTGGAAGGAGCTCTAGATTGAAGATAAATTTGGAAGGAAGTAAATATGGACAACAGGATCACAAAAACACCTTATCTGGGCAAAAAGTAAAACTCTTAACAAGGAAGCATTCCAAATTCTTCCAAAGCTCTCAGAAAAATCCTGGCGTTTGAACATCTAGGCCATATCAGTTTGTTTAAAGATTCATAAAACATCTTACAGTTTAACCATAAGACCAAAATAATTGTATATATATACACCAAATTGCATTACATTATACATGTGTTTATATAGGTGCACAAAACTCACTTTGTCATCATAAATCATTTCAAGGAAATTTACATATATAGCTTTAGTAAGCCAGAAAAGCAGTAGATATTTATAAATGTATAAATACAGAAAAAATCACATGAACACAAATTTTCAACCTTCCATCTCAATTTCTTGCTTACTACAAATAAAAGCGAAATACTAAATATTTAAATTATACCATAATAATATCTTTAATAAAAGAAAATTTTGCTGTAATAGCAACAACAAACAAAAGACCCCAACTCGAACTTAAATATATCCAATTATCCCATATAATTCGAGGTCAACACGTAGATACAGTTTTTTCAGTTTATTTCTATTTCTCCCAAAATTTGTCGCCAACCAAACAGGACTAAAAGTCAATTCTAGAAAATGGGCGAAAAGAAATCGAGGACTTACTGCTGGAGACTATCTTGCACTGCGAGGGAATATATATTGGATCGGAAATTGACAAGTTTCCGATTATTATTGATATCAACACAAGCGTAAACGATACTGACAAAAAAACGAAGAGAGAGAAAATAAGGGCAAATGAGAAGCGCAGTAAGACGCTATTTGTTCCCTTCTGGTTGGTCTCCGGTGAATCCATGATGCGGGTTGGGAGGTATTCTTGTAGATTAAAGGATGGTTAGAATCAATTGCCGAAATCTCCGGTCACCGGAAATGCTTCCCGGTGATCGGGATGTTATATCCAAGAGGAAAGCTAATTTTGGTAGTAGTAAATATTTGTTTGTATATAAAAAGTTCTAATGGTGTGCCGTGTGCGATTGTGATTAATGATAGTAATAGTATTATTTTGAGTTGGAAGAATTTTAGTGCTGCAAAATGCCAGGAAAGTCAAAAGTTCAAATAAAGGTGCCCATGTACGAATACTGTTTTATTTGTCCTAAACTTATATTTTATAGTATTTAAATTACATTATAATTTAAAATATTTAGTTATATAATTTAAAACTTTCCATTTAGAGAGAAGATATAATTCTCTTTTTGGTAGAGAAGAGAGATGTTGATAGAGTAAACCGAATAATGTCTCACATTAGTCGGGTTTAGGGACTATTTGATAAAAATTAAATGAAATAGTTATTAATGTTTAAGTAATTTAAATAAATTGAATGAAGTTGAATATTGAATGAAAAAAATAATTTGACAATTGATATGTTTGAAACATCTAAATAATTTTTTATTATTATTTTACTCTTTTGAAAAAAATTTAAAATTGTTATAAATTTATTTATTATTACTTAATATAATAGTTAATATTGTAAAAAAATTAAATATAAAATAATTCATTCAGGCAAAAAAATTATACTTGACCATTCAACACAAAAATTTGATCGATTCAGCCATTCAGACAATTTTTATTCAAAATAAACGCACTTAATTAATGGTTGATTCAGTCATTCAGCCATTAAACTCTATTTAGCTATAAACAAACACATCCTTAGCGATAAGAAGTACGGGGGTAGACCATCTAAAAAGAGATGCAATGGACTTTAGTGAATAAATTAAATTATGAGTACTAATTCAATATTATTTGAAAATATTTGATCATTTGAAAATTTTATATTTCATATTAGTGAGTCCTCTGAACTCCTTAATATTTGGAAATTCATTTTTATCCCGTCTTCCTGTTAAAATGTGATATCACGATAGCTCCCAAGTCCTAACCAGTCCCAAAATGGGTCCTAGTTAGGAATTGGGCTATTTCATTTTTATATCAGAGCCAGAGGCCTAAAGCTAACAGCCAGGCGCCCCCTATAAGTTTGAGTCCAAAACATATTAATATGAAAGGGTAGGTAGCATGACATTTCACAATCCTTCCACTCCAAAAATAGCTAAATTACCGAGGAAATAAATTGAACCCTGTGGATCAGGATCTTTCGCGCTCAACTCTCGAAATTCCTCGCGCTCTCTATTCCCTTCCCCTAGGGTTTCAAAACCCTTCACTTTCACTCCCCCTCTTTCTCTCTAACCAGTGTTCGATTCATCTTTTTCTCTCCTCCCAATCAAAGCCCCTAGCTTTATAGGTTAATCTTCACTAATATGGCGATCAATTTGACGGAAGGGGCAATAGCGACGATGACGAGCGGCGAAGCTCAGGGGACCGGCGTTAAGCCGGTGCTTCAAGTGGCGGATATTAGGATTGTTAACACACAAAACTCGAGCAACAACAGTACTGAGAGATACCGGATATTGTTATCGGACGGTTCGTATTATCAGCAAGGGATGCTCGCCACTCAACGGAATGATTTGGTTCGGTCCGGACGGTTGCAGAAAGGTTCAATTGTTCAGTTGACTGAGTTTGTTTGTAATGTCATCCAAAATCGCATGTATTTCCCTATCAATCCATCTTTTACTTTTCCATGTGTGTGTTTTTCTGTAGTTTACGAGTGTTTTATTTATTGAATGGCATGCATTTGCTTTGGGTTTTTTATGGCTCGAGTCTATATCTTCTTGTATCTAAATTGTTTGGTGACAATTCATGATATCCCGAAGGCTTAATTACATGTTTGAATTTTTTTCCCCAGTTTAATTTATTTTGACTTTTATAAAGTGTAGAGTTTCCAGCTGTTGATGGATATGTCCTGACATGTTTTCATTATGTGTTGTGATTGATCGAGTAATTTTTAGAATAGTTTCTGGTTGAAATTTTTACCCTTTTTCCTGGTGAGATACTTGGGTGCTGACCTTCATGGCAAAGAAATAGGCTGAAACGGTAATCCAATGTTGCAATTGCAAAAAAAAAAAAAAACTCAGCATCTAATTGCAGTTGAATGTTGAATGCAGAAAATAGATGCTGAGCATGGAATCAGAAAATGATGTAGTTATCTTAATTAGGTTACTTATAATCATTTTTACTGTTTGGTGCTGCATTTTCTTTTTGCTGACTTTTGAGAAGTGTCTGCTGTTGAATACCACATTTTTTAAAATAAGTATGTCTTTTTAATGCAAGTTTCTCCAATCCATTGTTAAAAATTATTTTATGTTCTTTTTTGTTTTTTCTTTTTGTTTAGTAAATTGAATATTTCCAATTCTGGCAATAGAAAGTAATAACCTAATAGGTGTCTTTTTGGGTTGTAGTTCTTAAAAACTTTCTGAAGTGGAAATTATACACATGTTCATCTGGAGAACTTCTGAAGTGAAAATTATATTTCATTGTTTTGTATTCAGTTCTGATGCTGCAGTGTTGTTGATGGTTATTTCAATTAACTTTGAGCAGGATAATTATCATTATCGATCTGGACGTGATACTTGACAAGTGTGATCCTATTGGTGAACCAAAGCAATACCCACCAAAGTCTGACAGTGAGACCCCTCCGATGTCGAGACCTTCTGCACCGGTGCATCCCGCGATGAACCAGCCAGCAACCGTTTCTGTTAATCCTCAATCTTTCACTGGAAGTTCACTCAGTGGAGGCTCAGTTCCTAAAGTAAATGTAGGTGGGGGAACTCATATGCAGGCTCCTGAACTGGATCGTAGCTCAGGTCCACATTCCTATAGTAGCTCTTTCTCCATCAAACCTGAGTCGGGGCAATTTAATCCTACAAATGTACCCCCATCATACTCCAGAACAGAATCTGGTGCTGGAATTTCACGGGCTCCTTTGAACAGTAATGTGCGTTCACTTCAGCCAGTATATCCTCAGCCACCTCCAATGTACTCAAATAGAGGACCAATAGCAAAGAATGAAGCTCCTCCAAGGATTATTCCAATAGCAGCTCTGAACCCATATCAAGGTAGGTGGACTATTAAGGCTAGGGTGACAGCAAAGGGGGAACTTAGACACTACAACAATCAGCGGGGTGATGGAAAAGTATTCTCGTTTGATCTTCTTGATTCTGATGGCGGAGAGATACGTGTAACATGTTTTAATGCTGTAGCTGATCAGTTCTACCACCAGATTGACGTTGGTAAAGTTTATCTAATCTCAAAGGGTAGCCTGAAACCAGCTCAGAAGAATTTCAATCATCTTCGTAATGACCATGAAATTTTTTTGGAGAGCACCTCAACTGTGCAGCTTTGTTCTGAGGAGGATAGTTCAATCCCACAGCAGCAATTTCATTTCAGGTCCATAATTGAGATTGAAGGTTTGGAGAGCAACAGTGTTATTGATGTGATTGGTGTGGTTTGCTCTATCAGTCCCTCATCTTTAATAATGAGGAAAAATGGTACTGAAACTCATAAAAGAGTCCTTCAGGTGAAGGACATGTCTGGAAAAAGTGTTGAAGTAACTTTGTGGGGAAGTTTTTGCAATGCAGAAGGACAAACACTACAGAACATATGTGATTCGGGGGTATTTCCTGTTTTGGCCGTGAAATCAGGCAGAGTCAATGATTTTAATGGGAAGACAGTAGGGACCATATCTACAAGTCAATTGTTTATAGATCCAGATTTTCCTGAGGCTTGCAACCTAAAGAGATGGGTTGAGAATGAAGGGAAGAACACCCCAATTGTTTCTATTTCTAGGGAAACAACAACTATAGGAAGGACAGATGTTCGTAAGACTGTATCTCAAATCAAAGATGAAAAGCTAGGGACTTCCGAGAAGCCAGATTGGATCACATTAAGCGCTACTCTCTCATACATAAAAGCAGACAATTTTTGCTATACTGCATGTCCCATAATGATTGGGGACCGAAACTGTAGCAAAAAAGTTACAAATAATGGAGATGGAAAATGGAGATGTGAAAGGTGCGATCAATCTGTTGATGATTGCGATTATAGATATATTATTCAGTTCCAGATACAGGATCATACTGGCTTGACATGGGTGACCGCATTCCAGGAATGTGGTGAGGAGATCATGGGTATATCTGCAAAAGAATTATTTTACATGAAATACGAGGAGCAAGATGACGAGAGATTTGCAGAAATCATACGCAAGGCTCTCTTTAACAAATACATATTTAAGTTGAAAGTGAAGGAGGAGACATTTAGTGATGAACAGCGAGTGAAATCCACTGTGGTCAAAGCGGAGAAATTAAATTATATATCAGAGGCTAGATTTCTTTTGGATTTAGTAGGTAAACCTAGAGGTGAGGACTCAAGTTCTCTAGCTATGAAGGCTGAAAATGTCATTTCAAACACTGGACTAAATAATACTGGGTTCGGGAATGTTGGAACTAGAGAGCTTGTTCCACCTATTGTCAATTTTATTGGAAATCCTAGTACAGCTGGTCAAGGAATTGGGGTACCACCAAGTCAAGTTGGTCCGTATGGGAACCTAAATGCTGGTTCTAGGCTTGCATCAACTGGTCCTACTGGTATGTATATGAGCTGTAGCAGCTGTGGTGGTAATGGCCACAGCTCTACTAATTGCCCAAGTATTACAAGTGGTCAAGGACGTACTTATGCCGGGGGCTTTGGTAATCGGACAATTTCTTCTGGTGGTGGTGGTGGAGCTGCAGATGAGTGCTTTAAATGCCATCAACCTGGGCATTGGGCAAGGGATTGTCCCAATACGGGCAATGCCCATTCAGGTTATGGAAGTGGCAATGTTACGACTGGAAGATATGGGAGTGCTTCAAAGCAGCATGTAGGTGGCTTTTGAGTTCACAGGTAACAGACTAATCTGTATATTTATCTTGATTATAAAGTTCTATATTGGAGTTAACCTTTGTAGTTTATATTATGCCTTTTTAAATGCATGAATAATTATCTTCAAATAACTCATTATGCTGAGGTTATCTTTTACGGCAAGGAATCAGATATGTTACGAGATTATAAAAATATCGGTTGTGAACTTGCTTTCTCTTGGTACTTTTTGAAGGTGTATATAATAAGTATAGAGGCTTTCAATTATTTTTAGTACTTCTCCATTTACAGCAAGTGAAGAGATATTAAGTGACCTAAATAAGTTGGGCTGGAACACCATATATGGGTTGAAATGTTGAAGAACATTTCAGCTTTCAGAATTTAGATAATTGAAGTTGCAAAACTCATAAATACTTGCACATCAAAGAAAAAACTTCTTCAAGAACAATTTGCAGATCATTGCCATTTAGCTGCATTAGTTATTTATTTAATTCCATACATAGTCATCAAGTGATATTTTGCTGGAGGGGTGGATTATAGCAAGTTTGATTCTATTTGGTATCAACGCTTACAATTTAAAGAAAATTGTCGAAAGAAATCTATGAAAGTAAAATAACAACATAGAATTTACCAAAGAGAATCTGTATTTAGGACAAATAAATTAGGCAAAGAAAAAATTACTTGTTTGAGAGTAACTACTCGTGGACAAATATTAAATATACAGTTTTCTCTTCTGCTTGAAAGACACACTGGCAGTGCTAGGCTTTCACAGCAGCCTAATATTTAGACTTTATTTTATCATATTTATCATGTCACTTATGCTCTATTTCTTGTTCTTCACTGTCTCAGCGGGCAGGTAATCATGAAATACTTATCAGAGTGGCCTGCTTTTTGATCCTGGTGGTTCTTGCACCATCTACACCATTGTACTATAAAACCGTGGCTGAAGGAGCTTTCAAAGTGTGGACCTAGTTAGCCCAGCTTGTGGTTGGTTTATTTTGTCTTTTCTTGTTGGTTTTCTTTGTTTATAACTCTGATATTGCTGGTACGTGTTCATTTTCTACTGATGTAGTGTGTATATTATGGAATTGAGTTTTAATGGTTATTTAGGAAATTTATTCCGCAAGGCATTTTAACATGCATGAATGTTTAGTAGTAACATCAACTGCTACATCATAAGAAACAAAGTTTGGTAACAATTATAATTATTGCTTGGATCGCTTCGGTGAAATTAGTGGTGATCCACAGTAGCACATTTTTGATGATTTTTACAATCTAACAGCTTCACAAACATGGGGTCATTCGATAACTATTGGGTGTAGAATTTCCCTGGTCCCTGGATATATGAAGTTTAATATATTGGTCCCTTCAACTTGGCATAAATACCTTGAAGGAGATATTAAGTTTTAGCACATTTGGTGTGTTTCTTCAAAACCTGGACAGACTTCATAAGCATGGTCATGACTCATGAAGGGCACTGCAGCATGTACTGCAACATACCACAAGCATCAAAATTGACTTGATAAGTTTTAATATTTAGAAAATTATGCATGGCAGTGCATTTTGTTTGTTTTGTAAATTGCATTTGGTTTTGTATTCGTATAAAAACTGCTTAAAAAAAACACAAACAATGGATTAAATTTCAATAAACAATACTTTGGTCTTTGTTTACTGTTCTATTATTAAAATGAAAGTTCTCTTTGGCACTTACCCCTGATATTCTACAACAATTCCCTTTTGCCTCTTTACTAAAATTATGATTGAGAAATTTTGT
Organism: Panax stipuleanatus; assembly: GCA_020205555.1. Classification (NCBI taxonomy): domain Eukaryota; kingdom Viridiplantae; phylum Streptophyta; class Magnoliopsida; order Apiales; family Araliaceae; genus Panax; species Panax stipuleanatus. The sequence continues at coordinate 6,009,355 of CM035125.1, read as the reverse complement.
GGTACTCCTTCCATACCTTAATATATGTCGTTTTAAAGTTGTATACAAGAATTAAAAAAATAATTTTATAGTATTAATATAATATCAATTGTTTATAATATCATTAAATTTTCATAATTACTACTCCCTCCTCTCATAATGTGCACAAGAATTAAGCAAATGATTGTATAGCATTAAATATAGTATTAATTGTCTATAATACTCCCTCCGTCCCTTAATATAAGACTTTTTAAAGTTGTGCACAAATATTAAGGAAATGGTTGTATAGCATTAAATATAATATTAAATGTTTATATTGTCCTTGTATTGAAAAAAGAGTCTTATTTATTGGGCAAAAAATAGTGAGAGAATCAAAGTTATATGTAATACTTGTAGTAATATTGGAAACTAAGCAATTAATGCTTACTTGAAATTCTAAAACGTCATATATTAAGGGACAAAAAAACTTCTCTAAAACGTCTTATATTAAGGGACGGAGGGAGTACCTTTTACCATATATTTATCTCACTCTCTTTTGTCTATAATATTTTTCAATGAGGAGTAATTTTAAAAAGATTGTGACTAATTCTCCTAGATTATATAAAACTTCAAATATTTTGAGTAAAATAAAATCAATTAAAACATCATATATTATAGGACGGAAGGAGTACACTTATCTCACATGAGAATCTATAATATTTTTATATGAGGAATAATTTTAAAAATATTATAATTAATTCTTTTATATTATATAAAATGATAAATAATTAGCAAAAAGCAAAATAGGGGAGAGTAGATAGTTTAATTAAGATGGTTGTACGGGAGTAATGAATGTGGTCAAACTTTCAAAACAATCGTTTATCGTGATAACTTGTAATACGAGTTTAACAATATTAAAACTATTATCTACATTTTGGCATCACATCTTTTGAATTTGAAAAAAATAATACTGACTTAGAATATTCATAAATTGAAGTTCCATGAATGAGGGAAAAAAAACAAATTATATATGACAATACGAGTGAAAGAAGAAAAAAAAAGTCTTCCTCGACGGACAACATAAGAACAAATAATTAGTGAATTTTGAAGTCATATTTATAGAATGAGTTTGTTTCTCTTTTGTGTTTCTATATCTCATCTATCTATTTTCTTTACTTATAACTTGTTTAATTCCGTTTCAAATATAAGATTAATAGCAGCTTTTAGTAACCTCCCTTTTACAAAAAAGAAAAAATAATCCTTTTTAAATTAATTTATGAAAGTTTAAAATCAAAATGAAATTTCAAGTTTCAGATATTTATGCAAGAAAATATATTTCTCGAAATCTGTAAGCATCCGAATTTTGCGTTACAAGTTTGGAAAAAAAGAAAAGAAAAGAAAAGAAATACTAACTTGTTCTTGTTGGGTTGCCTAACTGGCGCATGCAACTCAACAGCATTCAAAGAAAAAGAAAAGGAAAAAAATAATAATTTAATTCCACTAAATTATAGAGAGGGAAAAAAAATAGTTATTCCACTAAATGAATTGTGAAACAGTCGGCCTAGGCATTAATGAAGCTGATGGAAGCTACAATTTGTCGGCAACCATATAAGACGAATTTGAGAATTTTATGGTACTACTACTAGTTGATACATATATATATTGCCTTAAAAATAAATATAACCCTAAATCTATTTATTTTTTAATATAAATCGTTTTAAAAAAATATTTTTGTTCTTTAATATAAACCGTTTGAGAATTTCAAGTAAGCATTAATTGCTTAATTTTTAATATTATCCCAACTATTAAATATAATTTTGGTTCTCTCACTATTATTTGTCCAATAAATAACACTCTCTTTTTCTAATATAAGGGAAATATAGACAATTGATATTATATTTAATATTTTACAATTATTTTCTTAATACTTGTGCACAATTCTAAAACGACTTATATTAAAGAACGTAGGGAGTATCAAATATTTGAGTCGAATTATTATTGTGATATATATTAATACATAGAATTAGATTAAATTAGTTTACTGTATTAAATACATCGTAAATATATTATAATAATATTATCAATTAAATTTATTCACCTAACTCTCAATAAAAAAAATCGACATTTAAAGTCACACCACATATTATTTTCCAAAAAAAAAACACCATAGTCAACAGACAGTTACGTTCTCACATGGCATAACACATGCTGCCATATGGAATTATTTAGGCAGTAGTATTACTTTTGCATCTCTTTCACGTAATTGATCCATGTCTCAACTCAACAAAAAACATAAATAAAAGCTCTTAATTAATTATACACTAACTAGTGTTCAATTAGCGCGTTGATCTCATCAACTATATAAATACGGTCTCATCATGTGATTCCCATTTCAAAAACAATCTGTCGAACACAATTTATTTAAGGTATTTGAAAATTTTGTTCGTTCGTGTATAATTTATTTTAAACACAATTTATTTAAGACAACAAAAATGATGCGGTGCTTTTTAGGTCGAAATACTACCATTGCAAATGTTAATTAATAATCGACCAAAACCTTAACATGCATACTCTTTGAAATTAATTAATGTGACGGCTGATTTAATATATTATGGAGTTAATTAATAAAGACTATAGGTTTATAATTAATTAGTACATGAATCATATAGCTAGCTAGCTAGCTAGGGTATTAATTAATGCTACTACTCCATATAAGATCGACAGTGGTTTGTGTGCATGCATGCCATGTAAATCATTCAAGTCTAAATTGTTAATTAAGTTAGATTATGCATTATTATTGTTCAACCCATGGCCGGCCGGCCGGCCACTTCTCTTCTCCTCCCCTTTCTTTTTTTGTAAATAAATATTGGGTCCTCTTAACATGTGCATGCTAAGCACACAGTTCAAGAGAATATTCTCTTGAAGCTGTGTGCATATGCTCTTGATTTCTGCACTTGCACCAAATTCAAGAAAATATACATACAATTCAAGAAAATATTTCCTTGAACTGTGTGCTTAACATGTGGACACATGTTAATAAATTTCTATAAATATTAGTAGTGTCCGAATTCTAAAGTAGTGGAGTGGAGTATATTTTTTGGTCTATTATTTATGAGCAAAAAATAGTTCATTTGTCTGTTTGTTGCCGTCTCTTGAGTGCTAACTAGACTAATTAAATATGATTGGAATTAGCTTTTACTCAAAGGTATCCCCATCTATCTATAAAGTCAGTTAAGCTTTTCAAAATCAGATCCAAGCCATTTTATCTTTTTCGATTCATGATTCTAGCAATGCTACTATCACATAATTTGGGTCACTTAAATTTCATACACATATAAATATTTACGAATCCTGCATGTCACGCAGAATTTACAGTATATATGTGTGTATGTGAGCATTATGTGACCCTAAAATTATGTGATAGTAACATTATTTATTCTCTTATTCACAAAAATATATATATAATAAGAGTCCTCTTAACATGTGCCCGTTCAAGAGAATATTCTCTTGAACTATGTGCATATTCCCTTGATTTCTGTATTTGCACCCAGTTCAAGGAAATATGTACACAATTCAAAAGAATATTCGCTTGAATTGTGTTCTTAGCATGTGCCCTAAGACACATGTTAAGAAATTTCATATAATAATATATCATACTATATATATATATATATATATATATATATATATATATATATATATATACATAGCTTTATGACAATTGGCCAAGCAAAGAATAAAGTAAAACAATGAGTGTCGGTGATGAAGTCTTTTCATCACTTTATCCAACTGCATGAGACTATTAATATTAATAATATAGTAGTAGGGAAACGACATCGTGCGTGCCTGTACGTACGTCTTTGAAATTACATGCATATATACAAATACTGAATACATACATATATTTTTATATACGTACACATACTAAACACACATACATATTCAAATGAGTGATGAATCTTTCTTTTTCAGTTCTTAATTTAATTTATTTCTTAGAGTTGTGGTGGCATGCATTACCATGTGATATTGCACAACTTGGAACATGAAATCAATAATGGATGAGAGCGAGGTTGCTTAATTATGTTATGTTTGCTCAACTCTCAAAATAAACTAACCATGCATGTGATGTTATCCGCTAATTTACTCAACTACTCATTCTTTATTTTTTTTATGGGTATTTATTTTTGTTGTTGATTAACTGTTTCATTCATTGCGATCCTATCATCTATCACATGAGGGGTGACACTACCGGAGACGTACCTACGGATTTAATATACACACACACACACACATATATATATATATGCTAGTTGTGTTCCGTGTCTTTGGCACTATGAAATTTATCTTAAACTTTAGACTACTCAGATGATTTATCGAGTGAGCGAAAAATTCAAAATCATTTATATTTTGTTAGATAGATGTGCGTGTGCAAGTTTTTAATTATTTGGTAATTATCGTTTTAATTATTTGGTAATTATCGTATATTTGTGAAGGGTATATATTTTCATTAGGAAGTTGGTTATATAATCTGCCTCAACATCTCATGAATGGATTATTCAAAGCTAAAAATTCCACATAAATTTCTCAATCAAATTTGATCACTTTTAAGAAGAATTAATAACTAAACACTCTTTTCCTACTGTTTTTTTTTCTCCTTCTTACTTCTTAGTATCGTTTAACTTTCAAACTTACTTCTTTATTTATTTTATTAAAATGATTCAAAAATAAAATTAAATATGACTCGAGAGAAAACTTTATGCATATACTCATTGTCATTAATATAGGCCCCTGTTGGAAAATACAAAATGGATGAATAGAGAGATTATCTTTTCGCCTGCGTGTCGATACTATATTGATCAATTGATCCAAAATTAATTTCATACTAATCACTCTCATTAAACAACATACGTACAAAGAATGATATGATCTGTATGAATTAACGCCATGCAAACACCATAAGTCAACGCTCCAAATGCACTAAAAACTTGTTTAGAGACTTCAAAGGAAAAAAAAATTATCAATCAGGATATAAAATAAGGTTTATATTTCTTAATTACTTTAGTCTTATCCTAGTTAATGAATCTTTATCTTCTTAGTTGTATATATACCTTTTTGAAGCTATAGAGTAGATTAAATTAGTAGATTATTTTTTTATATTAATAATTAAGAAAATAAAGAAAAAATGAAAAGCCAACCCAAAGTACTAGACCAGTGATCTGCCGGCTACGTGTTGGCATGTCGGCACAACCAGGGAAAGTGGAGAATGTACATACATCTTGACTACTCCCTCCGTTGATTTTTAAATGCGAGTGTTTTTGTCTTTCATATTTCCAGTCCAATAAATAATACATTTTTTTAATACAAAATATAGGTAATTAATATTATATTTAGTGATATATAATTATTTTTTTAATATTTATGCACAATTTTAAAATAATATTTATTAAGGGACAGGAGGGAGTATTATTCTTGTGCATAAAAATTAGAAGAATTTTTTTCTTCATAATATAAGAAATTTTACATATATATAGGAGGAAAAAAATCCTACTTTGTCCCTAACAAATAAAGCAATTGAGAGAGAAGAGGAATAGTAATTAATTAGTGCATGAATAGTAATATATTTTCAAATTAACATTAATATTAATAAGATTTTTAATATGTGTGATTATGTGTTAAATGAGTTATATAATGGAAGAAAGGAGGGAAATCAAATTAATGAGCTCTTGTGACATACTAGGCTAGTTACTTTTTTTTCTTCTTTAAAATAAAAACCGAGTGGAGTGAATGCAGCGAGAGAGGATATTGTGTATTTTGACTCCGTATTCTCTCTCTTTTATCTTCTCTCCCCCACTCCCGCCGCCGCCCCAACCCACGCCACCCCACCGCACCCCACGCCACCCCCACGCCACCCACCTTCCCTCATGTTATTACTATATGGAGTATATTAATATAAATAAAACAAACTTATTAACTGTCCCCAATAATAATAAAAAAAATGAACAACCATGGTATTCATATGTCACTTCATTTATTGGTTGATCTTAATGATGAGTATTTCCACCGTCAATAATATATTAAAAAATATTTTATTTTTTATTTAAAATTAAAGTTGGTGAAAGCTCAAGAATTGCTGACAAAAAAATATTTTATTTGTAATTTATTTTATAATATTTTTTTGAGAGAAATGGAGATCGATATGCTCTACTTTAATTACTACTGTTGGAACTTATATGTAAATTCAACCTCTTGATGGTTTACCCTTTTGTATAAATATTCAAGGTACCTCTTACGTTAGAAAATTAAATATAAAAAGTATAATAAATTTGTTATATGAAATTTTTATGTAGTTAAGTTTTTTGTAGGTAGCTTAATTATATATATACTTCTTTTGACCCTCTACATATCCTACCTTTCCTTTCTCTTCTCTATTTTGGCTCTTTTATCAAATAAAAATATGATAATTAATACTAAATGTATTAATAGAAAAATTACTACAAAAAATATATTATTTAAGATAAGTAGATATTTAACTTGAGACTACCAACATAGTACTACCTCCATTCCATAATAATTGACTTTTTAGAAGAAAAAATGTGTTCCAATTTATTCGTCGTTTGCAACTTTCTAGGAAAATAAATTATTTACTTTCCTATACCACCATCAACTTCTCTCATTGTCTCAAGAAAATTTATCCCTTGTAATACTAGTAGTTTTCAACTTCTCTCATAAAGGGATAGTGATAAAATTTTATATAAATTTTAATTATTAAATGACTTTTTTAATTTATGTGCATAAATCTAAAACGACAAATAAATTTAAACACATAAAATAAAAAACAAAAAACTCTGACTACCATTTTAGGAGGGTTGTGATACTATCGCTATTACTAAGCCGGCAGGGAGGTCCTAATAAGAATTTAGGAGGGTCACCAATCCTTGTCATGGGACCTTAGCCCATATGGCCTTTGGGATCAAACAAACTTTTGCTGATTAAATGTGTCAGCTTTTTATTGGTAACTGAATTCCGGTAAGAAAAAAGCCTTGAAATAAGTTCACATTGTAAGTAGAAAAGACCCACAATTGACAAATTTATACTTCCTGTAATTAAATTCAACAATGGATGAAAGAAAACCATTCCATTTTCACCATTTACTTCATAACATTCCTTCCCAAACAAATTCACTTTCTTGACAGAGGAGAGAGAAAGTGAGAAGAGAGAAGAGAGAAGGAAGCAAGGAAGGAACCTTGAAATGATGTAAATGGTAATAAAAGAAAAAGAAAAGAACAACAAAGAAAGATATAATAAGACAGCTAGGCACAAGGAGAAGAACCAGCAGTGAACTTTATTTATATATGTATGTATTTATATGCATATGCGTGTGAGGCCAAGATATCTCACTCTTTACCTCCCCATATCCCTCTTTCTCTCTCTATCTGGTTTTATTTCTGGAGCATTGTGTCCTCCAAGTTGGAGGGATTTTGGGTGTTCACATTTCCTTTTGATACATTCATACATATCAGAATTCAGAAGCTGAGTTTAGTTTTATACATAAAATAGTGGTACTCATCTGATCTCTCTTTATCTGTTTGCTAAAGCTTTGTTTTTCTCTGTACTATTTGTTTCTGCAAGATCTTTTGGTATCCTTTACATTGTGGTATCACATTCCCATTTCCCCTCTTGATTGATTTATTGTCAAATTCATTTACTTTCCAATTGGGTTTTGTTTAGTTGTGTAATTTGGATATGATTGAGGCCAATATTGCATAACCCCTTTATTTTTTCTTGTCATGTTCTTGGTTAAAGGATTTTGTGGCTCATCAAATTGGTAATTGACAACTGGGTATTCAAAGAAATTGTTGCTTCTTTCATTTTCATATGTAAATGCCATTTCTTGGTGGGTGTGTTTTGATGCCTTGTGCTTTTCCTTTTTCTTGTTGAATTGTCTTTATGAGGCCTTTTTTTCTATTGCTATTGATTAGTCAAAAACCAAAACTGCTGACCTGCACATAGTGTAAGAAGTGTGATTTTTCTTTGGTTTGAATGGACTATTTGTTGGAATATAGGGCAGAATTAACAAGACCAATAGCACACATCGCTACTTGTCTGTGTAGTGGATAGTGGATTGCCCAGAAAAGAAAAGACACGAAATTGGAACAGTAGTAGAGAGGGTGAGTTGTATATATATTTCTGTAAGGTAGCAGGATTGTTACTCGGCTAAATCAATCGGATTGGCACCCCCCCCTGCGCGGGCGTTATGCGCGCACACACGCACTAAGGTTTTCTGACCGGAAGTCCAAGATTCAAGCTTGTCACAACCCAATTCCTTAGCCGTCCTCATGTGCGCGAGCCCATCCCTATTTCCTCAACCATGTTACTTAGCCCAAACCAAGAAGTACTAATATACATAAGGAATGTCTTAAAAATAGGCAATGTGGGACTTTGCCAAAATCAATAATTTTGAAGCACAACCAACACTATTGACTTGTCTGCATGTTCAACTTGTATATACAACAATTAATTACATATATATATATTATTGATGCCTTCCCTTTCTTGTTTGGCTTTTGCATGGTTAGGTGTGATGAGATTGATTGGTTTGATTTTCCTTCATGACTCTACGACTAGTGGGCAAGGTGGCCCCTATTAGGATGGCTGATTTTCATTTTCTAAAGGGTTGGGCCCAATATCATGTGAAAATAATAAAGGCATTTCCAATCAGATCTTACAGTTTTTTGGCAGGTTTCAAGTCATTTTAATGGCAGGATATGTCCTATAGATCTCCATTAGTTCCCTGCCCTATTCTGTTTGTTCTTTCTAGTTACTGTTAGCTTTCACTCGTATTCTATTATGCTCATACCAATTAATGCTTACTTATGAACTGAATCTTGTTTAAAGACTGAAGAATTCTCTGCATCATCTTTGAACTTGGTTAGTGGAATTAAACATGTCAGTTTCTAACTCTGTCGGTGTCGGTTCATCAATTTTGCTTATTGAAGTAGCTACTGATTCTGTGCATAAAAATGGTTGCATAAATCCAAGTATTTTTATTAGTCATTTCATCCCTTTTTAGTTAAGGGTTTGATCCGCCGTTTAAATGACTTTTAACTATAAGTTAGATTAATTCAGAGTGAATGGTATTTGTATACTAGTTTGATCAGCTCAAATAATTTCCTATGTGATCAGGTTAATTCTAGAGAACATTAGTTTGTTACTCTTGGGATTGAATGTTCATGCTAGTGTCCCTCTTTATATATATATTTTATGTGATTTATTGGAATTTGGTTTTGACTTGGTACTTGTCCTGCTTTCATTCAGCTACCTGATAAATTCTGGGACCATGAAGCACAAAGATGGAAAACCGATAAATTCAAATGATAAAAATTCCAGGCTAGTCCCCATGACAGTACTGTTTATTGTGCTATGTGGGTTTTCATTCTATCTTGGTAGAATCTTTTGTTCTGAGAAGGATAGATTTGAGGCTGCTGATGTCACTAAAGCTGTGGAATCATCCAGGGAAACTGTTGTTAGCCCTCTACAAACAAAATCCATTGCCTTCCCCGAATGCAGCATCGACTATCAAGACTACACTCCGTGTACTGATCCTAAGGTTCTTCTAGTGATTAATTTCATGATTTTAAGGTTCTAAGGACCTAGTATTTGGTTAGATGGTATATCTATTTATACATGTATAATGACACATTTGAGTGATACAGAGATGGAAGAAGTTTGATATTCATCGGCTTACATTCATGGAACGCCATTGCCCTGCTGTGTTTGAGAAAAAAGAATGTTTGGTTCCCCCACCTGATGGATACAAGCGACCAATCAGATGGCCTAACAGCAAAAATGAATGTTGGTACAGGTAATGCATATCTATGATCTTTGCTTTTTCTAAGGGTCTAATCTAGAAGGATTTTGCTAGCTTTTATTGCTCGGATTGGGTTTCTCTTTTATAATTCTCATGGGACTTGCTTTTTGGCCTGGCTTCAGGAATGTGCCATATGATTGGATTAACAAACAGAAGTCTAATCAGCATTGGTTGAAGAAAGAAGGGGAGAAGTTTCTCTTCCCTGGTGGCGGTACTATGTTTCCCAATGGTGTTGGTGCATATGTTGATTTGATGCAAGATCTGATCCCTGGAATGAAAGATGGGACTGTTCGTACTGCCATCGATACTGGGTGTGGGGTAAGTCCATCTCATTTGCTCTCGTTTTGTGGTCTAAAATGAGACTTGCGCTTGGTCATATGGAAATTGCTCTGGATTATTTTAAATGATATGGGTTTATTCAATTATCCAATAATAGATTATCCTTTTCAACCTCTTTTGGTGATGTTTAATTTTTGGTACCTAGATACATGGAACGGTTCAATTGTTGGAATCAGTACAAGAAAATGTTTCCCCACTGCCTACTTCAATTCTGTCTTTTTTCTTATACTGCACAACATTGCATAATGTGGAATCCTTATTATAGCTCATAAACAACTAATTTGGTAAATTTGATACACTGCTGCTTAATAGGTGCTTCTTTCAGTTGAACAAAGTACATGGTGATCACAAAATTTTCTTGAACAAACAATTCTTAATGAGATCAATAGTGTACTAGTCGTTGACGATCTTTCATAGTTATATATAAATATAATTCTCTAAACCTCAACAATTATGTTGTTTAGGTTGCTAGTTGGGGAGGTGATTTACTTGATCGGGGGATTTTAACAGTTTCTCTTGCCCCAAGAGATAATCATGAGGCTCAAGTCCAATTTGCTCTGGAACGGGGAATTCCTGCAATTCTTGGAATTATTTCAACACAGCGCCTTCCTTTCCCTTCAAACTCATTTGATATGGCTCATTGCTCAAGATGCCTTATCCCGTGGACAGAATTTGGTACGTAATCACTTTTATCGAAATCAAGTGGCCTGTGAAATCATTGTCTACATTCTCTTGCACCCATGTGCATTCAGTTCCTTCTGTAGGGAACCAATATTATATAGGTTTCCCCCACTTAAATGGGTATATATAACTACATTGCGTTCGATTTAGCTAGTGAAAAGTACCACATGTGACACTGATAGTTGAACACATGTATAAAGAAACATTCTTGCTTGCATTGCCTTGCATAATTTCACCAACGTAAATGTGATTTGATTTCAGGTGGAATTTACCTTCTAGAAGTTCATCGTATACTTCGTCCTGGAGGATTCTGGGTCCTCTCTGGGCCGCCAGTGAACTATGAACGCCGTTGGAGAGGTTGGAATACTACTATTGATGAGCAGAAATCTGATTACGACAAGTTACAAGAACTGCTCACTGCAACGTGCTTCAAGTTGTTTGACAAAAAAGATGACATTGCTGTGTGGCAGAAGTCCTCTGACAATAGCTGCTATAAGCAGCTTGATACTCCAGACACATACCCACCAAAATGTGATGATGGCACTGAACCCGATTCAGCGTGGTACACTCCACTCCGGCCTTGTGTTGTTGTTCCAAACAAGAAGCTCAAAAGGGTAGCAATACCAACCATTCCCAAATGGCCAGAAAGGTTGCATGTTGCACCAGAACGTGTTTACGATGTTCGTGGTGGCAGTGATGGCGCCTTCAATCATGATGTCAGTAAATGGAAAGTGCGATCAAAGCACTACAAGAAGCTGCTCCCTGCAATTGGCAGTGATAAGATAAGA